>JARHVA010004797.1:612500-877500 GCA_037957365.1 Torreya grandis | reverse complement strand
TTGGAGTAACTTTAAAATATAATGGGATATAATTTTCCCATATTGGTTGAAATGTGACCTCATCACAAATTACAGTTGCTCGATGCTAACAAAGGTATTACAGTAATAAGTGTGATGATTAAATCCAATTTAATCATCTATACTATTATATAATTGATGGGGCACATCTTGATTTATAATATTCTAGAACATGGCATGGTAAAAATAGAGTATGTTTCCTTATTCCTAAAATTTAGATTATGATACAATCTGGATGGTACCAATAATCCCTTATTCTGCAAATGTTTCTTTTCAAATTCTCAAATATTTTATGCATTTAAATGCCATGAATGAATTTATAAAATTGAGGATATATTTCTTCATATATCCTTATGATTTCAATATTGTATTTATAGACAAACATAAAATAATAATCTTCATAAATTACATTATCAACATATTATGTTTATGTCTGCCATAATTCCCTATGGGACATGTGGACCATCCCAAGGACTACATGTAATAGGTATGACATCATATAAAAGTTTCCATATGGAGGATTTTTTTCATGTTTATACATTTGGGCCTTCAATATGACATTGATTACCTCTCCTAGGGCCAAAACTTTATCATAAGTTAGGAGGATGTCTAAAAATGAGACTTATTTTACCTATACATAGGTTAGATAACAAAACCATATAATATATTCGAAAGGGCCATGGTTATTCTAATAATAGGCCTAAATTTAATGATATTATTGTAATAAATTGGCCCTTTTTCTATTTAGTCTTTGACATTTCACTATCCATTATTGTGGTTTCCCTTCTATAGTGTTGTTCTTGATGCATACATTAGTTGAGACTTGGTTATAAGCAACCTCAAGTGCTAAGAGCCTAAGTTACCTTTCAAATGTCCTTCCTAAAATGTATGTAATTGCATTCTTTCCTTTTTTTAAGTGTAAACAATCTAAATAAAATGTACCATTGACAAATAAAACTTGAAGTAAATCAACAAAATTCATTACCTCTAGTTTCATTATAGCTTGATGGGGTCCCACGATATTTATCATTAACATGTCATAAATGTAATGCTTGTATTATTGAGATAACTAGTCTTATGAATCATATGGTGTTACATACTCTAATTCATTCCAAAGGGATGAATAGTATGGGAACTTAAAATCTAGGCACTCTTTTTGAATACTATGTTATTATACTTGCTATGTCTAATGATGGAGTAGATAGAAGGATCCTAGACTCATGGAAATTTTGGAGAAGCCATTTAAATGATATAAAATATAAAACTCTTATGTGAATCTATCCAAATTATTTTCATAAATTAACTAATAAAAATAAGGATTTTAGACGTCGGATAGCTCTAAATTACAATGCTCACTCATATATTAATGGTGAAGTGACATTGTTTACTTAGCTTTTGCATATATTTCCCAATATTTTTTCCTTGAATGCTTAATTTGTGTGAGTTAAATATGAATTGGCTTTTGATTTTGTTCCCATTTTAAATTTGAATGTGTTAGTTAGCTTTGGTGGCTTTGTGTTTTCCATATGGAAACTTTATTTTAACTTTATATTACCATTCACTTCATTTAATATAGGTGTCAATTTATCACTTATTTATTCTTTATATTTATGTTCCTACTTTATGTACTCCATGGCTACAAGATAGTGTAATTGAGATATGTGGATTAGTATAAATATTTTAGGAACTTACAAGATCAGTGCTTTAGCTATTTAAACCTTTTAAACTATGTACATCTTTGGGAAGGATGTGAGTAATTTGATCTTGTCATGTGTTATGATATCAACACTGTAGAGACTTGGGGCCTCAGATCCTCATAACCATAAATCTATTAACCTTGTTTGGACTTTCATAGCTTTAGGCTAATGAAATTATGCAAATTATCAACCTCTCAAATCTCAAAACCTTAAGACCATTATACTACAGGGCCTCAAGTCCACTAGACTTTAGTTAATCCTTTCATGGTTCTAGGTTAATAGAATTATACCACTTGTCAAGATCTTGGAACCATAAAACCTCCATACCATTAAATGATTGACCTTGTTTTGAAATTCTATGGTTTTAAGTAAAGTGATTATACTATGTGGCATGTTATTGGGGATTAGAAACTTTGTAGATTGAGAATTTTCTTTAAAGGTGAAAGAGATTTGGGTAACATAATAATGCCATTTGTTGAAATTTCAGAGCTTAAAAACTATGAAGACTTAGAAACCTTTTGTGAAGTTTGAAGGGCTTTGGGTAATGTAATAATTCCATCTATCTTGATTTTTTAATAATAAACATAAGGCCTGAATGTATATACATTTTAATTCTTTGTCCATAGTCCCGTCATCATAAAAAAATAATATAAAAACTAGGTTGAGACACATTAATTTCATTACTCAATAAATCTATTATGAAAACCTGAGGTTTAAAATGAATTAAAATCAATTTCCAATCTTTAATTTTCATAATTCAAACTTATGTAAATTTAAACATTATGGACATTCTTAGATTTTTTTATATCAATATCGATCATGGATGTCCAAGGATTATATGACCTTGAATGAGGATATTCAAATAATATTGGGTCCCTATTTGAATTTTAAATTAGGGTGCATGTTAAGGCATAATAAATGGAGACTTAGTGGGGAAATACTCTCGAGTATTTGAGGACATAAAATCTTAGTAAAGCATCATAATAGAAATTTAGATCAAACAAGAAAATAATAAGTAAACCAGTCCCTAAAAAAGACTCTTACTTCCCCATGAAATATACTAACCCTTTACATTCCTTAGATCTGAGTGTGTGAATTTTTGAAATTCATTCTTCCCTTGGTTATGAGATTTTTGATAAAGTTATGGATACACATTTTAGGTTTCATTTTGACTTTGAATTTTGTAACTGAATAATAAGGGAAACCTAAACATTGATTTGCTTCCAAATAAATGTCATTAGCCCTAATAGATATACATATGTTTCCACTCAAAGCCTTGCTCTACTACCAACCATGTGTTTATATCCTTAGTAGACATTACTTGAATCACCCATATTCTCTAAGTTTGTATGATATATTTTTTGATTTACAAAAATATAATAAGGGTTCACAATAATCATTAGTTGGGTGTATGCATAATAAAGATTATTTTAATCAATATGTACCTACTAGTGTATATCCATTTCTATGTCTATTATCTCTCATCCAAATTTTAGCATGTAATAGTGCCATCAATATTTATAAATTGAAAGTCTTTCTAAAATTTACATGAGTAAATTAGAGTAAATCCCAAAGGTCTATCAAACTCACTCATTTGAAGCAGAACCTAATTCATTCATATGACATACTTCAATCCCATAAGATCAAGCACTATCATAGTAAATACTTATTAAAACCAATTATTATTCCTTATATATTATACCCTTATTTTTGGTAAGTATTTTATACTTTTAGCATAGGAAATCAGTTAGTCTATTCTATAATTTTAGAAAACTAATCTAGAAAGCATAAAAACTAATCTACCCAAAGTAAATGTAGAAAGTAGAAAATACTAATCTAAGAAAGCATGAAATACTAATCTATAAATCAATTAATTTACTATAGAAAGAATAAAATTGACTATACTCATACATCTACATATCATCTTACCATTACTTAGAAGAATATCTAGTTGGAGTAGCCATGATATAATGTTTTAAAAATTATCCATTGATTAGAAAAATGAGGTCATTACCTTAGAGGTCTTTCAAATAAAAGGAATTTTTACCTAGTATCTTTGATATTTGATATGGTCTAATCCATAAAGGAGTTAACTTATCATTTTTCCATTTCTTCTTGTGTGTTTTATCTCATTAGAGAACTAGGTCTAAAATATTAAAGGCTTTGATTTTGGATCTCTTGTCCAACCACCTTTTGACAATGTTTTATTATATACTAAATCTATCCAGTGCTTCAATTCTTGTATCTTCTATCTTGTTAGTGGATTCAAATACTTTATTCCATTACAAGTAGTAGTTTAAAGATAGTTTTATGGTGATTTGGTTGATATAAGCCCATTATGTATATTTAGTAGATTGGAAAGCTAGACCATTATCATAAACTAAAGAGATTGAAGTGTCAAACATAGTTAGTATGTTCTCTTTTATAAATTTGATGACATTCAGTGCTCTATAATTATTTCTGGCCATAAATTCTATCCATCTAGTGTAATAGTTAGTATTTTTTAAGACAAATTTATGCCCTACTAAAGAGTTGGGGTTTATCACCCCAATGAAGTCAAGACCCCATTGAGCAAAAGGGTGTTCATCATTGATTGGTTGTAGTGGTATGATAAAAATTACTTTTATTTTCCCAAATACTTAACTTCATGGTAGGTTATAACATTATTATGTGAATATTTGAAGATTATAGGCCAATAATATCCCATCCTCAATATTTTGTGAGCTAGTGTGTCACTTGAGGGATATCCACTACCTATCTTCCAATGTAAATTATTTATGATGTATATAGCTTATTATTTTGAGACACACCTCAAGTAGATGCCCTCATATTTATTTCAGTATAAGATTCATTTATTTATCATATAGTGAGTTTATTTGAGTTGAAGGGATCATATTTTCTCTCTATGTATCTTAGGGTGACATGTACCTATAAGTAATTAATACATGGTTTGAGCATACCATTCACCACTAACTACCCAAGTCTTTTTTATGTATTCAAAAAAAATGCATGGATCAATCTCAATCATGAGCTAAATGATTCCATGGCCTATTACCATCTTGGTTGGTCTGATATTAATATCATAATCTTTTAAAAAAAGTTCATCCACTTACATATTCTTTCACCTAATTCATTATATCTAAGTGAAATTTTGATATTCAAGTCTATAATGAGAGCATATGTTATATTTATTAGAATATAATTTTTTAACATTTTCATAGATTTGATTAGTGTATATATCTATTTATTTATCATTGAGTATTTTAAATCTGCATCCTTCATATTGGTACTCATGAAGGTAATTAGATGCTCATTATCATCTACCTTTTACATGAGTACAATTGCTATAGTGTGCTCTAATAAAAAATAATAAAGGTATAAGTCTTTACTACATTCTGGCATAATCGTAATTAGATCTTGAATAATGGTAGTTTTGATATCCTAAAAAGCTTTGTTATCCTTTATTGTCCATTATATCTTTACATCTTGCTTCAAGATAGAATTCAATGGTTTGATAATATTTACAAATATATAAATGAATTTCCTTACAAATTTTATCTTACCAAAGAAAAAAATTAATTCTTTCTTATTATTGGGGGTGTCAGTTTGTAGATGGCCTGAACTCATTATAGGTTAATGGAGATCCTATCCTTGGTGATGACATGGCCTAGTAATTTTCCTTATATGACTCCAAATATGTTCTTCATTAGATTGAGAGATATCTCATACCTTACACACCTATCAAATACCCTTTGTATATGGTTTACATGATCAACTCTACCTTTGGAATATATTATCAAGTCATTTATATAAATGATGATGCATTTTACAACAAGTCCATGAAAGGTAAATCCCATGGATCTCTGTAAGGTTGTTATTGCATTGATTAGGCCAAAAGGCATCTTTTTGTATAAAAAAATTCCACACTTGGTGGTAAAGGTATTATTAATTATATCTTGTGCCTCTACTAGCACTTAATTATATCCTGAGAATCCATCTAATAAATACATCATCTTAGACCCACTAATCATACGAATTACCAAATCTAAGGAGGGTAAAGGATATTTATCTTTTTATGATGCCCATTTAAAATTTTTGGATTCAACATATAACTAGATTTCTCTATTCTTCCTCTTGATTGGTACTAGGTTGGCTACCCAAGTTGAATTCTTGATTATAAATACAATCTTATCATCTAATAAATTATATACTTTGATTTTGATGAAAGGTTCTAGTATTGGATTTAATGGCCTCTATCTCTACCTAAAGTGATTATGTTTTGGCTTCAATGGGATGGTATGTGTGATGACCTTAGGGTTAAATACTTTCAAATATTCATATGTCTAGGTGATCATGTCCTTATATTCTATCAATAGACTCTTTAGCTTTTGATTCTCACTTTTAGTGCAACTCAGACCAATGTTCACATATTAAGGATGATGTTTAGTGCCTATATTATCCTTGATGACATTATATTTCATTAATTTAATATGCTTATAATTTTGAGATTATGAATCTACATTGAAAAATCACTCTATAGAAACCATCCTTAGAGGGATGAGGTTCTCCTTTAGCTATAGGACATCATCTTCTCCTAGATATTTAATATGCATGGGCTCAACATCCTTCTCATCTATTAACTAAGATTTTAACGTTATATAACTACTCATGAAATTTATAATCTATTTATCATCCTTAAATACCTATATATTATCCACATTGTCTAGGACATAGAGGTAGAGAACTAGTTTTATGGAAAATTTGTGCATCTTGGTTTTTTGGAGCAGTTTTAGATTGACTATGATGTTTGGTTTTGTTCCCTTAGGATGGACCTAAATTTTAATGCCTTAAATGTTTTGATTAGGTCTCATGATTGATTTTTATACTTATTCAAGTAAGTGAGTTTTTATTAATACTTGTTTTTGATTTGGTTAACAACCAGCTCTAAATTGTCTAAGATTTGTAACTACTTAACTTTATGATTTAGTGTAAAATACAAGCCAAAGATTATATCTTCATACTCATCTAGATTATTAGTGAAATGGAAATATATCTTGTAGTTAGATATATATTTTGTCTTGTCTAGATTAATTAGGGTTATTCCAACACTTGAGCCTTGATTCAATCTAGCTCTATTGAAATGGAGAGTCCATAACTAATATGGACCTTAAAATTCTTGTGTGATATCCCCTTCCAAATAGGAAATATAGCAACACAAAAAATCTGAACCAAGATATAATTGCTGTTGAATAAATTCAGAAAAATCACAATAATATAGTCTCTTAATAACAAATTACATATTGTATCACTTGTCCTTCTAAATTATTACAATTGCAGTCCTCTAATATGCATATAAATATGAAATACAGTCTTGAAAACCCTGGATTTGCAAATCTGGAAGCGCAAATTGAGTTCTGTAAAGTCTCGGCCCTTCTGTGTCGACACACAGTCACCGTCGTCGGTCGATATCTCGTCGACGTCGATCTCTGCCGGTCGGATTTCTACCGACGTCGGTCTTCAGTCGACCGATGTCGGTCACTGAAACCCTCTGTCTGCCGAGGTCGGTTCCTGCACTGATCTGTACGAACCCGTACGGATTCTGTACGACCGCAAATTAAGCACAACTTCCCTGTTTTCAACCCCTGATCTGAAATATCTGTCTCTATCACAGTAGATCTCTAGCTGTATAATTTATTGAATCAAAACATAAAGCAATAAATACCTGGAATATCTATGATAACTTCTATGTGAAGTTATCTCTCAAACCTGAAATTTTGTGATAACTTCTGGATGAAGCTATCTCTCACTTTGGCAATAGATCAGCTGATATTCCACAGCCTCTTAATTGCACACACTGAAGAGGGAATGTTCTCCAATGCAAATGGAATCCTTGAACCCTAGGCTCAGTCTTCACAGAAGAAATTTTCAAAATCAATATCAATATTCAATAGCATAATGAACAATGGCCTCCATGAGAAACCCTTATACCCTCAAAAGATATGCTTGCCCTAATTAGGGTTTCTTAAATTAGAATTAGGGTTTCTAATTAAAAATAGGCTAAATAATTAATATTTGATTAAATCAATCAAATATTAATATCTCCCTCAATACAGGTCGGATCCACGAACCGATCGAAGCTAGTGAATCAAGGGGTGATTCCGCACATAACCCTACCACAATAAAGGAGCTCCGCTACATATCAAATATCCCTTAAAAATAGGAGCTCAGGCCAAATGTGTCTGAAATACCCTGAATGAAAATCAAATGTAGAAATCCTGTGAATCAAAGTCGAGCCAAGCTCCATTATGACCCTCTATCCATCTTATTAGCCTACGAAGGTCGCATAATAGGCTAACCATGAACTCAGAACATGTCAATTGAAAAGGGGACATGACAATCCGCCCCTCCTAAAATTGCTTGCCCTCAAGCAATCACTGAATGACAAATCAATCAACCCACCTGGATCCCAAATGTAGTTAGGATCTCCACCACTGTCAATTAACACGAACCCCATGCCATGTCCATCCCAACTCTCATGTAATGGCGTCACATCATCTCTTGTACTAAGATAAGCACTCCAACATCCAATCCATAAATGACAATCAGCAAGCAAACTCCGTACCTGAATAATATCTAAAACTGGATTGTGAAGGCTAGACATAGTCATATCATCATCAACCTGTGACCCGACTGTAACAAAAAGTTGAGTCCTCACCACATGTGACAACTCCTGAATTAAACTCACCTCGCGACCAAGCTCATCCTCGTACCTCTCCTGTACTGGTGCCAATGTGCTCTTGTCATCACCCTCTATCATGTTATGTGGTATAGGTACCTCGATCCGATGAAAAAACATATATCTAAAGCTGCTGCCCCGTATTGCCTTAAGAATATGTGTCATCCCATCAACATTAAAGAGAACCTCCATGTCCTTGAGATGAAGAGTAACTTCCTCAAATGAATGAAGCCACTTCATACCCAAGACTAAGTCTATATCCCCCATGTTTACCACATAATAATCAGCGTTGAACTCATAGTTGTTCAAGCGCAATGGGAGGTCTCTAATCATACGCTCACACTTAAGAGTGTGACCATCAGCTACCTTAAATCTGATGCCCTCAAAACCTTCTGTAGTGAGTCCACGCTTCTCCACAAATCTAGCATCTATGAAATTGTGAGTGGCTCCTGTATCAAGAAGGGTGATAACCTTCTGCCCTGCCAAAACTCCACGGAGTCTGAATGACTCATCCGACTGTATGTTGGATATGCGGGCCTCCTGTAGGTGAAGCTCTAACTCTGCCTCTGCATTAGGCCCTGAAGCCTCTGCCTCTGCCCCCTCAGCACTGTTATGCTGTTCAAAATCCTCAGAATTTGACTCATAATATATCCACATCATACGATTCACCTTGCCCTTAGGCCTCAAAGGACAATCGTGATGGATATCATATGGTCCTTTGCAGTAGAAGCAAAGCTTCTTCCTGCGTAGATCATTAAGCGCCTCACGATCCAAAGGTGGTGCTGCTGGATTAGCCTTTGAATCATTTTTAACTCTGGATTTATCTATGTTAAAATCCGGTCTCTCCGTATCCCCGTGGGAGTGCTTATGGTCTCTAAAAGAAGAAGTACCTTTGGTGTTAAATTTATTGGATGGGGCTGCCATCTCCATATCATGTGCCTTCCTCATAGCTACCTGTAATGAAGGAGGATCAAAGGATTTGATCCAACCCCTCAATGGCTCTGTCAATCCCTCTATGAAGAGAACTACCAATCTACGCTCTGAAATATTGGGTACCATGACTGCTAATCTCTGAAACTCACCAATGAAGGACTCCAAGATACCTGTTTGTCTCAACTGTGCCAGATCTCGGAAGTAAACCTCGGGATCTCTCCTGTCAAACCGCTCAACCAATCTATCCACAAAGTCCTGGTACTCTGTCACTTGATTATACTGAAGCGTTACCATACCATGGTACCACCAATCATGTGCTACTCCATCTAAGTGCAAAGTGGCGTATTTGATGGCATCTATCTCTGACATTGGTCTCAACACCAAAAAGGTGTCAAGCTTATGAACCCAAGCTTGAGCTGTCATCTTACCGCTACTGTCAAAAGTAGTCAAAGAAAGCTTACCAGTAGCCTTCTGTAGCTCACTGAATTGGACTCTAGGTCTCCTGTCCTGTCTAGCCAATCTATAGTGCTCTCTCCTCAAATTGACAAAACGATCAAAGGTTGTTCTCTCCTGGATATGAGGAGGTAATAAGTCCCACTCATCATTTGCAGCCATGTAAACATCTGCAAATGGAGAATTCCCTGCCTCCTCATCTACTGGTGCCTCTGGTTCTTCTTGAACAAATGAAGGGCATGTAGGTCTATCCGCTGTTCTGGAGTGAGTCTGCTGTGGTCTCTGATCAACCGTAGCACTCCTGTCATCTCTTTTGTCCCTATTCTGTCCATCAGGTGTGTTCATTCTCTCTAACATGGTCATAAGTCCATGTAGTGTCTGAGCCATCTGCTGTTGGCTTATCATCATAGCACGCTGAAACTCTCTGGTGGCCTGATCAGCATCATACCTGTGGCCCCTGGGTGGGCTGCCCTCACGTCTGTCACTCATGATGATCGGTCTCTGATCTAACAATTGGATACCTTCAAGCAAGGCTCGGCTGCGTGTGTTATACCTGTGTGGTCCCAACTCTTGTGGCTACATAAGATCTATAGACCCTCAGGCTGGCAGGATTTAGCTCTGATACCACTGTGATATCCCCTTCCAAACAGGAAATATAGCAACACAAAAAATCTGAACCAAGATATAATCGCTGTTGAATAAATTCAAAAAAATCACAATAATATAGTCTCTTAATAACAAATTACAGATTGTATCACTTGTCCTTCTAAATTATTACAATTGCAGTCCTCTAATATGCATATAAATATGAAATACAGTCTTGAAAACCCTGGCTTTGCAAATTTGGAAGCACAAATTGAGTTCTGTAAAGTCTCAGCCCTTCTGTGTCGACACACAGTCGCCGTCGTCGGTCGATATCTCGCCGACATCGGTCTCTGCCAGTCAGATTTCTGCCAACGTCGGTCTTCAGTCGACCGATGTCAGTCACTGAAACCCTCTGTCTACCGAGGTCGGTTCCTGCACTGATCTGTATGAACCCGTACGGATTTTGTACGGCCACAAATTAAGCACAACTTCCCTGTTTTCAACCCCTGATCTGAAATATCTGTCTCTAGCACAATATATCTCTAGTTGTATAATTTATTGAATCAAAACATAAAGCAATAAATACCTAGAATATCTATGATAACTTCTGTGTGAAGTTATCTCTCAAACCTGAAATTCTGTGATAACTTCTGGATGAAGCTATCTCTCACTTTGGCAATAGATCAGCTGATATTCCACAGCCTCTTAATTGCACACACTGAAGAGGGAACGTTCTCCAATGCAAATGGAATCCTTGAACCCTAGGCTCAGTCTTCACAGAAGAAATTTTCAAAATCAATATCAATATTCAATAGCATAATGAACAATGGCCTCCATGAGAAACCCTTATACCCTCAAAAGATATGCTTGCCCTAATTAGGGTTTCTTAAATTAGAATTAGGGTTTCTAATTAAAAATAGGCTAAATAATTAATATTTGATTAAATCAATCAAATATTAATATCTCCCTCAATACAGGTCGGATCCACGAACCGATCGAAGCTAGTGAATCAAGGGGTGATTCCGCACATAACCCTACCACAATAAAGGTGCTCCGCTGCATATCAAATATCCCTAAAAAATAGGAGCTCAGGCCAAATGTGTTTGAAATACCCTGAATGAAAATCAAATGTAGAAATCTTGTGAATCAAAGTCGAGCCAAGCTCCATTATGACCCTCTATCCATCTTATTAGCCTACGAAGGTTGCATAATAGGCTAACCATGAACTCAGAACATGTCAATTGAAAAGGGGACATGACAATCTGCCCCTCCTGAAATTGCTTGCCCTCAAGCAATCACTGAATGAAAAATCAATCAACCCACCTGGATCCCAAATGTAGTTAGGATCTCCACCACTGTCAATTAACACGAACCCCATGCCATGTCCATCCCAACTCTCATGTAATGGCATCACATCATCTCTTGTACTAAGATAAGCACTCCAACATCCAATCCATAAATGACAATCAGCAAGCAAACTCCGTACCTGAATAATATCTAAAACTGGATTGTGAAGGCTAGACATAGTCATATCATCATCAACCTGTGACCCGACTGTAACAAAAAGTTGAGTCCTCACCACATGTGACAACTCCTGAACTGAACTCACCTCGAGACCAAGCTCGTCCTCGTACCTCTCCTGTACTGGTGCCAATGTGCTCTTGTCATCACCCTCTATCATGTTATGTGGTATAGGTACCTCCATCCGATGAAAAAACATATATCTAAAGCTGCTGCCCCGTATTGCCTTAAGAATATGTGTCGTCCCATCAACATTAAAGAGAACCTCCATGTCCTTAAGACGAAGAGTAACTTCCTCAAATGAATGAAGCCACTTCATACCCAAGACTAAGTCTATATCCCCCATGTTTACCACATAATAATCAGCGTTGAACTCATAGTTGTTCAAGCGCAATGGGAGGTCTCTAATCATACGCTCACACTTAAGAGTGTGACCATCAGCTACCTTAACTCTGATGCCCTCAAAACCTTCTGTAGTGAGTCCACGCTTCTCCACAAATCTAGCATCTATGAAATTGTGAGTGGCTCCTGTATCAAGAAGGGTGATAACCTTCTGCCCTGCCAAAACTCCACGGAGTCTGAATGACTCATCCGACTGTATGCTGGATATGTGGGCCTCCTGTAGGTGAAGCTCTAACTCTGCCTCTGCATTAGGCCCTGAAGCCTCTACCTCTGCCCCCTCAGCACTGTTATGCTGTTTGAAATCCTCAGAATCTGACTCCTCATAATATATCCACATCATACGATTCGCCTTGCCCTTAGGCCTCAAAGGACAATCGTGATGGATATCATATGGTCCTTTGCAGTAGAAGCAAAGCTTCTTCCTGCGTAGATCATTAAGCACCTCACGATCTAAAGGTGGTGCTACTAGATTGGCCTTTGAATCATTTTTAACTCTGGATTTATCTATGTTAAAATCCGGTCTCTCCGTATCCCCGTGGGAGTGCTTATGGTCTCTAGAAGAAGAAGTACCTTTGGTGTTAAATTTATTGGATGGGGCTGCCATCTCCATATCACGTGCCTTCCTCATAGCTACCTGTAATGAAGGAGGATCAAAGGCTTTGATCCAACCCCTCAATGGCTCTGTCAATCCCTCTATGAAGAGAACTACCAATCTACGCTCTGAAATATTGGGTACCATGACTGCTAATCTCTGAAACTCACCAATGAAGGACTCCAAGCTACCTGTTTGTCTCAACTGTGCCAGATCTCGGAAGTAAACCTTGGGATCTCTCCTGTCAAACCGCTCAACCAATCTATCCACAAAGTCCTGGTACTCTGTCACTTGATTATGCTGAAGCGTTACCATACCATGGTACCACCAATCATGTGCTACTCCATCTAAGTGCAAAGTGGCGTATTTGATGGCATCTATCTCTGACATTGGTCTCAACGCCAAAAAGGTGTCAAGCTTATGAACCCAAGCTTGAGCTGTCATCTTACCGCTGCCATCAAAAGTAGTCAAAGAAAGCTTACCAGTAGCCTTCTGTAGCTCACTGAATTGGACTCTAGGTCTCCTGTCCTGTCTAGCCAATCTATAGTGCTCTCTCCTCAAATTGACAAAACGATCAAAGGTTGTTCTCTCCTGGATATGAGGAGGTAATAAGTCCCACTCATCATTTGCAGCCATGTAAACATCTGCAAATGGAGAATTCCCTACCTCCTCATCTGCTGGTGCCTCTGGTTCTTCTTGAACAAATGAAGGGCGTGTAGGTCTATCCGCTGTTCTGGAGTGAGTCTACTGTGGTCTCTGATCAACTGTAGCACTCCTGTCATCTCTTTGGTCCCTGTTCTATCCATCAGGTGTGTTCATTCTCTCTAACATGGTCATAAGTCCCTATAGTGTCTGAGCCATCTGCTGTTGGCTTATCATCATAGCACGCTAAAACTCTCTGGTGGCCTGATCAGCATCATACCTGTGGCCCCTGGGTGGGCTGCCCTCACGTCTGTCACTCATGATGATCGGTCTCTGATCTAACAACTGGATACCTTCAAGCAAGGCTCGGCTGCATGTGTTATACCTGTGTGGTCCCAACTCTTGTGGCTGCATAAGATCTATAGACCCTCAGGCTGGCAGGATTTAGCTCTAATACCACTGTGATATCCCCTTCCAAACAGGAAATATAGCAACACAAAAAATCTGAACCAAGATATAATCGCTGTTGAATAAATTCAGAAAAATCACAATAATATAGTCTCTTAATAACAAATTACAGATTGTATCACTTGTCCTTCTAAATTATTACAATTACAGTCCTCTAATATGCATATAAATATGAAATACAGTCTTGAAAACCCTGGCTTTGCAAATCTGGAAGCGCAAATTGAGTTCTGTAAAGTCTCGGCCCTTCTGTGTCGACACACAGTCACCGTCGTCAGTCGATATCTCACTGACATCGATCTCTGCCGGTCAGATTTTTGCCGACGTCGGTCTTCAGTCGACCGATGTCGGTCACTAAAACCCTCTGTCTACCGAGGTCGGTTCTTGCATTGATCTGTACGAACCCGTACGGATTCTGTACGGCCGCAAATTAAGCACAACTTCCCTATTTTCAACCCCTGATCTGAAATATCTGTCTCTAGCACAGTAGATCTCTAGCTGTATAATTTATTGAATCAAAACATAAAGCAATAAATACCTAGAATATCTGTGATAACTTCTGTGTGAAGTTATCTCTCAAACCTGAAATTCTGTGATAACTTCTGGATGAAGCTATCTCTCACTTTGGCAATAGATCAGCTGATATTCCACAGCCTCTTAATTGCACACACTGAAGAGGGAACATTCTCCAATGCAAATGGAATCCTTGAACCCTAGGCTCAGTCTTCACAGAAGAAATTTTCAAAATCAATATCAATATTCAATAGCATAATGAACAATGGCCTCCATGAGAAACCCTTATACCCTCAAAAGATATGCTTGCCCTAATTAGGGTTTCTTAAATTAGAATTAGGGTTTCTAATTAAAAATAGGCTAAATAATTAATATTTGATTAAATCAATCAAATATTAATATCTCCCTCAATACAGGTCGGATCCACGAACCGATCGAAGCTAGTGAATCAGGGGGTGATTCCGCACATAACCCTACCATAATAAAGGTGCTCTGCTGCATATCAAATATCCCTAAAAAATAGGAGCTCAGGCCAAATGTGTCTGAAATACCCTGAATGAAAATCAAATGTAGAAATCCTGTGAATCAAAGTCGAGCCAAGCTCCATTATGACCCTCTATCCATCTTATTAGCCTATGAAGGTCGCATAATAGGCTAACCATGAACTCAGAACATGTCAATTGAAAAGGGGACATGACATCTTGTTCATGAGGTTCTTACTTTGTGGTGAACATGTTAACTCTTACATGTGAATATTAAAATTCAACCTTCTAATTCTTAACATTATAATAAGTTATTAGATACTTCATATTTGGTTGTCTATGTACTTAGATCTAGCTAACTACTTCTTTCCAAGGTAGCCACATGTGTGATAAATCTATGGCCATCTATCGATTTAGTGCCATTGACTATTCATGACTTAGTAACATGTTATAGGATTATAGAATATAAACAACTAGAATATCTATGTATTTATAAATGTGTGGCTCAAATTCAATCTATATATGCACATTTTATATTTCTCTAGCACATGGTATAAAAGACTTATCTAACTATAAGACCACTATTTTTGATGTATATAGGGCCAAACCTAGTTTCTTGTATATTATTATAATCATTGCATTGTTTGAATCACCTAAGTTGACCAAGAAATTATGCACCATATTTTTAAACATTCTAAAAATCAACAAAAAAAGGTGGAACTTTGGGATTGTCCTTATATACCATTATGTTTGTATGCATAGCTTTTGAACTATTAGTAGATGACCTTCTACTTAAGTTTTTAAGCATAAAATCTCTTTGTTTGGTGATATGAGATAAATAATTAAGGTTTATGTTAGATTTTATATTTTTCATGTTCTAAAAAATATTATATCCCCCTTTTTTATGTGCCCCTACACTCTTCAAATGATCATACATTTTGGGAGGAGGTAGATTATTGTTGGCATTAAAATATAGAGGAATGGTAACACTTTTATTCAAGGGCATTCAAGTGGTAATAAGCTACTTGTTCCTCAAATTGTAATTTTTCCTCTAGAACTAATAAAAAATATGGATCTAATTAGTATTATCCTTTGGTTCATTCTCATTATATTCTTAGAATGTGAAGTCATAGATGTTGAATACCATTGTTGTATTGGGATGTGCTAAAGTAGTAGAGGAAGATGGTTTTGTTAGATTTATAAAACACTTATATTTGTCCATCTATTTATAAAATATCTCAAAGATAATACAAAACTCTATGTAGTCTAGCTCACTAAGATGTGTTATGTTGTGAACTTGACACCAATTAGGTAGGGCTTATTCCATGATATTTATCTCTGGCATCTTATTAGGTGGTTACTACACTAGATTGTTTCCATGCTTGTTAAAATACCTATTATACCTGTATAAGTGAAATCTATAGTTTTTATTCTATCCAAAAATGTTACCCATGTCTTTTGCATGCTAAAAAACCCATTACTTAATTTTTGTATATTCATTGAATAGTTTCAATTCTATTTTTGTGGAGTCAGAAGTAGTACCCTGTGTAGTAGTAGTGTTAACTAATATCAAAAACTGACTCTAGATTTTATGGTTAGATGTAGGTATATAACTATTTAACAATATAAGGTGTTAGTTACATGGATCATGGGCTAAAGGAAAATGGGTGTACACATGGTCCTAGTTTTGGGTCACAATATTCTAATTTGTATTTGGAATTATATTGAAGGCTAAAAAATTGGACCAAGATTAAGTGGGGCCATTGATTGTAACTAACGATTCAATTGCTTATTAATATTGATAGATTTAACATAATAAAAAGATAGCATATCAACACTAATAACTCTATAATGAAATAAAATAATAATGGGGTCTAGGGAATTCTTATACATTTTAAAGGACAACACTTCAATAGGTGTGTAAGTAGACTCAAGTTGATAGTAAATATTTTGGAACCTAGCATTTAAGGCTTGGATTGGTTCATTTAGTTCATTTATCATGATAGTAAAGTGTTGGTAAATAAAACTTATGGTGGTAACTTGGTGAAACTATGCCAAAAATGTGTTTTGGGAATTATTCCTAAGATGTAATTGAACCTTCATGGATATTAAGAAACCCATCATAGACAATAGCTTTTAATGTAAAGGAAAAGTGTATAAAATCCACATCTTCATGGGTTACATTTAGTATTATATGTTGGATATTTTTCATAGTGACGTCATGGTGGTGTTAAGGAGGTATCTTGTTGAGTGGATGAAAATCCTTGATAGTTTAGTGTGCAATGTGCTTGTTCTAATGTGCTTTATGTATGGTTAGTTGATATTTAGTATTGGCATAGCTTGAGAGGATAAAATATGAGTATAGAGGTTTGAACATGTGAAATGCATCCTATAAGATATAATCCATGTTTTGAAATCTTGTGTGCATAAGTGGAATTCATCTGGTTGATCATAGTTTTCATCTAGACACTTTGGGTCTAGTGTCAAAAAATCTAAGTTGGTAGTTTAATGATGTCACCATTGCCACCTGGGAAGGATTTGCTTCTATAATTTTTTATTATCTATTCTAAAAGGAAGAAATAAAATATGAATGCTAGGGATAAGTGATTAAGTACCCAAAATAATGCACACCATTCTAGATGTTGTGAAAACTCCTCTTTGGCTATAGAGGAAGACACTTGTCTATAAGAAAACACTAAACAAAATTGATGTTAGCAGAGATATGTGCCAGCTACCAAGCTACACACTTGTTTTAGGAAGCATAAAACTTCCTTAGGGATGATATTCTTCTATTTTTAAATAGATTTTTAAAACAAACATAAATGAAAAGAGAGAGAGAGAGGGTTATAATATTGTTTAACATGTTGTGGGTCAGAACATGTTAGTGAACAAATGCAATGAAATTTGGGCAAGGGAATTATATTTTGGTGAGGTTACTATGGAGGTTTTGGGGTTAATAGTATAAAAACATAGTTATCAATGTCACTTAATTGATTGATGTCAGTTTAGGTCACTAATATCAGTTTGGATAACTGATATCAGTTAGGGAAATGATATTAGTGGGGTTATGGAAGGATTTTTTGGGAAGGGAAATAGATTTGTAGTCTTGTAAAGGGGTTGTGAGGAGTCATGAGGGGGTGAGTAATACTCTATAAAGGAAGGTTAGAGGTTGATATGCTAAGGTAGAGAGATGGAGGTAGGGGATTGTTACAACTCCTTCACAAAGGAAGCTCAATTTTTGTGAATAGTTAAATAGTATATTTATAAAACCAATATAAAATGACTATTTAAAACATGTAAAAACTATACTTATTTGGGTTGGATAGGTGAAAATTTATGACAAATAGATGACTCTAATGAGGCTTGATAACTTGGTGCATGAGCAAATGAGGCCAAGCATATATTTCTGATCCATGGTGCTCAAAACACTATATGGTTTGTCAATTCCTGATCTAGAATAATTCATACAGAGTGACAATAAGTCTGGATATTGATAATGATGCTAGAATGATTTGATAGAAAATTTTCTATGTAAATGAATGATTTTATAACACTATGGCCAATTTGGAATTAGTCATAAGTAACTAATGTTGGTGAGCCTAAGAGCATCAATTGAGGGCTAATTGATGTTGGTACCCTAAGACTAGGTAAAATAGGTTATTTTTAGCCTTTTAACTCACTTCTTACTTTGACAAATGGGTTTTCCCATTGGAAAATGGTCATAATGTGAGGTTAATAGGTAATTAGGTATTTAAAGAGTTATGAGGGGGGAATAATAGGTCTTAGGTGGTTTGGATATAATAACTAGGTCCTAAGGTGAGTTAGAGGATGAGAACTAGTCATAGGGTGAGGTGGCCAACTGAGTTGGCCAAAAGAGATTTAACCAATTTAATTAATTAGATGTGCCTAAAGGGTAAATACATAGTTTATGGAATTAAATAAGAAAGGGTATAAGGGGTAATTCAACCTAGGTAATCACACAAGGGATTATCATAATTCAAGTGTCTACATTTGCCCCTTTTATCTTGTAACTTATATGCACAAGCTGTGAGATAAAAATAAAGGTTTACTACCCCAAGGATGGGATGAGGTAGTCCCCCTTAAAATGGGGATAAATGTTGGTAAAATCATAATCGATGATCATTTTAAAATAATATAGGTGGTTAAAGTTAGGTAGGAAGTGAAAATACAATGATAATGTGAAATGTGTGTACACTACTTCATGCCAAAGTTGGTCAAATGGTCAACAGGTGAAAAGTATACAAATAGAAATAACCAATCCAAAACATATATAAGTGATAGCTAATCAAGTTAAAAATATCAAAGGTGCATCTCTAATGGTTGATGTGTTTCAAGTATCCAAAAATAGAAGTGCTCTTGGAAGACATAAAATGGTCACAAGCAATGGGGACCAGTCAGGGTCATCATCTACAATGCCTATGAAAAAGCCAACTTTAAAGAAATTATAGTGCTAGATATCTTAGTGACAACAATAATGTCATCAAAAAAGGTATTTCTAGTTAGAGAGATATACATGATCTTTAAGTTATTTACTAAGGTTGGTGGAGATGTCAGTGAACCCCATAGTTATCTATCATGATTGGGAGATATGTGTGATCTCTAATTACCCCTAATGTAGTCTATTTTAGACTATGCAAGGGTCACATGCTCTAAGTTAAGAGAAAATTTAGAGGTAGGGAGGGTTGGCAATTGGTTTCCCTATAATAGGATGAGTTATGTCGGTGAGGTTACTGACATCGATGGCATAACTGTCATTAGCTATTAGATTGACATCGGTGGGTATCAATCAATGTCGGTGGCCTAGGGCACAAAAATACTAACACTAATGGCTGATCAAACCTAATAGAAAAGGTTTTGGTGGCCCCCTCAAATATCATTTGTCAATTTTTATTACCAACACTAATCTCTAGAGTTTTTTGTTTAAAAACATTGCTTTCTTATCATATATGAGATAGGTAGTGATGTTTTAATGGTGGAAAGGAGTTTTAGAGAGCTTAAGAGTGAGTAGAGTGAGGTCAGCACTTGTAAGACACCATCAAACTACATAGGTGGATTTGATACTAAGATGGTTGCACATGTGCTTAAAGACCCCATAGCTAGAGTAGCTACCCTAGTACATACCATCCCAGCCTGTCGTCATTGAGTAGATGAGGTAAGACCACTATAAAACTAATTTATAATTTAATTATGATTTTATAAATTTTGTGAAATAGGGATAAGAAGGGTAGGGAAGAGGGGGGAATAGAGTAGCTATAGGTTATGAAGATAAATTGGAGAGATTTGGGTAGGTTGAGGAGGGTTGAGGGTAGTTTTATGGTAGAAAAGGGGTATGGGGGGTTTTGATAGTTTTTCCCTAGGGCCAAACCAATCATCAACATCGATGGCTTCAATCAACATTGATCAACCTATAAAGGATAGGCTCTAGTCTAGGGGATTGACATCAATCAAGGACTAACATCAGTCTCTACAAAATGAGGGAGGGGTTAGAGAGGGTCATTTAGGAGGTAATGAAGCAATCGAAAGAGCAAAGGTTGGATCCTGAGCACCATAAGTTGGGCACTTGAGGGTTTATGATTATTCATAGTGTAAGAAAAGGTTGGGTTCATAAATAAACTAGTTATGTGTTAGTTATTAGGTGAAAATGGCTGAGCTAACCTTAATAGACCCCATGTCATCTAAGTTCTACCTACATAACCTTGTGAAGGGTCTCAAGCCAATGTAGTTCTCCCAAAGGGGAAACTAGGTTAGAGGGAGGGTTGCTTGAGATGAATAGTTATTAGTTTTAATGATGTGTGAATTTATGGTTATAGGTGAGATAAGATCTCACACTTTGGGATCAACTCCTAAATATGCTATCGAGGATACGAGTAGACATGAATCTTGATGAGTGGGATCATATCACTATAGTTACCCTAGGAGGATCTTAGAGATATGATTTAGTTGTGAGGGATGTGAGCTTGATGGTGGCATTGATAAAGTGATAGGATCTAGCCACCAACACCTTCCATCTTCCCATAGGTGAGATGATATTCCTGCTAGAGGATGTATATTAGATTTTGAGGCTATCGATACATGGTGCTAACTTATATGCATACAATCAAGATGATCATGATGTGATCATGAGAAAATTATTTGGAGAACATTATAGGGAGATAGAGTACCATTTTTATAGCTTCACATATGAACCCATATATGAGGTTGATGATGATGAGCATAGACTCACAGTCATACTCATGATTGGAGTGACTATTTATGGATTACAAAACTTAGATGGTAACAATTTTCTATTAGCTTTGATAGGTGTACAAGCTAATATACTGGATTGGAGGATGGTGTTTTCTTTAGGTACTACATTCCTCATATAGTTGTATAGAGAGCTATGGGGAATCATATTGTGATGGTGATATAGCCTCTACATAGGTCACCTTTCGCACTACTAGGCCTATGAGCATGTCATAATGACCCAATGATTTGGCCTCCCCATTACCATCATTATAGGATATAGAGTGGACTTTAGATGTTGGAGAGACTCCATGGACCATGCATGGATAAATGGTGTGGTTAGAGATATTGAGTATTACAAGAAGATGTTGGATTCCCTTATACTAGTAGATATCATATGGAGACCATATCTTACACTTCTTCCTTTTTTATGGTAGATGATATAATTGATAGGTACTGAGAGCATGGTGTTGGTGAATGGTAGGAGAGCTAGGGAGGTGGAGATGATACCGGTAGAGTGCATCAAGTGCTAGTATGGGATTATATAGGTAGTACCTCCTAAAATGACATAGTATAGGAGAGATAACATAGATCTACCCCTACCACTACCATAAGAGATAGAGGGGCTTGAATTTGAGGAGCTCTCAACTATAGGAGTTGATGATGTAGGTTTATGGGGGCATATAGAGCTTGGTGGGTAGGACATTATGCCATGATCCCATAGAGACCACTCATTGATATGCAAGCCATAGCTAGAGAGAGAGAGATTCTACAATCTAGGCTAGGGATGTAGCATAAACATAGGTATATGTTCTATAGGGATAAGTGATAGTGTTATAAGGGTAACTAACAGTAATCATAAGGTAGGATTCATCCCTATAGACATATCTAGTGGTAGTGTAGTCATAAGTTTTGACTCTAGGTGGTCAAGTGATAGGGCTACATGCAAAATTTATTGCCATGATAGTAGAGAGATATTCTCTAAGGGATAGACATGTAGTTACACCTCCTCTACCACCATAGGCACTTGCTATTGGTATGATAGGAACACAACATACACCATAGGGACCTATAGTATGGAGCCTCCATAGATAGTGTCAGTTGATAAATATAACACTACTTTGGTAGAGATTGACTATTATACATAGGCCCTTGGGGCACATCTAGAGATCCTTGGGTATGTTGACTATCTGGTATAGTAGCAGATGACTACTTACACCATAGCATTGAGCTTTCAATATTGTTGATAGGTTGAGGACATGGGTGACACTATAGGATCATGACCACCTCCATGGTAGGATTAGTCGACCAGTTTTGTATATTTTTGAGTTTGATATCATGTACACACATATACTAGCCTATGTACTGAAGATGCAAGATGTATATTTTTGAGATATATATATATATATATATATATATATATATATATATATATATATATATATATATATATATATATATATATATATATATATATATATATATATATATATATATATATATATATATATTGATGCATCATTGATGTATACTTTTATATTCATCATATACAAGATGGTACCATTTTTATGACATGTTTTTGATTTATATGGTGATGATGGTATTATAAATGTTCTTGATTGATGTCATGCTATTATGATGTGAGATGTCAAATTTTATAGTTATGGTTATGGTTATGATGATTTTAGTATGTTATATATTAAGCATTATGGTTATGATGATGCTAACATGTTAGTAGGTTACTAGAGCATTTCCCATATTTGTGATGGTACATGCACAATTGAATGTTGAGACACATTTAGCATTTTTCCATACATGTGGTGGTGTATGCATAAAATGTACTATGTTGGTTTTTCATTTTAGCATTTTCCATATGTGTGATGATGTATGCATTAAAATGAATAATGTTGATATAGCTTCCATGTGTATTGGTATTCATAGAAACTATTGATGAAAATGTTAATTATAATTCACATAACATAAATTGGCATTTGTATTAAATGAACTATTGAAATATGGATTGTTAGTATGGTTAGGTTAATTATCAAAAAAAATTACTCTGATGATTGCTTATGATAATAAATCTGGTTGATACCAGGCATATATTGTTTAATTTTAGTGATCAAAAACTTATACCAAAGAATTGAAAACAAGCAAGTTTTAACCTCAAGACACAATGTCTAAAAGGAGAAACTGATAGGTGAACAAGATTCTTAAGATGAAAGGCATGATTATATTTCATTAATAAGGACCATAAGGTAGCATGGGGAGGCATACATACATAAGAACTTTTCATGCACTACACTATCGACCATAGTTTCATTGGATAAATGATTGGTTCACTTTGTGGCAAGCAAGCTCTAAGTCCCTTTTTTGCATTTAATAGGTAAGAGAGATGAGGGAATAGGGTATTATGAGAAAAGGGGTAAATTGGTAATGAAAACATTCTAGGGGGATGATATGCACTTTTTATAGGTAACCTAAGATTTTTCATAGGCAAGTCCATGACATAAGTCTTTTTTTAGACTGATCAAATCAATAAGTCTATGTATGGGATTTTTATTATTTCTTGAGGTCATGTGAAGGTGATCGATATGAGAATCTTCTAATTACATGATTTATATAAAAAATTTAACATATCCATCCTTTAAGGGAGTGGTATATGTTTTATGTATTTGTTTTATCTTTTTATAGCTATTCTTTGAGGGAACAGTCCATTTATTGCAATAGTAATTTGCTACATAGTTGTCCTTCAAGGGAGTAGTCTACATTTTTTTTAGTGACCCAAGAGAATGAATTTTATTTATATCCCAAGTTTTATTTTTAAGATGTTAGACATGGAAATTAATATAAAGGCTTAATGGTGTCCCTTTATGAGGACAAAACCACCATACTTCAAAGATTGACAAAATTTTGAGAGGGAAAAGGGTAAAAGGAAGGTGTGTAAAATAGAAGAAGTTTTGATCAAGGGATGAGCTCAAGTTAGACATGAAGTGACATGACACTTTATTAGAAAAATAATGGTCATAAATGCAATGTATTTAAAGGCTCAAGTTATATCTTGCCTTTGAGAGACGACAAGTAATAAGCCCTTGATCCATATTTGTGAGTTACGATATATGGTCGAAACCAATTAGGAGAAAATTTATCCTTTTTTGATTTTCTCCATGTTAGTCACATGTTGATTCTCCTTCAAGATAATATCACTAATATCAAAATCTTGCTCTTTTATATGCTTGTTATAGGTGCATCTAATGCACTTTTAATATATTTGAAGATGGTTTAGAGCCACAAGTCGATGCTCATCAAGAAACTCAAGTTGGGCCAAGAATTCTTGGTGAAAATCATCATTACAGAGGATATCCTATAAGGATATATGAAGATAAGGAATCTAAAATTCAAGAGGTAGGACTACCTTGGTACCATAAACCAAAGGAAAAGGTGTAGCACCCATATGGGTGCGAATGCTAGTGTGATAGACCCATAGAGCAAAGGGAATATGCATTTACGAATCGCTACCAGAGTCAATGACCACTTTCATGAGAATTTTAGTCAAATATTTGTTAAAAGCCTCTACCTATCCATTTGCTTATAGATGATAGGGAAATGAGAAGTTTATCTTGATTCCAAAGGAATCACATAGCCTCTAGATATATTTGTTTTTGAAGGATTTACAATTATCTATAATGATCTTATGTAGAATACCATAATGGCAAATAATGTGATGAGTGATAAAGTTAACAATTTTGTCAGATTTTATGTAGATAAGAGGAATTAATTCTACCCAATTAGTGAAATATTATATCATGGTGATGATAGAGAGATGAGTGTGGGTTAATCTCACCGATAAGATCTAAATCCCATTGAGAGAAGGGCCATAAATCCTGAGCCACTTGTAAAACATGACTTGGTACATGAAGAAGATTTGTGTGCTATTAAAATTTGACACAACACCAAACATAATAACAACAATCTTGGTTAAGGGTTGGCCAATAATAACCAAGTCAAATAATGTGTTTAGCAATCACATTCCCACTAAAGTGTCCACCATAAATTCCATCATGGACTTCCTTGATGGCATAAGGGACTTCAACGCTAGTTAGATAGTGAAGGAGGCCATCAAAGCCTAACTTATAGACAAGACACCCTAGTATGGTGCAATGAATAGTTATTTTGATAAAATCATGCCACCCATTACTATAAAAATTAAAGGGGGCAACTCTGTAAGTGAGATAGTTCACTAACTATTTATACCAGGCATCATGAGAATTGGTGTCTACATTACCAATAAAGAGGATGTTTTATAAAATGTAAGAGGGAAATTTTAGATGATGGATGATAACATAATTATTTTAATAAGATGATGAATAGGTAATGTGTAAGGAAAGAGAGGCCATGATATCAGTAAACTTGTTTGTTGAATGAGGAATAGTTTGTAAGTGATAATGGTCAAAAGATGCCAATAGTGTGTCTACATGGTGTTTTTACTATTATAAGATGTTGTTCTTACACTGATAAGAGACATTGACTTGATTTAGCATAATATGGGAGTCTCTATAGATTTGGATGGTCTTGACCCCCAAGAAAAGGGTTGTTTGAAGCCCAAAAACTAAGGCCTCATATTCTGCCATGTTATTGGTGCACTCAAAATCTAGTTTAAAGGATAAGAGCATGGGTTCAACATCAAGAGGAACAAGGATTACCCATGCATCCCCTTTGATTTGACATATAGACCCATCAAAATAACATCATTTGATAGGTGATGTCATCAGTGGAGAGTGTGGTGATGGATTCATCAATAAATTTGATATTAGAAGGTTGTGTGTTAGGAAGAGGAGCATTCGACAATTGGTCTAAAATTATTTACCCATTGATTGATTTTTCATGAATGAACTCCAAATAAAACTCAATGAGAAGCATAATAAAATGATCCATGTGCTAATTTTGATAGGTCTTGGAGTGCATATAATTGAGGGGATCAGTGTTGTTAATGATGTATGTCTTGTGATTAAGGAGATAGTGTCGAAGCTTGTAATCCATGAAGACTAAAGTGAGATAAAGTTTATTATCATGAGTGTATCAAGCTTTAAAGTCCATAAGCATTTGGATTATATAGTAGACAACTTGATCCTTATGGTCATTATCCCTATGCACAATCATAACACTGATGGAGTGATATATTACTAAAATATAGAGATAAAAAGGTTGATCCTCCTTAGGTGGAATGAGGACTGGTGGGTAAAGAATATAACCTTTGAGGGAATCAAATTATTTTTGACACTCCCCACTCCACTCAAAGAAGACATTCTTTTAAGAAGGTGATGAAATGATTGACATCTATCTAATAATTGGGAGATAAAACGTTAAATGGACTACAATTATCCTTACAGACTACACATTTTCTTAAGTTTTTTGGGTGGAAGTATTTCCAGATTGACTCAAACCTTAGTAGGATCGACCTCAATGTCATGAAGAGAAATGATAAATCCTAGTAGCTTATCAGAGAGGACCCTAAAGATGCACTTCATTGGGTTAATATGAATGTTATATCTTAGAAGACACTTGAAGATGATATTGAGGATAGCCAAATGGTCTTGGTAATGCTTAGATTTATTGATCAAATCAACTACATAGTCTTCCATGATGGTGTCAAAGAGGTCATGGAAAATCTAGGTCATCACACATTGGTAAGTAGCCCTAGCATTTTTCAATTTGAAGGGCATAACATGATGACAAAAGGCTCCCCATGGGGTAATGAAAGTGGTTTTATGTTGGTCTTATGGAGAAATCAAGATTTGATTATAACTAGAGAATCCATCCATGAGATAAACCATCTCATGTCTAGCCATAAGATCTACCAGTTAATCAATGTTAGGCAAATGGAAATCATCCTTTAAGAATGTGAGGGTTATCTAGAGATTGTAGATTGATATCAATGGTTGATTCATTTATCATATTTTGCATCTCAGAAGGGAATGACTTCTAAATATAGGAGCCTTTAGCTCTAATGTAGGTAAGAATGGAGTCATCATACTAACATTGGACTATGTTAATTATCAGAGAGTCATCATCGATCATGTCAAGATGAAGGAGGGGAATATACCTTATTTCCCCATTGCACTGATAGGTTAAGGGTCCTAAGTGAACAATGTTCACAAAAAAAAACTAGGAGGGATGGATACCTTTGAATCTATCAGAGAAGGTGGGGGGATAGGTGAAGGTGGAGAAAGAGGCAAAGGCTTCTCAATAATTAAAAAATGGGGAACCTTAGAGAGCTTGGGTGGCTCTTTAAAACCCACACCATATGACTTATTGACATTTCTAATGATTTTATTGGTGAGGTATTTGATGGGTGTATGAGATCCTTACTCATAATAGCCCACACCAGACCCTTTCTAGGCACACCTATATGGATAAGTGTTAGCAAAGCTAGGTTTGCCTAGGAAGGAGAAGTCACATATGAAGAGTTGGGTGGAAGGGAGAGGATTTCCTACCATGAGATCACTATCAATCCCCCCATATGTTAGATTCATGTGAAGGTTGGGAGGACCATATGGTATGACCATCCCAATACATAGATCATACTAGGGATGCATATGTAATCTTCCATAATTTTATGGAGTATGAAAAATATCTAGAATGAGGAGACAATATTCATCGAGAGTGAAGTGATTGAAAGCATCATCCATAGGACCTTTCTTAGGAATTTGAGTCATAAGTAGCTATGAGCTTGTTGAAGCCTTAGAAGTAGGAAGAGGAGATTATTTTAATGGTATAAGGACATCATTAGGCCTATAAGTCATGTTTCACATCTTAAATGTAGGAGGATAAGCTAGGATGACATGCACCTAACCCTCATACTTGAATTTAACATAATGGTGTAAATTCAAAGGCACACAAGTCATAGCTTGTATCCATGGACATCCAAGCAGGATGTTGTATTATAACTCACCCTCAACAACATAGAAGAGCTCTTGAATAGTGTGAGGACTAACATGAATATGAAGCATAATCATGCCTACTAGGGTGACTATGGTATAATTGAAGGAGTAAAAACCCACATCTGATTATGACACATAGTGATTAGGGAGATCCAATTACTTGTAGGTATACATGGAGATGATGTTAATACTAGCACCACCATCAACCATGACTCTTTTGACATGAGTCTAGTTGATATAGGTTGTGATGAAAAGAGTAGGGTCCTAGTCATCAGGGTGATGAGTGGGAATCTTAGAACTAGTGAATGAAACTAGGGCTATAGTATTAAGGGAGCCTAAAAAAGTAGAGAGAGGTTGGGGATCATTAGGCTAAACCTCAACTAATTAAAGGGCCTTAATCAATGCCTAAAGATGCTAAGATGAGTTTTGGATTATCTCATATAGGGACATATTTATAGGTTTTTGGTGTAGTTTATTGACCATGGAGCCCTAAAACACCTCTGAAGATGTTGGTTGTGTAGTTTCCAAGATAGAAATATTAGGTTTTTGAGGGGGAACATCCTTTAAAAATGGATGATCCCAAGGTGTTATAACCTTCTCCTTGCCTTTATCCTTTTGAGTCTATGACCAAGTGGCCACACAAATCAAGTTAAATCTAGAATATCGGTGATGAAGGTGATAAAAGACTCTTGCATGTGTCCTTAGGATAAATTTTAGATGAAGAAGAATGAGAAGTCATGGGTGAAATTATTAGAGTGATAGGGAAATTTATGAATGGTTCCTCAAAAAGGGTGTCTATACCAAATTTTTGATGGATGACAACTATGAGAGCTTTGCATCTCTCCATATTATGTCTAGGTGGTCAGTGACATAAAAAAACCTACGTGTCATTTAACCAAAAAGGTTTTGGTCTAAGAGGCTGATAAGGATTAATTGGGTGAAGGGTTATCCAATAAAATTGTAATAATTTTTGAAAAAGAAAGGTGTGAGAGCCTTCAAATGGGATTTAATTTGTTGTTACAACTAGGGTTAACACCTTAGTTTGTTTAGGAGGTGTGTAAGGGGTTTTGTGTGGTGCCTTTTTGGGTAAAGGCATGACCATATGTTTCATTGACACCTTTTTAGTGATAGGTGTCAAGATACTAGAGGTTGAGGGACAACCATTAGGTAGAGGCAAGAATGCTAGTAGATTTACCTTCTAGTTCCCTGAGATGCGGTGTGATAGAATCAAAGTCAAGGGGTGCAACCCCAAGATTGAAGGTGTAGTAGGTTGAAAAGTATTATGAAGCTTTACATTCTTCTTATGTGTAGGAAGCTTCAAAACTAAATTCACTTACAAATGAGTTAGATGGAACACTAGGTGAACACCTAAAGATCTAATTTACTTTAGTGTGGTGAATGCTTGAGATGGTGAAGGTTTTGATGTTGGGGTTTTAGCCTCCTTTGGTGGAAGAGAAGGAGCTCAAACCTTGTCAAACACCATGGGGTAAATGGTTGTAAAAGGGTTAGTGGTTGAGGATGATTTTTTTGTGTAGGGAAAGGAACTTTAAGTTGATCCCAAAATGCTAAATGATCTAGTTTCTTAGAGTCAAGAAAACTGAGATTTCATGCCAATCTCTAGAAGGGTTTGGATAATGTTGGTAAAAGACTTACTATCACTTCTTTAAAAGACTCAAGTGACTAAAAAAGAGGGACATTATTGGTGGCAGCCACCTTAGGCCAAATATGGGTGTGAACCTTAATGAGATCCTCCTCAACCAAGGTAGTAGAAGATGCATGATCCTCTGATGGTAGGGGAGGGACTGGTGAAGCTGTATCCTCAAGTGGATAGAACATCAAGATAATTTCCCCCTCAATGTGTAGATAATGGACCAACAAATTTTGCTCTTCCATGGGTAAGAGAAGTGGAAAAATAGGCTTAACATGAGTAGCCACATAAAATAGGCTCCTCTACACATGAAATAGGAGTTGATAAGGCACTACCTTCCATTGGTGGAGGAAAAGTAGGTGAAGAAGGTTCCTCAAGGGGGAAGATTAAAGGTATGATATACCACTTAAAATTTGGTCAAGGAGTGGGTAACGTATATTATTTAGGTGGTAGAAGAATAGGAAAAACATGCATGAAGGGAATAAGGACAATAGGCTCTTTACATGGAAGAAGGATAGGTAGAGAAGGGCCCTCTTCTCATAGAAGTAGGAAAGGCAAAATAGCTTCATCTTCTTGAAGGAATAGGATAGATATGGCTAGTTCCTCTACTTGGAGAAGAGGAAAAGGTGAAGCAGGTTAGACTAGTATCAAGGCAAAGATCACATCAATAATGTGGATGTTGTAGTCATGTGTATGTTTAGTCATTGCTTGAACATTATTATAAGAAGAGGAGTGCTCAAGAAATGGCTTCCTAAAGACATCCAAATTTTTTTAGCCAATGCATTTGGGTTATCCAAAACTATATCACCCTTATCGAGCATGTCCTAAATAATGTTCTTAAGGATCTTACAATTTTTAGCATCATGGCCTTTCACTTGATGATAACCACAAAATTGTTCCTCCTTGTACCATGTGGGTATAAGATGAGACATATCAAACTGTATGGGTGGTTTTACCTAAGGAAGGGTAATATCTCCTTGCCTTAATATCTTATCCAACATAGAGTTGCATGACTCCCTAATCAGAGTATACTTTCTACATTCAAATTGTTGTTGAAATTGATTCATTGGGTTTTGAGAATTTGAAGGCTTGCATTGATTTGCCTTTGTGGAAGACACTGAATTAATGACTAATGCATTGGCTAAACTTTTAGACTTTTTGTTGGAAGAGGAGGGTTTAGAGGAATAGAAGTCACTGGTCTTAGAATTTGCATTTTTGTTTTGTAACTTGACTCAATCTTCATCTACTACCCAAATCTCAAGATTTCATGCCATTGTGAAGACTTTATCGAATGTGCAAAAGGTTTGAACTCAGAGGGTCAACGAGATTTGCTTAGCACATTCTCTTGAAAAGAGTTTAATTATCTCAAGCTAGGGTAATGAGAAGGAGATTTTATTAAAGAGAACTCTCTAATGAGCAATGAAATCAGCTATAGACTTATCTTCAAACTATCAAATGGAGTAAAGGTCTATTATTGAGACCTTTTTAGAGATATTGATCAAGAAATGATCTAAAAATAGTTGAGTAAGATGGGTGAAGGGAAATAAAGAGTGCTAGTTAATGGAGCTATACTAATCCAGAGTAGCACCTATAAGGGACATAGGAAAAATATGAAGCAATAATGCATCATCATGTCCTATGAGGTAAAAATCATGTTAGAATGATCATAAGTGTTGTGGATTTTCATTACTTTGAAAGTGAGTGAACTTAGGAAGTTCCCATTGATTAGGATAAGAATGGATAGGTAATGAAGGATGGATGGGTTCATTGCATATTTGATCATATGAAAGAAAATTTTTTGAACTTGAAATAGATGTTTCTAAGATAGAAATCTTGTCCATTAGCATCTTGATTAGATCCAAAGGGGGATTGGTTTGAAATGAACTCCCCAAGATATAAGGGGCCTATAGAGAGCTTGAAGCAATGTATGACATAGGTTGTAATGGATATGTGGACATAACATATAGGTAATGAATCATAGGCTAAGGGGCTGAGGAGAAAGGGGCTTGTCTCATAAGATTTAGAACAAAACCTTGGCTAGGCACTAAAATCGTGGGTTGGGTTATGGTGACACTGGCTAAGGGATAGGTGGTTACTCATGTATTAATTGGTGCAAGAGTAGCTAAGACTAACATAACCACATTCTAAAATGGGGTTTGATTAGGTTGATTGGTTTTTAATTGTAAGGTTAATAAAACCCCAATGGAAGTTGGGTTTGACTGTGTGGTTGGATAAACTAAACCCTAAGAATTAGATATGGCTAGATTACTCATCAAAGTGGTGGTTTGAGTAACCACATAGGGAATGGTGGAAATAACTAATGTTGTCTCCATCAAGGAAATGGGGAAACCATAAATTAGATCACTAGAAGAGTTACATGTCCAACTCATGACAAGGTAATGTAAGAGGGCTTTAGTGTTATGATTAAAGAATAAAGCAAATTCTTGATCACCCTTGAGCATGATGGGTGGCTAACTAGGATTGACATAGCCAGGGGAGCCTTCCATGCTAGGATCATACTCCATGAAAGGACTGAAAAGAGGAGGTGAAGGTGGAAGAAGTTACCAACTTATGTGATCAGTGAGAAGCTTTGATTACTTTCATTTCAAGTCCATGAAAAAGGGTATAAAATTTTATTAGACCCTGTATCTGTGACAAGAGATTATAAAAACTCAAGTTTGATTTAACTAGGTAGGTTATTTTAGCTTATTATTTGAGGTAAACTAAAAATAAATAAAAAATACATAGAGAGTGATATTGGTTACCTAATTGATGTTGATATACAAAAATTATGTCAACGTCAGTAGCCTGATTGAGGTTAGTCATCGTGTAACCTAGAAAGGCAAAAAATTCACTATTTAACCAACCTAGACATGAGATCTGAATATAACAATGAATGTAATAAGCCTATGTGTTAATAGAAAACACTCAAGGGGATTAAAGTTAGAGGTTAAAAAGTATAAAAAGATGAGAATAATTGGTTTTGATACAAAATTCCATTACCAACTGAAAAGTGTAGCAAGCAATAAAAAGGCAGAAAAGATCATACAACCAATTGATGTTAATTCTTAAGAATTGCTTTTAGTCTCTTAGTAGCTTATGCCTTAACCAGATTATATGAAGAGGGAGTTGGATAAAAAAGGTCCTAAAATCCATTTAGAGATGGTTTTAAGATTTTTGGCTAGGGATTCCTCAATATACCATTAGGTATGGGAGGCCAAAATATGTGACTTGTGATTTAGTTTTGCTAGAACACCGAACTGACTTCATTTACTTGGTGATGAAATCTACGTAAATCCCACCTAAGAATTTGGAGAATGTTTTAAATGTGTAAGTTGATATATGGTTTGGAGGTGTGTGAGAAAGTTTTATATGATTCATTAACCATGTAATTATTTCTGTGTGACTAATATGTATTAAGTTGACCAATGATGCAATAAGTTTTAAACCCAAAAGATGAAGTGTTTTCTTTGGATGTAAAACAATGAGGAAAGGGAAAGAGTATGAATTTTACTACTTTGATGCACATGTAATGAGGTAAGCAAAAATAATTTTATTTTAAATTTTTCAAAAAGAGTATGATCTCATTTAGAGGTAATAGAAGAAGAGGTGAGAGAGAAGAGGAAGTTCAATTCATTCCATTAAGCTAAAAATTAAAGGTGTGGAAAACAAAAGGAGAGAATATAGTAATGAAAACTTCACTATTGATACACCTATATGAATATCATTTTTAAAAGAGAATAATGAACCCAAGATAAACTATCGGGTCCCACTAGGCATGCCAAAATATTTCTATCTATTTTTGCTATCTATTCTAAAAGGAAGAAATAGAAGTATGAATGCTAGGGATAAGTGATTAAGTACCTAAAATGATGCACACCATTCCAGACATTGTGATAACTCATCTTTGGCTATATAAGAACACACACACACACACACACACACACACACACACACACACACACACACACACACACACACACACACACACACACACACACACACACACACACACACACACACACACACACACATTATAATAAAACACTAAAAAAAATTGATGTTAGTAGATATATGTGTGGGATACCAAGCTACATGTTTGTTCTAGGAAGCGTAACACTTCCCAGGGGATGATAGTCCACTATTTAGAAATAGAGATTTAAAACAAACATAAATGAAAAGAGAGAGAGAGGGCTAGATTATTGTTTACCATGTTGTAGGTCTAAAGGTCCTAGTGAATAAATGCAATACAGGTTGGGTAATGGAATTATGTTTTGGTGAGGTTTTTGGGGAGGTTTTGGGGTTATTAGTAAAAAAACATAGTGACTGACATTGTTTAAGTGATCGATGTTAGTTTAGGTCACCGATATCAGTTTGGATAACTGATATTGATCAGGGAAATGATATTGGTGTGGTTATAGAAGTATTTTTTGAGAATATAAATAGAGTTTTAGTATTATAAAGGGGTTATGAGGAGTCATGAGGAGGTGAGTAAGACTATGAAAGGGACAGGTAGAGGTTGATATGCTAAAGTAGAGAGATGTAGGTGGGGGAGTGTTACAACTCCTCCACAGAGGAAGCTTAGGTTTTATGAATATTTAAATAGATATTTGTAAAACTAATATAAAATGACTATTTAAAACATGTGAAAACACCAAAATGTACTTAGATGGGTTGGATAGGTGAATAATTATGCCAAATAGATGACTTAAATGAGGCTTGATGAATTAGTGCATAAATATATTAGTCCAAGCATATGTTTCTGATCAATGGTGCTCAAAATGCTATATAGTTTGTCAATTCCTGATCTAGAACAATTTATGTAGAGTGAAGGTAAGTGTGGATATAAATAGTGATGATAGAATGCTTTGATAATGAAATCTATATGAAAATGAATGATTAGTTGACCCTATGGACAATTTGGAAGTAGGCCTAATTAATCGATGTTAGCGATCCCATCAACATCGATTGAGGGCTAACTAATGTTAGTTCCCTAAGAGTAGGTAAAATAGGCTATTCTTAGCCTTTTAGCCTGCTTCTTACTTCAAGAAAGAGGTCTTCCCATTGGAAAATGGTCATAACATGAGGTTGAGAGGTAGATAGGTAGTTAAGGAGTTACGAGGGGGGGGGGGAAATATGTCCTAGGTGGTTAGGATAGAATGATCACGTCCTAAGGTGAGTTAGAGGGTGAGAACTAGTCATAGGGTGAGGTAGCTAGGTGAGGTGGCCAAAAGAGATTTAACCAATTTAATTAAATAATTAAATAAATTAGATGTGCCTAAAGGGTAAAGACATAGGTTAGGGAATTAAATAAGAAAGGGGCTGAGGGATAATGTGACCTAGGTAATCACATAAGGGATTAGTGTAATTTCAGCGTCTACAAGATTCAAAGGGAGTCAGTCATATGGTTGTGATCAAATTAGTCCCTAGTTTATTTTCACTAATTTCTAGATCATGCGATACATCATGTCAAAAGATATACTTATGCAAATTTGGGATCCTAGATAGATTGAATATGTTTTCCCATAGTCAATTTTATAGTGTGGTAAAAAGAGCTGAGTGAGCATTTCAATGGTGCTATATCTTGCATGTGTATATGTGTCAAGATAATTTAATCATATGGGTTTGTTTAGTTATAAGCATAGATCATTTATGATAAATTTGATTTCATCCACTGAAGCATGACAAAAGTTATGGAGGATGGAAGTTGGCCTCTTAAGTAGATTTGAAAATGGTTGGCTTTGTGATAGAATTTTATGAGAAGGAACTTTAATGGTATTATATCTTGTATGCATGAGGGTTACAAGAGTTTTTTGTTACATGGTTAGATTATCCTATGTGAATATATAATTTTTTTCAATTTTGGGATCCTGCATCAAAGCATAGAACAAGTTATTGAGGTGAAAAAATGGCTACTCATGCATATTGATATGGTCCCACTACTGAGTCATTTTTAAAGTGTTAAAGATCAAGCAAGATTGATGGTGTAAAATTGCTTGAAGGAGTCAAGAAATAGCGAGATGAGGATAGGTGCAAAAATTTTAATAACTAAGAAAAAGTATAAGAAGGGATCCAATAATAAGTAGGCATTTTGTATAGTTGATTGAATGATGAGCATTGATTATTAGTGACCTTTTTGATATTCAAAAATTGATGGAGCACATTGAGTCAATATTTTAAGATGACACGAGATGAGGTCAAAGTAATAAAAGTTTAACATCTAATAATTGGAACCTTTGTGTTAAAGATAAATCAATATTTGTGGTGTGAGATTGATACTGAGTTGAGAGTTCATGAGATTTGTGCTTAGTGTTTGAAGGTTAACTATGACTATTTGTATTTGAATATTTGAAATTGTAAAGGAAAGACTAGTGTCTAGTTTTTGGACCATATCTTTTGGTATAAGAGAAAAATTATATTGTATTAAAAATTAAATTGGTAGAGGACTCCAAGGTACATCTATATATATGGATTACAAGATCTGAAAGTATGTATAGACATAGATATTAATCTCCAAAGTTGACTATGTTTTTGTATTAGTTATGCAAGTGACTCGAGAAGGATATTGAAGCTCATATAGTTTTTATTCTAATATTTCATGGTTAATTATCTCTTGGAGAGTATTTTATATTCCATGGGGATGCTTTATGAGTATTTTGGAGGAGTGATAAATTTATCTTGAGTATGAACAATACTTAAGAATTTGATTGTATGTTTATTAATTTTTTTCTTATGTATAAGGTCTATGTTTAAGTTGTTTGAGCATACACAAAGGTAAGCTAAGGTGACTATGATCATATGAGGATATCCTAGGAGATATAAGGAGTGGATCTATATGTTTTTAAGTGGTCCTACATTATTATTATGCTCAGAGAAGTGTCAAAGAGATGAATGGGTCTTCATAGGACCTAAAAGTGACTTAGACCTATTTTGAAAGAGGATAGTGCTTAAGTGTGATCCATATGAGAAGCCTTAAGGGTGAAGACATGTTTTTTGGCTCACATGGAATATTTTAATTCTATTTATTCATTATTTCTCTATATATAGTAGAACTAAATGTGTTGGGTTCTAGACTTGTAAGTGAGAGTCGTGGTGTGGGTATTTTAAGAGAGTTGGAGAGTGAAGGATAGGTAGTATTCCTAGTGGTGGAGTTAATGATTAGAATAGTTAGTTGACTATGTGTATGACTTGTAGGTCATATTTATAATGTTAGGATAGTGCTCTTGTATTTTATGGATATGTGAAGAGGTCCAAGTTGGTAAATTTCATAAGGAAAGAGTTTACAACATGCCTATGTGAGAGGCCTATTTGAGATAGAGAGAGTTTGTGAAAAGGAGTGATATATAGAGATCCATCATAGGTTTTGAAGACAATATTTCTATGGTGGAAGTGTTCTTATCAAAGGTGGTCTAAAAGAGATGATCATCTTATGGTTATGTGCTCCTTGTGGAATAGGGGTTTCACTAAATACCTTTGGTCAAGGGGACATAATCAAGGTTTGTTGGTCTAGAGGTGTTGATCAATATCTTATTTTTAACCATATTATAAGTATTCCATGTGTTTTCAAGATTAAGAGTGGGTTTTATTCCCTAAGAGGGTTTTCCACATAGATCTTGTGTTATGTATGTGATCTTATATTATGTTTATTAATCACTTATATGAATGATCTGTATGCTTAATAAATTCTTATGTTGAATTCTTGAGTATTTTTAAGTGTTTATAAATTGAGTTGGATTATTTCCCCATCATTAATTCACCCCCCTTCCAATTGGCTTATACCTTTAACAATTGGTATCAGAGCAAGGTCCTTTGGTAAAAGATTAACAACTTGAAGGTGATCCAAGGTATAATTGATAGTTAGAATGTGCAAGGTGGTTTCTCTACCAAGAAATAATTGATGTTCAATGGATCCAATTATTATTTTTGGAGTGCTAGGATGAATACATACATTATGTCCCTAAGATTTTATGTATGGAAATTTATTCTAGATGGTTATGTAATTCATTGCACATATGCCAAGGAAATATGGGATAAGTTGAAGAATAATTTGAAGATGATTTAAAGGTTAAGTTAGCAAAGTTATAGGCTCATAAAAGTTAATTTGAAAGTCTCAAGATGAATGAAGAAGAGACTATGGAATCCTTTCTACAAAAAGTTGATGAGGTTATGAAAATCATCAGAGGTGTTGGAGAAAATCTTGAAGAGACTAATATTGTTAAAAATTTATTAAGGTCTCTATCCCACAAGTTTGATCTAAAAGTATCTACTATAGAAGAGAGTCGTGATCTTACTCAGTTGAAGATTGATCAATTGCATGGCACCCTTACTGCCTATGAGATGAGGAAGATTGATGATATACCACCAAATAAAGAAGCAAATTTAAATACTAAAATGAAGACAAAGAAGAAGTTGTAAGTAAGAAAATCAAGGAGGATGACATTCCTAATATAAATGAGGATGAAATAATGGCTTTGATTTCAAGGAAATTGAGAATAGGTTTAGGCAAGTATAAAGGTAAGTTTCCCTTCAAATGCTTCAATTATGGTGAGATGGGACATTTTGCCAATAAGTACCCTCATAAGTATAATAAGGATGATGATGAATAGCATGATCAAGGTCATGATGATGGTAAAAGATATTTCAATTCTGATAAAAGCAAGAAGGAATTTAAAAGGTTTGATAACAAGAATACATACTTCAAGGAAAAGAAGAGTCTCTACACCAAATAAGATTGTAGCTCATCAAATGAGAGTGAAGACTGTGCATCAAAATATGATCATGAAGATGATGGTTCTATTGAAGATGAATCTTTGTTCATAGCTGAGGAAGGAAGTTGCTCACATTAAAAGGTGTCTACTTGGAGTGTTGTAAATGACAATGAAGATAAGGTAGACTATGAGGCTACATTAGTTAATGTTCATGAAAAATTGAAGATTGAGAAGAAGATTAATAAGAATATGAAATATAAGTCAAGGAATTTGAGGATCAATTCCATGTGTTTGAGGCAATAATGGATGAATATGCCAAGGAGCATGAATATATGGTAAAACATCTTAATTGTTGATTAGAAGTTCTATTTACTAGCCTAAAAGCTAAATAAGATGAATATGTTTTTTAAAATGAGTCATTGAAATTTGAGTTAAAGAAGGTATATATTAAATTAATGTCATTTTTGAGATTTGAAAAGAGCTCAAATGATATATATAACATTCTAAATGATCAAAATTATACAAGTGATAAGATTGGTCTTGGATACAAAGAAGAACCAATGATTGTAACTCAAGACAAGTTGAAGACTAATGTAAACAAGGTGGATCATCCTTTGAAGACAAATAATCAAATAAATAATGAAGGTGATAGTATAATAAAGACAAATCAGATTAGATAGCCAAATTCCATGAGGTATGCAAACTTTAATGTTTATTGCTTTACTTGTAATTAGTTTGGGCATAGAGCTAGAGAATGTAAGAGGTTTGCTAAGAATGAATTTGCATGGAACTATGATGGGAGTTATTAGTCAAAATTTTTAATCAAGGTTGAGTGCCTCAACTATTATGATGTTGGACACTTTGAAAAATGTTGTCCATTTAAGGCAAGAAAAATTGAGTTTCCTTCAAGAGATATTGAGTGCTACAATTATTATGAACTAGGACACATTACAAGATATTATCCAAATATGGAATGGTAGAAAGAGATTTTTGCAAAAAGTATGGTGTTATTCAATTATGAATAGAGAGGTCATATTTATAGATTCTTCAAGCAAAGGCCTATAAGATATAATAGGTTTTATGAGGATCCTAGAGTGCAAGAAAGTAGATAATTCAATACATTAAAACCAAAGGTGGTAAATAAGAATCATGATGAGGCTACATGTCTACCTTAGAACGAGCTTCAAATGGCACCTTGGTCTTCTCCTTAAGCTTAGTCTCTTCAATTTTAGAATAATTCTCTGCCATAGAAAATAGATTACTTAGACATGTAGCCTCATCATGATTCTTATTTACCACCTTTGGTTTTAATGTATTGAATTATCTACTTTCTTGCACTCTAGGATCCTCATAAAACCTATTATATCTTATAGGCCTTTTCTTGAAGAATCTAGAAATATGACCTCTCTATTCATAATTGAATAACACCATACTTTTTTCAAAAATATCTTTCTACCATTCCATATTTGGATAATATCTTTTAATGTGTCCTAGTTCATAATAATTGTAACACTCAATATCTCTTAAAGGAAACTCAGTTTGTCTTGCCTTACATGGACAAAATTTTTCAAAGTGTCCAACATCATAATAGTTGAGGCACTCAACCTTGCTTAAACCTTTTGACTAATGACCCCCATCATGGTGGAGAATTATTCTAAAATTGAAGAGACTAAGCTTAAGGAGAAGACCAAGGTGCAATTTGAAGCTAGTTCTAAGTATATATATATATATATATATATATATATATAAGTGAACGTCCTATTGTAGTTGAACAAGTGCCTAGTGATGAGAATTCAAGATATAAGGAAAATTATTTAGATTAAGAGGTATGCCATGAATCTATGTTATCTCCATGAATTTATAATCTAATTATAGAAGAAAAGGAGAATGTTGTAGTAGTTAAATATTTTTTTTCTCTAAATCCAAAAAAGAAGAAGAAGAAGAACCATAAGTATCATCTAAGAAAGGAGGAAGAGGAATATGAGGATTTGTATTTATTTTAGGGAATTGAGGTATATAGGGTGTCTCTATCTATGATTCTTAAGAGACTCCTTTCAAATTGAGAAGCAAGTGTTATTATGGTGTCTTTCAATTGGAACAATCTATAGGGTTAGATTGAAGGTTCCAATTGGCTTATTGAGATTGATGCAAATGTCAATAAGTGTTTGGTGATCAAAAAAGTGTGTGCATTTATTTGTGGTGTGATCAAAGTTTTTTTGAGATCTGAAGCTATGTATGTGCTAATTAAATATTTTTTAGTGCTCTTAGTTTTCTCAGGTTTTCACTTAAGGACAAGTAGGCCTAAAATGAGTTATAGGGTGTATAGTTTCCCAAAGGTATGGAAGGTCAAATCTTGGTATATAAGTGTGTGATGGTTTTCTTTAGGTGTGAAAGTATTTTCATAGGTGTGTGTTGACCATAAGGAGGTTTTTTGACCCTACTTATTTTAAGATTATAAGGTTTTAAGCTATACTAGAAAATTGGTTTACCTTATGATTTGAGGTGTAAGGCTTCTTAATATGTTGAATGGGCCAAATGGGTGGTCAAATCAATCTTCATAGAGAATTTAAGGTTTGTGGTTCTCATATTATTAGAGTTTTTATCAAGATGAAGCCCTAATTAGATAGTTGGTTTGTGAAGAAAGGATGTTGCAGAGGATGATTTTGTTGTTGAAAATTTATGTGATAGAGGGTATAAATTAGAGTACTCTAGATATGAAGTTTTAGGACTTGAAGTTTTATCTACTAAAATTTTTGGACTCTACAAGTTCCAAGTAAGGCTATATGAGGACTAGACTGGCCTAGTGAGAAGAAGGGTGTTTTTGTTCAGTTTATCCAAAAGAGAAAATCATGAATATATTAAAAGTTAGTTATAAAATTTGTTTAGAACAAGTTTATTTATTGTTGAGTAAGTTTTTTGATGCTCTTTTGATGGTCATGGAAGTATCTTAAGAGGGAAGGTTGTTAAGCCTATGTAGTGGTTCTTCATGGTGTGTAGAGATCTGAAGATGCTCAAGTGGTGAAATTGCTCAAAAATATTAGAGGGATTCCATCTTAGATGTGTCTTGGTAAGTTACATCAGATTTTACTATTTTGTGGGTTCTTTTTTCATTAGTTTTTTTTCTTATAAAGAAGAGTGTTGGCATGGAGCAAGAAGAAGTTGTCAAAACAATACGAGGTTGGTTCAAGGTAAGGGGGAGTTTGTATCATATTTATAAGATGGTATTTTCCTATTTTATTGTTTTTTTATGTCCTCAATATCAGATTTTTTCCACTTTGTCATTGTGTCAAAGGGTTAAAAAGTTCCTATTGGGGAGAAAGTTCTTGTTTGTGGGAGTGCTTTGAAGATAGAGAAGGTGAGTTATATATTTATATATTGATGGTTGTTGACATCAATAACAAAGGGGGATATTATTTTAGAGTTGTCATAGTGATGGTATGGTGGTGTCATGTAGGTTTCTTTTTGAGTGGATGAAAATCCTTGATAGTCTATGTGACAATGATAAAGTGTACAATGTGCTTGTTCTAGTGTGTTTTATGTATGGTTGGATGATCTTTAGCATTGACATAGCTTGATAAGATCAGGGATGAGTATGGAGGTTGTAACATTTTTAATTAGTACTATAAGATGTGATCCATGATTTGAGATATTATTTGCATAAGTGGAATTCATCTAGTTGATCATAGTTTTCATCTAGACACTTTGGGTCTAGTGGTAAAACATTTGAGTTGGTAGTTTGATGACATCATGTGGGAAGGAGTCAAGGGGAGATGGTCATATGGTCATGAAAATAGTATTCCATAGTTTATTTATGATAATTTATAGACCATGTGATGTAGTGTATCAAAATATATGCTTATGCAAAGTTGGGCTCCTAGGTAAATTGACTATGTTTCCCCATACTTAACCAATTTTGTAGTGTGGTAAAAAGAGCTGAGTGAAAAATTTTATGGTGTTATATCTTACATGTGTATAAGTGTAAATATAATATGATCATATGAGTTTTTTTAGTTTTGATCATAGATCATTTTCACTAAATTTTATTTCATATGCTGAAGTGCAATAAAAGTTATAAATGATCAAAGTTGGCCTCTCAGATAGATTTTGACATGGTTGGCTCTATGACAAAATTTTATGAGAAGTAGCTTTAATGGCACTATATCTAGCATGTGTGAGGCTTATAAGAGATATTATTTACATGGTTAGATTCTCCTATGTGAGGAGATCATTTGGTCTAATTTCTATATCCTATATTGAAGTGTAGAAGATAGTATCGAGGTGAAAAAATGCCCACTCATGCATATTGACAAGGTCTTTAGAGTCATTTCTAAAAGTGTTAAAGATTGAGTAACATTGATGGTACATGATTTCTCAAAGGATTAAGGAAGTAGAGATATGAACATAGGTGCATGATGTTTAATGATTGAGCAAAGGAATAGGATAAGGATTCAATGGTAAGTAGGTGTTTTGTATAGTTGATCGAATGATGAGCATTGATCACTAATGACCTTGTTGATCCGTAGAGATCAACAGATTATGTTGAGTCAACTTTTTAATATGACATGAGATGAGGTCAAAATAAATTAATTTTAATATCTAAGCATTGGTGCTTATGCATTAAATATCAATCAAGAATGATAGTGCGAGATTGATCCTAAGTTGAGAGTTCATGAGATTCAAGATTAGTGTCTGAAGGTTAACTATGACTATTTGATTCGAATATTTGAAATTGTGAAGGAGAGACTAGTGTCTAGTTTTTAAACCATATATTTTGATAAAAAAAATGAATTTACTATTATAGTAAAAATCAAAGTGGTATAGGACTCTAAGGCACACCTAGCTATATGGATTAGAAGATCTAAAAGTTTGTATAAACATAGATATTAAGCTCCAAAGTTGATTGTGTTTTTGTATTTATTTTGTAAGTGAGCTGAGAAAGATATTTGAGCTCATATAATTATTGTTTTGATGTTTCATGGTGAATTAACTCTTAGGGAGTGTTTTATACTCTATGGGGATGATTTGTGAGTATTTTGGAGGAGTGATAAATCTATATTGAGTATGAACGATACTTAAGAAGTTGATTGTATGTTTTTTAATGGAATTCCTTTGTATAAGGTCTATGTTTGAGTTGTTTGAGCATATGTAGAGGTAAGATAGGGTGACTATGATCATTTAAGGATGTCATAGGGGACATAAGGAGTAGACCTATATGTTTTTAAGTGGCCCTACATTCTTATTATGCTCATAGAAGTGTAAAAGAGCTAAATGGGTCTTCATAGGACCTAAAAATGACTTAGGCCTATTTTGAAAGGGGGCAATGCTTAAATGTGACCCATATGAGATGAATTAATAATGAAGGCATGTTTTTGGCCAAAATTAAATATTGTTATCTTATTTATTCATGATTTATCTATATATAGTAGAACCAACTATTTTGGGTTCTAGATTTGTAAGTGAGAGACTTGGTATAGGTGTTTTGAGAGAGTTGGAGAGTGAAGGATAGGTAGTATGCCTATTGGTGGAGTTAATAGAATACTTTTTTTTGAATATGTGTATGACCTATAGGTCATGTTTATAATGTCAAAATAGTTATCTTTTAGTTTTTGGATATGTGAAGAGGTTTGAGTTTGTATATTGTGTGAAGAAGGAAAGAGTTTGCAACATGCCTATGTGAGAGGCATGTTTTAGATAAAGAGAGAGTTTTTACAAAGGAGTGATATATAGAGATCCATCATTAGGTGTTAAATACATCATTTCTAAGGTAGAATTGTTCTTATCAAAGGTGGTCTAAAAGAGATAATCATCTTATGGGTAGGTGCTCATTTTGGAATAGGTGTTTCACTAAATACCTTTGGTCAGGAGGACATGATCAAGGTTTGTTGTTCTAAAGTATTTGATTAGTCTCTTGCTTGTAATTATATTATAAGATAGTAGTCCATGTTTTTATATTATTGAGAGTGGGTTTTATTCTCCAAGAGGGTTTCCCATGTAGATCTTGTGTTATGTATGTGATATTGCATTATATTTATTATTCATTGCTATGAATGATATATATGCTTCATAAATGCTTGTGTTGAATGCTTAAGTATTTGCAAGAGTTTGGAAATTAAATTGGATTATTTTCCATCACTGATTCATCCCCCCCTTAGTGGATTATACCTATAACATTATCAAATTATTCTTTAGATCCTTAATATGCTCTTCAACAGTCTTACCTCCTAAGGGAGAAAAAGAAGGAAGATTATTTTTAGGATTTTTGGGTAGATTTTGCACACCTCTAAAAATGTTGATAGAAAAATTAGTTATCCAAGTTTGGGCCATTAGACATAAAGGAAAATAGGGTCATCTACTTGGAGAATATTTTTGAGCCTAGGTTCCAGTCTTGATACCTTTATCAAACCTAACTTTTCTACATATTTTCAAAGGTGTATATAGCAATTTAATGTCTAAGGTAGACCATGTTAGTATTATGAGTGAACCCAAATGATATTTTCAAAGAAATAGAGTTGGTAGTTCAAGCCCTCCTTCTAACACCAAATTTAATTTGAATTGATGTAGGTTTTATTCACATCATGAAAACTTAATAGGTACCCTATAATGTTTTAGGATCAATGAAATAAATTCACTCCAACATACAAGTTATGAGGTATTATGTTTTGTAAACAACTTATTGGTGGATTAATAGTAAGTGGAAATATTTTTTACCATGGATGGTTTGGATATGGATGAATATTAATCTAATTGAGATAGGTAAATATATGATGTATCTAACCTAAGGTGGGTCTAACCAAATGAAACTCAAAAAGAGGGAAAGTCAAGGTATAAAATAAGGCATCTGGACCAAATAAGATAAAACCTTTCTAAGATAGCTCTTAAACTAGGGTTTGGATAAGAAATATGGAACCAATATTTGTTGAAAGATATTATAAGCACACCAATAATCAAACATAATTAAGATTCTAGGGAAATATAAATAAAGTAAACTTAAGAATATATAATCAAAGGTTATTTATTTTGTAAGATTTCACTTGCATATCTACAAAGAGAGATTATGATTAATATGCCAAAGACATTTAAATTAGAAATAGAAAAATATGAATACCTATATTTAAAATAAAACTCGTGCACAAATAGAAGAATAATATACTAGAATGATGAAAATTCTTAAAATATTTATAGGTATGGAGAAGAATTATATTTGTAAATCAAGAATAATTATAGAACAATCTATAGAATTTATTACTAATCTTAATCGCTAGAATTATCATCCCTTTGGGATAGGGAGGATATAAATATATAGTATTAGGTATGGGAAGGTCTCATCCTCCAAGTGAAGTCTAATTTACATCTTGAAAAAAATACTATGTCCAAACCATGTAAAGTATTCATGTACAAAAGTATTTACCCAAAATAGAATTCCTTATCTAAAATACAATATATCTATATAAACTAAATAAATTAAGAACCGATATTTACAACTTAATATTAAACATGAAAATACACATTTATATTTATAATGGTGTTTATGTGGCACCTCTAGTATAGGATGGTTGTGTGACAATTGTTAAAATAAAAATAATCGATGTAGCCACTAGGGGAATTAAAGTTATCCCCATTCGAGTATGTAGGACTGCATGTCCAAAAAATTTGGGACTCTAGGATGACATGGAAGAAATTTTAGTTAATTACATGTTAGGTGATGACCCTGATGTTCCATCTATAGATCTAATATTTTTAAATAATGAATATGTTGTATAAAAATATTTATTAATAATATCAAAATTGGGCAAGGCATGCTTGAATATTTTGATGGATTCAACCATCAACCTTTTATGTTCTACTTCTAATCTCTTGATCTTAGCTTCAAGGGATTCAACCTTTGTCACCTAATATTTATAAAAATTGATCAGCTTTATGATCTCATAATTGGTATTATATATGGTTCCTTTAATGTCTTCCTTTAAAATATTTGTAGTTACCTTAAGGAATGTCTCTGTTGACTAATTATCCATTAGAGGTAATTGCATTAGTGACCCTCATATATTTAAAATTTTCCAAGGCCTTGTTTTCATGTCTTCCAAAATGTACAATCAAAGCCTTAATTTGTGTATGCTAGTTAAGGGTAGTATCCCTTTTTACAATTACATAACTAAGGGCACATGCAACATCTAGGTTGGACATTAAATTCAAGTGATTAAATGCACTACACATTGAAAATTAAACTAAAAAGGTAAGATTATTATCATATTCTTTCAGTTTGTGTCACATTTTTATCACCTTTATTTAATTAGATTGGCTCTCTCTTATATAAACTTGAATGTTTTTCAAAATATTATACAACCTAATTGTTGCACTGTACACTATCTAATATTTCCTATGGGTCATGAATGATCTATCTCCAAAATATAATTTGTTATGTATCCTCATTTATTTAGTATATTATTTTATTTTTATCTTTAGTTTAATCCATAAAATCACATTAATCATGTATCTACCCTGTTGGGTCAGTTGGATTCTTCTTGGCCTTTTTTATTAAGGGAAACAAGTTTTCCCTTTATTCAAACTCTATTTCTTCCCTAGTATTTATGTTCATAGCCTTTCCATTCTTCACTATATATATGGTGCTATGGTGACTATTGAAATGAATGAAGTCTATAAGTAATTATGTAATAACTAAATTATCTTTCTCATCTCTTTGGCCTTGCATCTCTTTAATCCATTGGAAAATAATGAACTCCCCTTATTATTCTCACTAACTTGGGTCTTCAGATATAGAGGGTAGAGTGATCAAAAGAGGTGGAGTAATTACTAGAGGTGATGATGAAGCACTTATTTGTATTGGAAATTAAATGGGAGGAAAAAAAATTCTTTGCCATGGTGAGGCTTCCCCTTGAAAAGTGACTTCAACCACGTACTTAGTCAATCCTAGGTGTTTTAAAATTATCATTGTAGATGATTTTATAGGTGTGGACTATGGTATTTATAACTCTAATTGATTTGAATATGTAGGGGGAATTGGTGGTCTTTTAGGATCAAAAATGGAAATTGAAACTAAGTTGTCAAAATGCACTCCCTTCTTTAGAGATTTTATTTGTGTAGATGTTGAAAGAATAAAAGATTCACTTGAACTAGAAAGTAGAGGCTTTGGAATAGCCAGAGGTAAATATTTAACTTAATTATATCCAATATTAAGAAAATATAATCACTTATTTATGATTTTTCATTCTTCCTTAGTGAGGATTAGTTGGCATGATGTTTCAGCTAGTGTTTCTTCTTATTTCAAACTTCCTAGTCTCAATGCTTTAGCCTTTTATAATTCTACTTTCACATATACTTTATATATGTATCCATATTCACTTGAGATTTGTTCAAGTCCCATAATTATTTATTAATTTATTTCCTCCTCATCAATAGTATAATATACTAAGGATATTATATTTACATGTTTATCTTCCTCAGCATCTTCCTTAGTAGGGAACTCTTCTAGAGTAACAAGACCTAATGATGGTTTTTCCTATAGTTACTAAATTTTAGGGAAGACTAGAAGAAAATTGGAATTCCTTTGGTAAGTGAGTATGGGATAAATGGTAGGTTAAGGGGATGATAAAATAAATGATGGATCCATGGTCATAATGAATACTATTGTAGGTGGTGGTGAAGGAATGAAGAGTAAAACAATAATAGTGGGAAGAATAGTAGATGGATATGGACTTATTCTAGGGGATGGAAGAGTGGGTGGGAAATATGAGAAGGAAGCTTGAATAAAATCTAGGAAAATCACCTATTTAGGTGTTGTAAGTTGATGAATAGGCGATATAGAGAATTTGTGATTCTACTTGACTTGAGGAGATGCAATATTCTTTACTATAGTAGATGTGCCAAAAATGGTGGTAGTAGTTATATGTGTGGAAGCCAAATGGGGATTGGGGAGACATCTAAGAATTTTCATTTTGATTTCAAGGTTTTCTTCCCTCTTACTATTGGACACTCCCTCTTTTAAGTTGGTTTCTTCTCCTATAGGGGAAGGAGGTTATCCTTGTCCTTATAGATCCTATAGATGTGTTGAATATCACTAATGACTCTAGGATTATTCATATTTATTTACCATTTCACTTACATTTTGCTTTGTAATGTTTGGGTCATAATGAATGGCTTGTGTGATTATCATGGACATTCTATTGTTATTCATACTTTTCCATACCTCTAAATCATATGATGCATTTATAAAAATAGAATCATGGTGATAATCTTGGTGGCCATAATTAATGGTCACTCCTTGTCCTTAAGATATTGAAGATAATTCATGACTCTTCCTTTAGGGTCCCATTCCATGAATTGGACTACCTTTAAATTATAATGGGATCTAATTTTCCTAACTTGGTTGAAATGTGACCTCACCATAAATTAGAGTTTCCTAATGCTCATATGGGTCTTATAGTAATATGCATGATGATTAAAGACAAGTTCTTCATATATAATTTTGTGTAACTGATGAGCCTCCTCCAGCTTTGAAATATTGTTTAGAATATGACGTGGTAAAAATAGAGGAGGTGACCTTATTCATAAAATTTTGATTATGGTACAATCTAGCGAGTACCAATAATCTCCTATTTTCCAATGCTTCTTTTCAAATTTTTAGATATTCTAAGAATCTAAGTACCATGAATGACTTGATAAACTTGAGGATAGATTTACTCACAAATCCATGTGATTTAATTCTTATATCTATAGGTAATAATAAAATAATAATCTTCAAAAAAATTATTATTGACATATTTTATTGATGGATGCCATTATTCACCATGGGTCATGTGGACTGTCCTAATGACTACATACAATATGTATGGCATCATATAAAATTTTCCATCTTCATGCCTTTATTCATGTTTATACATTTGGACCTTCAATATGACACTAATTACCTATCCTAGGAACACAATTTATTTATAAGTTATGAGGATGTACAAAAATGGGACCCATTCCACCTATACATAGGCTATGCTAGCAAAACCATATAGTTTTTAAAAAAATGACATGGCTATTCTAATATTAGGCCTAAATTTAATGATATTATTAGAAGAAATGGCCCCTTTTGTTTCATTATTTGGCCTTTCATCATCCATTATTTTATTATCCCTTCTACATTATTGTGCTTGATTCATACATTGGTTGATACTTGGTTAAAATCAACCTCAGACACTAAAATCTTGAGATACCTTTCAAATGCCCTTCCTGAAAAGTATTCAATTATATTAGTTCCTTTCCTAATGTATAAATTATCCCCAAAAATAATACCATTGAAAAATAAATATCAAAGCAAATGGAATCAAGGCATTACCTTTGGTTTCATTATTTCTTGATGGATTCCATTAGTCTTGAACATTATTATGTCATCAACGTATTTCTTATCCTCTTGAGATAATTGGTCTTGTGAAGAGTATGGTGATTAAAAATATACTTCATCCCAAGGGTTGAATGTATGGTAACTTAAAATATAGGTTACTCTTTTAGAAAACTATCTTAGTATACTCAGTATGTCCAACAATGGAATAGACAAAAGGATCCTAGACTGGTAGTGCTTTTGTAGAATCCATTTCAATGATATTAACTATGTAATTCTTATATAAAAATATTTGAACTCTCTTCATAATTTTTCTAAGAAAACTATGGATTTTGGTCACTGGAGAGATCAAATTTACAATTATAACTCATAATTTAATGCTGAAGTGGCATTCCTTTGTTTATATTTTGCATATATTCCCCAAAGTCTGCACCTTGAATTCTTACTTTGTGTAACTTCAATGCTAATAATTACTTTTGATTTTGTTTTCATTTTAAATTTGAAAGTGTCACTCAGCTTTGGTAGGTTTGTGTTTTACATATGAAAATATTTCATTAAATTTGTATGTCTAATCACTTTATTTAAGTTAGGTGTCAATTTGTTACTTATTGGTTCTTTATATTTATGATCATGCTTTATGTACTCCATGGTTGTGGGATACTATAATTGAGCCACATGGATAAATCTTAGGACTATAGGAATGTAGAGGGTTGAGGCCTCAATTATTTGTACCCTTTTAATCATGTATGTATTTGGGAAGGCTCTAGGTCTTGTGATCTAACCACATGTCATGATCTTAGAATTGTAGAGATATGAGGCCTCATAGCCTTGAAACCATAAAGATATTAACTTGGTTTTGGACTTCCATTATTTTTGGCTAATAAAATTGTGACAACTGCCAACCTATTAAAGCTCTAAATCTTAGGACCATTAGAATGTGGGGCCTTGGGGCAATTAGACTTTGTTTAATCCTTTTGAGGTTTTATGTTAATTAAATTCTTCCCCTTGTTAAGATCTCATAATCATGGAACCTCGAGACCATTAGATGATTAACCTTGCCTTGAAATTTTGTGGTTTTAGGTAACATGATTATGTTCTATGGCATGTTCTCAAGGATCAAAAACTTTGAGGACTTGGAATTTTAATTGAAGGATGAATGGATCTGATTATCATAATATCACCATCTATCAATATCTCAAATCTTAAAAACTTTGAATACTTATAAACCTTTTGTGAATACTGAAGGGATCTAGGTAACTTAATAATGCCATCTATCCCAATTTTTTAATAATAAAGGTAGGTATCAAACATAAATACTTTGTAAGTCTTTGTCTATAGTCTTACAATAAAATGAAAATCATAGAAACATTGGGTTGAGACATATTTATTTTGCTAGTCCATATATCAATTATGAAAACCCAAGGTTTAAAATGAATTAAAATCAATGTCCAAATTTTTATTTTCATAAATCAAACTTCTATAAATTTAAACATTGTGGACAGCCTTAGAATTCTACATATCAATATAAATCATGGATTATATGGATTATAGGACTTTAATAAGTATATTCAAACAATATTTGGTCCTTATTTAAATTTTAAAATGGGGTGTGTGTGTGTGTGTGTTACGGCATAAAACTAGGGTTTTTAGTAATAAAATCAGTAACATAGTGGTAATAGAATTGAATTAGAATCTCTTACATAGTCCATAGAATAAGTAAGTAGAGGTGCATAAAAAATCAAAATATCATCATTTTAAAATAATAATGATCCATAAAGACTAAAATTCACCCTTACCCTATCTAATAAAAACCCTCTTATATGGGGGGCCTTTCCATTTCCTTTTTCTGGTTCATCCATATTCAATATACTCAACCTCTCAATTTTAGATCCCAAAACATCTCATAAATCAATTTTATAGTTAATTATTATGTTTATCTCTTGAATATTCCTTATTTTACAAGTTCCTATATTTAGAAAATATCTAAATTAGGTGTTGCATTTATACATATTTATAATAGTCTAATTTCTATTAATTTTTTGTACAATTAGGGTAATTTATTTCCTAGTGCCAAAATTTTGATAAAACACATTGGCTAAATAAATGTGGAGGAAGAAGAATATGACACATTTTTAGGAGAGGAAAAACTTTAGTAATTGAAGGATGAAATTTTTAATGATGTAAAAAATTGGTTGAGTGGGATGCCTTCTTGGAAAAATAAGAGATATTTCAAGGAAGAGGACATATATGCAAGGGAAAATGTCATTTTTATGAGGTAGTGAAGAACATCGAACAACCATATGAATTATTTTTATAACAAAAACATTTATATTATCATGGTACACTATATAAAATATGTTAGATTTTAGTAAATTCTTTTTTTAAACTCTAACTACTATTTAAAAATCAATAATGTGACTATGTTATGTTAATTATAAACTATTTATATATATATGGACTACATATTATTCTCCTTTATAGCATTTTACTTTCAAAACTATCATTTTGCTGAATCAGATGCACCATAGTAGGCAACTATATTATTTTTAAATATGAAATTAGTCCTCTAAACTATGTCATACTTATCTAAATTCACTTTGGCTTTTCACATTTCCTTCTTCCTTCCTTAATGGAATATAAATATATTCCTTCCTCATTGGTTGCATCTAAATGTCTTGCACCACATATAAACTACCTAAAAAATGAGTTTTATCTATTATGTAATTTCATGTATTAATTATAAACTCAATTTTATCCTTATTGAACTATGCATTATTCTTCTAGACTACATTTCATTACTTTTACTACCTTTACCTATTCTAACCCTCTTGCGACCATATTATAGTTTTCAAAACTCCATCAAACCTCCTAACCTACACTTTAACTACACCATGTTGTCAAACCTACATCCTATGCTATGTGTTGAATATAATTACCTTATATAAATTACTCATATTTATTTTAGACTTCATTTGGTCTATGCCTAGCTAATTTTCATAGCACTTGGTATTTTTAGATTATGTATTTAACCTTTTTAAAGTTTATAAATAGTGCTTTACTAGATTGAATTTATATTTAAAGGTTACACTTATCTCATTAAGAATTTTTAGGATTTTTATAATTCTATGTATATTAAATTTACACTTTACTTGGAGTATTAATCTATTACCCCCACTAGGCATTTGAAAATTAGAGGCCATATAAAATCTATATTTAGAGCATGATAGAAATAAATATCCTAATTTGTCTATTTTAGTCTATAACAACTAGTCATATATTTAGACAAATAATATTGACTTATTTTATATTTGTCTCAAAGGTAAGCTCATAAAATATTATCTACCTATTTATATATAATTTTATTTTCCTTTAAAAAAAATCATTCATCAAATCTAATGGAATTCTAGTGTAATCTAAAATAATTTGCCTTGAAAACATACAATTTTTATTACCATCACTAGTTTGTATAACACATTTGATTATGTTTTAAAAATTATAAAAAATGTTCATAATAATGGGACTTCTAAAATGAGAATAATAGATGAGACAAATTTTTATCTCCCTTTTTACTCTAACACTAAATCTCAATGTTATTCCAATTCCTCTAATTATTTAAACACTTTGGGTAGATTTTATGAATAATTAGTTAATTAATGCTAAGCTACTAAATAAGTTGTATTAATTTATTTATGTTTAATGTGTTGAAGAATATGTTTAAAACTAATAATTTTTTAGATGAAAAAGTGGAAGCACTTATTCCTAGAAGATTCCTCCAATGTAGTTTTAATCTTTTTTAGTTTTTCAAGGTCTAATTAAATGATCTCCTAAAATAAAGTAATTAAACTTTACTAAATTTTGGGCATACGACCCTAGGCCATGTCCATAGTGGTGCAATAGTATATTTTTACCTTTTTCATGATCAATGGGAAATCAAATATGATTGTGGATTGTTGGTTAAGTTGATGAGATGAAAGTGTACAGAGCCTAACTCCTAGAAATGAGTGTTGGGTTGTGGCTAATTTTTATGATTACTTTTCATTCTATGGATTCATTAGAAATAATTATATTTTAATCCTTTTTTTAACATTATTCCATAAAGTGATGAGTATAGCAACTAGTAAGACATTAATGGTTAGATTCATAATATAAAGTGAAAGATTAAAATTACTAAACTATAAAGTCATAATAATTTTTATGTTCTAAAGAAACTATTTTATGAAGGATTATAAGTATTATCTATAATTGATATGCATTCAATTACTAATTAATCTTAAATTATGAGTTTGGACATATATAACATTAAATACCCAATTATCATATAAATTGGTAGCAATTAAATTTTATAGTATATTATGTTATTCATAAGGCTCTTGAGTCTATGGATATATTAAGAATTAAAAAAAGGCCCATAATATGGCTAATCTATTGAGGAGATGTTAAGATTATTTGAAGGCCTTGATGTAGTGTTTGATGTCTTATTCAATATGTATGTCTTTCAAACTAAAATCTAACATATGTCAATACTTTAAGAATGGTAATTTAAACTATAAAGACTGTAAACAATGTCATGGAGAATTACACGAGACCCTAATTCTAAGGAGTGGAAATGTAGGCTACCAATTTTAGGGGGCATTGAGTCTTAGGTCATAATCTAGGTTAGGGTTATGATCTCTTCAACCCTCAAGCTAGGATATAATTCCTTTACTAAGAATCTTCAATTTGAAAAGGAAAGTATTTTTCAAACTAAATGTGAAGTATTATTGAACTTAGAACTGATCATTTAACAAAATTATGGTTATTAATCTATGTTACTTTTAGAATAATACCATATATTTAATATAATGTTCATTTTATACCTTTGGCTAAGTATTTGACTTCATTAATTTGGAGGTACCTTCTTAGACACTTTAGATCTACTCGTGCTATTATGGAGTTTCCTAAGCTACTCCATATCTTCTTGTGAAGACACTATGGAGATCAAGAGTTACTCAATATCTACCTATAGACACTATGAAGCTACCTAAATACTCTAGAGTTGGCTTTGTAAGCACTCATAAGTTGTCATAACATTTAGGATGCCCAATTTGTTTATAAGACACCTAGACATTGATGAGAAATTTTTTACCACTAATTAAATGTGAAAACCTTGTATAACCTCACCTTTGGTCATATTATGAAGTAGCCACTTGGTGTATAAAATAAATACTTCATTAATTATCAACCCAAGGGTGTTTTGTATTTATAAGGTGATGTCATTATATGTGCACACTTCACTCACTTATTAGCTTTATCAACTACATATAAGCACACTTACATAGAGTAAATTGTAGAAATGTAAATTACTTAAAAGGAAATCACACTTGAATAAATAAAATAAATAGAATTGAATGTAACTAAATGTTATGAAATCTTCCTTAAGAAATTAACATGCATTCAAAATACTAAAATCATCTATGATACTCAAACAACATATGAAAATTAAAGAATGGAAATGTGTAATTATAAACTAAATCTAGTTAGCTACTATAACAAGTTAGTATCTTCCTTACAAGTACTCTTTAGGGGTCCTCATCATTTGGTCTAGAGATCCAATCCTTCACTTGAAATTAAAATTTGTTTTCTACAAACCACTAAATTTATTCATATCATGTAGTAATTTTTAGATTGCTATAGTAAGATTACAATGGTTAAAATGATATTGATTGATCACACTTAGATAGTATATATTCTTCCTATATTCTCCAACATATATATAGAAGAGGTTATGGTTATTACTCAATAATAAATTATAAAAACATGAGAATATTCATATTATGGAGAATGCATCCTCAAATGGCTATAGGATATAAACATGGGTGATGTTATTGATAAGTTGGAAAGGTGAAGTGTGGTCTAATAATAATGTTTGACATTCCAAATCCTCCTAATTATGTATGCCTATACAGGTCCATGCATGTTTTTTTTCCAATCTTTTTTTTTATATTAAAATCAATAAAAGGGTTGGTCATCACAACTTATACATTCTTAGGAAAGCTATAGGTAGTTATGCATTCTTGTTATAGTAGTTCATAGTGGCTAAAAGATAATAACCTATTGTTTATGGGCCATGAATGCCATGTATAAAATATGGTGCTATGGCTACGTATATACAAACTTCATCTTATTTTTATGGGTACATGTAAGTCATATCACTCAAGTTACTCAACACATAATATGAGAAGTAAAAGCATCATAATAAAGTATAACATATTCAATTTTAATCACAATAAAAAAAAACTAACTTCATTCCCATAAACATAGTTCATATATATCATCATGATTAGAGTACTTAAAGTAGGTAAATATACAAGGAATATAGGAAACATTGGCATTTAGAGGCCAAAAAGGTGATAGGTAAGGGTTTAAATTATTCCATTTATATGGCTCATCACACCCCCCAACTTAAGGTGTTTCTCTTCCTTGATCAACCAATTTCTACATCTAAATAGTGCACACAAGTCTAAATTATATTGGTTTTGATGAAATTGTATTTTACTTACCATAGAAACCATGTCGAGCCTTAAAATTATACCATATCCTATCTTCTTTTGCCTCATAAATTAACACTTCTAATGTTCAGTATAGAATGAGATACAAAATTGGTAATGGATAAAAAGTGATAACCATCATTTTTTATCGCTTACTTATAATTTCTATGTATGTATTAATTCAGTGAAGGGTAGCTTTGAGATTATGTTCAGAGAATGGTTATTTATTAGTCAATTTAGGAGTAATCCCATTCCATCTATGACCATAATATCTGAATGCATCTTTTCCTATGATAGTTAACAATCATAGTTAATAGTTTTGATCTTCTACTTGCTTCCTTAAAAACCAAAAAGCTACTTCCCTTCTTTTCATTAAAGAAACAAATTATTGTACTATCACCTCAAGCTTGGTGGAATACACTCTTATCATCATAGTAGATTATTTTTCTTTTTTCTTTTAGTATACTAGTTCTTGACCCATATTATTCTCATACACCATATATGAAGAAATGGCCTCGAGTAATACATTTCGTACATAAAACTTGGGGTTCCATTATACATTATGAGGTATAACATAATTATGTAGATAAAATTCACACAATTGATCATGTTCTTTAATGAGAACATCATTATACATATTAAATAAAGACTGAGTATCTATTACCATTTGTGGAAGATCATATTATACTCTCATAAACTAAAATTTCAACCAATATTATTCAAGATAAATAAAGTAAACATAAACAGGTGGCCTACATCTCAATAACATATATATCAACTGAGTTAACTCTTCAAATTTTGATTCCAATTTCATGAGTTATTCTACATCTTCCTAGACTTTCTTTTTCAATTATTTGTTATCTTTATTCAACTAGACATAGTTTTTGAACCAACTAAACTATGCACTTTGGAACTACTCATATCCTTGTAGATACATCTCAAAGAAAAGAAATATTGAGTCAGGTTTTTATTTCTATGTCGAAGTGGCTACAATAAATCTTTGAATAAAAGGAATGGCAAGATGCTCTTGGGTTATTGGTTATATTGTGGATACATTCTAATACTTATTTGGTATAGCTAGGTCTTGTAGCTATGAAGAAACTTATGCTAATGTATCTAATTTATTACGTTGTTTAAACATATAAACTTTCCCCTTAGTAATTTAATTTACCTAAGTGATTGCTCTAGGGTCTAAAATTCTCCTTTTAATTATATTTTAGGACTCTCATATCCCTTTCAAATGATTTCTCTTTCTCACTTCCTTTAATTGATTGCTCTTATTTACTTACTTAAGTCGATTGTGAAGGCTTATAACTAAAGGAAGAAGAACCTTCCTCATTAGTTTTACTAGCTATATAAGCATTACTTTATTCAATTTCAATTTCATAAGAGCCCTTAGTGATATGGAGTATGGTAGGATATGAGGAGATGGACCTTTTATGTGGTTTCTCCCTTAATGTGTGTGGTTGTCTCATATAAACTTGAGGAATTTTGGGCTTCTTAGCTAGTTTAGGGTTTGGAGGGGCTTATTTTTCAAATGATGAAAAATGTGAAAGAATCAATCTTCTCCTCTTCAATTTTCCCTTTTCTCTCTCAATACCTTTACTATAGGTCCATCTACTACAAGAGGCTCTTTTTCTACAGGAGGTTTATTTTCTTATTTTTCTTTAGATTCCTCCTCAACTTTTTCTTCTACTTCTTATATAAATTACCATTATTATTTCTCTACCTCCTCTTCATCAGTTATTTCCATCTTCTCTTCAATATTTTCTCTCACCATGTTCTTCTTCAAATGGAAAGTACATGAATTATTCCAAAGTCACATTGGGTCTTTGTCTATTTAGGTTGTCTTAAATAATGAGTTGAAAATTAATGGTGGGACATATTTTTAAGCTTACCTTTATGATATTCCTTTTCCATTTTAACAACATGTTTAACATAAAATTTTACAAATTTATTCTATTTTTATGCCTTAAGTGATTGAGAAACTTAAAATGTATGTTATATAACATACAATGTATCCCTTCACAGGTGAAATACTTTATAATAAACATATAATCTTTTTCCCATACCTATAGTAGATATAGATGTTTAGTACCCTATCTAGAGAAGCTTAATCATTCATGACCTTCTCAGAATGCTTCCCTTTCTAAAATTGTATCAAAAATTTCTTCCCATATATCTCTTACTTTGAGTAGGCAAGTAATTTAGATTAGATATCTTGTACTTACCTTTATTTACAACCCTCTAATAGTGGATTTATTTAGTTTAAATTAACTAGTGAATTCCTCTACTATTGCTTGGTCAAACCCTATTAGCTTTTCAAAATAGTCTAACTAGCCTATATTCTTGAAGAAGATGGTGATGTCTTGATATACTAAACATGGTGGCAAGTTGGTAGGGTCCTTTCTAACATAATCTCCTCCTATGGTGATTCAACACATATTATAGAATGATTAGTAGGTAATTATTATTTATTTGATAGGATATGATTTATTTGGCTTTGTTAACTATTAATCCTTAAACTTTAATTTTAAACTTTGTAGAAATGCTTATCATGTAGCATCTTGAGGCATACAATTGGCATGCCATTTATGGTAAACCCATACAACTAACATGTCACTCATACTTGAGTGAAGTAAAATTCAATGGTACATATGGGAGGGTAGGGATTAAGCTGATTGGGACATAGAATTGGTGGATAGATGGGTAAAAAGGCTTCATGTGACCACTACATAAAAATGGTATTTAAATTTCCATGGGTTATGGCCAGAGTAATTATTTCAAAATAATCCAACATGATGATTTCCTTAACCATAATTAAAAAGAGTTAATTAATAATTTTCATAAAAAAGAGAATAATTACCTTCATTATATGGGTTACCTCATCATACAAATGTGTTTAGATGTAGAGATAATAAATTAAGTAGGATGATGTGGAACAAGGTGATGATATAATGATGAAGGCTTGTGGATTGGATGTGAAATGGAGGATTTTATATATGTCATCGATGGAGATAGATGAGGTGGACATTAATGGATACTACTAGATCAGATGGTGATGACTTCCAGACTAAAACATATTTCTTCTACTACCAACTATGGACAAAGACAATTGGGATAGGAGTAAGATACAATGCAAAGTGTTAAAAGGTGTAAGAAGTGGAATAAAACCAAAATATTTATGCCCATAATTTCCTCAAGAGAACTAGATGAGTTTACATCATCCTATAATAGGTGAACTTCATATGACAATAACTTATTCTTATGTCCTGGAGATTTACTTTTTTCTCAATAAGGATGAATAGATTGATAATGTGAACTACCATTTAGTCACCTCATAAAAAATCCTTCCAAAGATGCATAATGAAACCTATAACAACCTATTAATTAAATTTTATTAATGGAAGACACATTATATATCTCAAATTTGTAATTTATAATGTAGAAGGTGCATCTTATAACACACAATTTTCATCTTGTAGTAATGGAAAAAAATACCTAGGAAAAATAAAAATAGGGTTTGAGTTTATTAGAAAGGAGGATGATGAAAAAGAGTTAAAAAGTACATGTTTATTTAATTGATGATTTTTCTCATGTATTTTTCATTTTTTTTAATTTTTCACCTTAGATAGTTAGAAAGCTAATTTTCCATTTAAGGGTTTGTTTTATAATATATTGATCAACTAGAGAGTATTTTTTTAACCAACACCTATCAATAATGTCTAAAGGTTTTCATTGTTGATTACACACACACATTCATGATATTTTTTAATCTACCTAATCAATTGGATAACTAATTAACCAAAGATTTTATTAAACCTATAGCTATCTAAAATAAATGATTGGACTGGCTATAACAAAGTGGTAGTTATTTCAAAATGGATAGCTAGGTTACACTGGCTACCCTACTGATCTAGAAGTAATATCTGAAACATGTTGAGAGGAATATGAGGTGTGTCTATCCATAAATTACTAAGTGAAACTCTCCTTAAAAGGGTATTTTTGTATAATTTGAGCCTATGTCCATTGACTAGTAGGTAAATGTATACAAAATGAATGGTATTAAATTTGACATCTCCATTATCAAAGACTTCCTTTATTTAATAGGGCCCAATCCATCTAGTTATTAGTTATCCCTTATGGTCTTTGTGTTTAGAATTAAAAAGTAAGTCCTTATCTCTTGGTTGAAACTCTCTTGTCTTTATATACTTATCATGCCATCTAATCCTTTGTTTTTGTATGATTTTAGTATGATGTAGTGATTCCTTTTAGATTTCATCCAAGGAATTTAGCTATAGTACTCTATCCTTCTATGCTTGTGACAAATCTGGGCCAAGTTTTAATGTTGTCCTCAAGGTATTATGTTCAATTTCAATGGACAACACATGCTTCTTTCAATAGACCAATTCATATGGAATAAGACTAGTTGTGGTCTTTCATATGATTTAGTATGCCCAAACTAATTCATGAATATGAGATTCATAATGACTATTTTGGTAAGGATGTTATCTAACTCCCTATTTAAGACCTCTACTTATCCATTAAATTGAGGATGGTAGGGGTGGATTTATTGTGCCTGATTTCATATTCCTTGGCAAGGGTAATTGTGGGATCATATGTAAATTGAGGCCCTTGGTATTTAATAAGTTTTCTTCATAAATTGTAGCAGGTAAAAAATTATTCATATAACATTTTACCACCTTATCATCTCTTGCATGGGTTAAATCCTTCACCTCAACCTATTTAGTGACATAATCCATGCAAAACAATATGTACTCATTATTATATTTGGGATCTACAGGACCCAAAAAATAAATTCCCTATTTATCAAATGGCTCCCAAACTAATTGGGGATACAATTCCATTTAATTTGAATGTATGGGTCTCACCTTTATTGGCATTGATCACATTGACATGTGTATTATAAAGAGTCTTTATGTAGATTAGGCCATAGTATCTATTAGTATAATATTGATGGTAGTAATTTTTGAAATAAAATGACCCCCATAGGGTTCATCATGACATGCTTGAAGGATGTTAACAACATCATCTTATTGGATAAACTGATGCATAATTGAATCAAGTCCTATGACAAATAGCTACCCAAATATCTATTAGTATGGACCACTTTTTGTTATTAAATTCTGATTTTATTTGGGATAAAAAAGTTATGGTAGTAATCATATATCCAAATAGTTAGCAATATATGCATGTCAAGGAGTATTAATAGTTAATGTAAAAGGGTATTCATCAAGAAAAGAAATAGTCATCTAATATGGGATTTTGTTCATTGGATTGTAATTGAGATAAGAAATATATAACTACATTATCCTTTCCTAGTCTATCAACAATGGTTATATCAAATTCCTATATCAAAAACAACCATCTAATTATCTCATAAGTTATTATAGGATTGTTCATTAAATACTTGATCATTTCATGATAAATATGGATGAAGACTTGATACCCAATAATGTAGTGTATAAACTTGTTAATAACATAGAATATAACAAGGAATTATTTTTATGTGATTGTATAGTTGATTTCACCTCTTTGGAGGTTTTTAATGATGAAATAAATGGCGTAGGTTAAGGACTACTCTTTCTAGCCAAGGATAACTCCTAGTGTACAATCAAAAGTGTTTGTATGAATGTTAAGGGTTATGTCCAGTTAAGACTTATTAACATAAGATTTTTTATGAGTAAATTATTAATATCTTGGAATGCTTCCTGACATGTAACAGTCCAAATAAAATCAACATCTTTATAAAGTGAAACAAATAAAGGTGTCACAATTTTATTGAAGTCCTTGATAAATATAAAGTAATAAGTAGCATGTCCTAGGAAAAATTTAACACATTTTTTAAATTTTTGGAATTGGTAATTATTTGATTATATTTATCTTGGTAGGATTTACCTTAATACTTGTATGTGATATGTGGTATCACAATACAATACCTTCTGTCATTAGCATGTAACACTTTTCATGACTTAGGGATAACTGATGGTATTAAAAATATGAAATGTATTTCTCAAGGATTTGAAAGGATTCATCATAGTTTTATCCATAAATGGTGAATTCATCCATATATATTTCCACATAGTCATTTAAGAGATCAAAAAATATGTTCAAGACAACTCATTATAAGGTGGTTGGAGCATTGTATAAACTAAATGGAAGTATTACAGATGCATAATTACCTAAGGACATTTGAAGGTAGGCTTGTCTTGGTCCTTAGGTGCTACTTTGATTTGGTTATAGAAACTAAATCCAGAAATAAATGAGAAATACATTTTCCTACCAATGTGTCAAGGACTTGGTCAAAAAAAAGAAGTGGAAAATGATCCTTCTTTGTATCTACATTCAAATCCCTATATTCTACACATATAAACCATTTAGCCCATTTTTATCTACAACCACAAGGGGTGAAACCTATTGACTACCATAAATTGGATAGATGAAAATTGCATCTAATAGTTTTTACAACTTAGTTTTGACTATATCTTTAATAATAGGGCTCATCCTACGTTGTGGTTGGTGAATGGGTTTAAATTCCTCTTTGATGTAGATGTGATGGGTATATAAATAGGGATGGATACCTATGTTATCTTGATAATCCCATGAAAAAGTTGTCTTATGCTTTTGAGTCATATTGACTATCTTGGTTTCTTGTTAGAATTCCAACTTGTTATCGACATTGAAGGGATTTCTAGGAAGGATTTACACTTGATTGGATATGGAAAATATAGATTCAATGTTACCTTTTAGTGGGGCATAGCTATAATGGTGTGGTGATAATTGATGGAAGGTTATAATGTCTTTTTCAAGTTCAAAGGGACCGATCTTAGGGAAGATATTTTCAAGAGGGTATGTTGTATATTACAAGAGATTATTTATTCTAGTGTCCTATTGATAAGTATTTTGTAAAATATGAGAAAAGTGTGTGTCTTATTCTTATTATTTGATGGATGTGATATGTTCATGTGTGCATAAAGTTTGTAAAGAACCATGTTTCTCATATGTTTCCTCTACCCAAGGAGGTTGGTCTTCTTCATAGGAAAATTTTTCCAGTGGATATAGCACTAATTTCTTAGTGCCATTTATGTTTGAAATCAAAAATTTTCCTAACTTATAACTAATGAAAGCATTAATTGTGGCTAGCTATGGTCTTCCTACGATAAGTGGGTATCCTCCTCAATTATTTTTTAGTTTTACAATGATGAAATACACTATATATTACCATGAATCCATAATGATTCCTAGATACTCAATCATCCCCTTAGGTTTGATAGTTGATCTATTAGCCATTTGCAAGACAATAGGTGTTGGGAAAAGTTATTTCAATCCAATTTTGTCCATGGTTTCCATAGTCATAAAATTGATGGTTTCCCTTAAATCAAACAATGTATTTGATATAGATTATCCATTAATGTTTACATTGACTACAAGACTACTTAAATCATAATACTTGGGTGGAAATATATTGACCAGCATGATGTCTACAAGTTCACCAACTACTTGGATATTTTTGGGATCATTGAATTTGAGGCTATGTTTATTTAAACATAACTCATGAATAAATTTTATCTATATGGCCACATATTTGATGGCTTAAAATAGTGGAGTCTTGACACACACATTTTTCAAATTTCCTAGGATATCAAATTTACGTTCTTGGTCAGGACATTGAATATTTAACCTCTCAAGAAAAAAAGGTTTGGTATGAACTTATTATGTTATATTGGAGCTTGGTTCAAGAGTAGTATTGGGTTTGTGGGATTGTGGATTAGTATGGTTAAGTGGAATCTCTTTAGGAGGTTTCATTATCATGGGTGAGGTGGGTTTTGTCAAAATACATCATGAACAAAGGTGTAATTCATTGATATCTAAGATATACGTTATATATTACATTATTTTAGTGGTTTGTGTTAGCTTAACAAACTTATTTATGAGATTTGACACAAGTTGGGTAGGTAGTTTTGGTAATCTAGGAGGTGGTTGGGTGATTGGAATTAAATTTGGTTATGGTTATTACTATAATTATTATTTTTGTGGGAAACCAACACTTAGATTGAACTAAGGTTGCTTATTTATCAATGATTTTTTCCATGGGTTGGAAGGATAAAACCACTATTGGTTTTGGTCTTGGGGATGCCAAGACTAGTTTTGAGGCTACTACCAATTTTTTTGGGTGGGTTATGAATGCCAATTTTGTGGTGGCTACAAACTAATTGAGGTTGGGTTATTTGATGAGACCAATTTTTATTTTTCATGGGTGCCCATGAACTATATCCATCCCAATTAGCTAAAAATTGAGAATTTAAAAATACATAAGTAGATAGCATACCTTGATTGAATGGCCAAAGTGGCCATTATTTACATTGATCTACATGAAAAAACTAATCTCCATCTCTACCAATCATATGTAATTCTATTATCTCAAATTACTATTCATTATGTTGGCCACCTCTACTCAAATAACTTAACATTTTTAGTCTACTTTTGATTTTCAATAGTTTGGGAAATAAACTATCAAGGCTTGCTCCATTTCTTTTTTTTTCTTCCTTGTGTGAAATGTATCTAGATGATTATCCATATGAATACTTATGTCTTGCTTCATATACTATAACAAATTTCTCACCTGAATTTTTGATATTCCATTTATATCTAATGAAGGAAATATCTTACTAGTGTGGTTTTTATTCTTTATTGATCTTGAGTAATTCTTGCATAGAAGTGTTAAATCCTCAAAGGATAATGGTGAAAAATATCCTCTAGTCATTAAGTATAATTATTCCAACAATATTATCTAACTCCTTGAAAAATATCAATTTGATGAATTCTTTATCCATTGTAGTTTGTTTGGATTTGTGTAGGATGAACATGAACCTTTCCATATAGTCCTCTAGTGATTCATCATCTTGTTGTGTTATCTTAAATATATCATCCCTCCTAATGTTTCTTCCTTGATAATAGTGTTTATATTTGGATTAAAAAATTTCCTTAATTTATTCCCATTTATAAATTTCATCCTTCCCTAGTACCATAAACCATCTAAGATTTACATCTTTGAGTGTTGTTAGAAACAACTTTAGATTTTGAGCATCTTGATTATAATCATAACTATAACATAAGACATCAAACTAAAAGAGGAATGTATATGGGTCTTCACTTGCCTTTTCCCTAAAATTAAGGATTGTATAATGAAGGAAATTATTCGTAGGTGCATTTCCCCCAAGGGTGTGGATGGGGAATTTGAAATTTAAAGACTCATTAGCAGTATTCTCTTCTTTATGGTCTTCTATGAATACTCTTTCTATATGTAGACTAGAAGCTTCTTCCACCCACTCTTCAAATTCATTGTAAATATACATACTCCATGGTGTGTATTAAATGGATATTTTGGATTTTTCTATAGGGATAGAAGGTCTCCAATACAAAGGTGGAGTATAATTTCTTGAGGAATTAACCTATTGTCTATTAAAGAGCTTATCTAATTCAATAGATTTTGTAGGCCTGATGTCTCTTCTAGGAACTAGAAGGGATTTAAATGTCTTATTGGTAATAAGTTTGGGTGAGGATAGAGGGAATTGGATGTTATATTCTTGAGTGTGAGGTGACAAAGTAAGAATTCTAAAATATGGTATAAAAGGGTCCTTCTCAGGTGTATGAGCCTCTTCCTCTTCTAAATTCCCAACTTGTGCTAAAATCTAGCGAAGAATTATTCTTTTTATAGTTATTATATTAATAATTATAGATAGTCTCCAAGATTTTCCTCATATTTCTTAGTTTCTATAGACTATATCTCTATTTGTGTAGCATAGGTTGACTACCTAGGCAAGAATCTACTTAGAAGATCCCATTCTCTTTACATGCAAATCAATCACTCCTTTTTTTCCTACCCTACCTTTCATAAGGTTAGTATAGATTGTGTTTTTATTGGATTTTTACTAATCTAACCTTATAGAAATTGAAATTTTTATCTAAAAATTAGGAAATGTCAAATTATAAAGTAGAAAATTTTTAAGGTATAAAGTAGTAAATGTTGAATCTAAGAATTTAGAAAATAGTGAAAGAGATTACCAATCTTAGAGATTTCAAGTTTGTGAAACCTTACATGGAAATGGTGACAAAATTATGAGCATAATTTTACCACCAATTAAACCTAGCAAACTTATATAACCTCATTTATGCTCATAAGATGAATCAGCCACTTAGTGCATAAAATAACTACTTCATTAATTATCAACCTAGTGGTGTTTTGGTGTGATAAGGTGATGTCACTATATCTGCACACTTCACTCACTTATTGACTTTGTCAATTACATATAAGAACACTTGCATAAAGGGAATTTTAGAAATATGAATTAATTTAAAGGAAATCACACATATATAAATGAAATAAACAAAATTGAATGAAACTTAATGTTGTGGATGATTCCTTAATAAATTAAAAAGCATTCATAATACTAAAATCATCTATGATATTAAAACATCATATATAAAATTAAATAATGGAAATGAATACTTGAAAAATAAATCTACTTAACTTCTTTAACGAGTCGGTATCTACCCTATAAGTCCCCTTGAGGGGAACCTCTTCATTTGGTCTTGAGATACAATCCTTCCCTTTAAATTAAAATGTTTTTACTAAAAACTTCTAAATTTATTCATATCCTATAGTAATTAAAGATTAATACAATAAGATTACAATTAATAAAATGATATTACTTAATCACACTTAGATTATGTATCTTCTTATTATATTCTTTACTCCCTTTAGCTTGCATGTGTGTGTGTGTGTGTGTGTGTGTGTGTGTGTGTGTGTGTGTGTGTGTGTGTGTGTGTGTGTGTGTGTGTGTGTGTGTGTGTGTGTGTGTGTGTGTGTGTGTGTGTGTGTGTGTGTGTGTGTGTGTGTGAGTGTGTGTGTGTGTGTGTGTGTGTGTGTGTGTGTGTGTGTGTGTGTGTGTGTGTGTGTGTGTGTGTGTGTGTGTGTGTGTGTGTGTGTGTGTGTGTGTGTGTGTGTGTGTGTGTGTGTGTGTGTGTGTGTGTGTGTGTGTGTGTGTGTGTGTGTGTGTGTGTGTGTGTGTGTGTGTGTGTGTGTGTGTGTGTGTGTGTGTGTGTGTGTGTGTGTGTGTGTGTGTGTGTGTGTGTGTGTGTGTGTGTGTGTGTGTGTGTGTGTGTGTGTGTGTGTGTGTTTATATATATATAAAGGATATAGTTTTTACTCAACAAGAAATTACAAAAACTTGAGAATATTAATATTATGGAGAATATAGCAAATAATGGATATATGATTAAAATAGAGGTGATGTTGTTGGGAATTTGGAAGGAGAGAAATGTAGTATAATAATAATGATCAAAATTTCAATTCTTCCTCATTGCATATGCCTATATAATGTCATTCATGCTTGTTATCTAATCTTTTCCATAGGGCCAAAATCAATGAAAAATGCTAGTCATTATAACTAATGCATGCTTAGGTAAGATACAAGTAGTTATTCATGTTATTATGGTAGTTGTTAGTGGATACAAGATGATAACCTATTGGTTATGAGTCATGAATTCCTCATATGCAATATGGTGTTGTGGTTATGTATATCTAGACTTCATCTCATTACTGTAGGACATAACCTTATAATTATGTTACATGTAGGTTTTATCACTCAAGCTACTCAACACATAATATGAGAAGTAAAAGTATCATAATAAAAAGTAATATATTCAACTTTAATCACAAGATAAAAACTAACTTCATTTGCATAAACATAGTTAATATATGTCATCATGATTAGAGTACTTTAAATAAGGAAATGTAGAAGGCATATAGGAAATATTGGCATTTAGAGGCCAAAAAAGTAGATAGGTAGGGGTTAAAATAATGTCATTTATATGGATCATCAGCCATGAATGGCCATAAAGGATATTGATGTTCCCACTTCAATGTTTTGATGACCATGGATTTTTTTTATAATCATTTGAGCTAGTGGTTTCTTAGACACACCTTACTTCATTTAGGTATCCCTTTGAGCCATGAAACCATGGATCCACTAGGTCAAATTAGGGAGTGTTTGGTTGTTGAGAGCCTATACACTAATTTGAGTGAGTAAGGTTGTAATGATTGCATAAGCTACCATGAAGCCATATTGTATAAGAATCCAAGTTGTATAGGCATGCAAGTTTGGGTGGATGCATTGTGTGTGTTATACCATTAATATGGATATCATAATATAATTTTAATTGTGTATAATGTTCATTGTACTTTCAAAAAATAAAATTTTCATGTTTTTGTGTGGTCTTTTTCATGAAATATATGGGCACGATATTTTGGTATCATATCCCAGATTCAAAACTAGGAACTCTAGGTAAATTAGTATGATTGGTTTAATTACCTTTGGTAATAGATAGAAAACATGTCGTGTACTTTCATATTGGTCCATGATGACTATAATTTCTTCACGATAAATTTTATATACTAAGATACTTTTTGGGGGGATGCCATCTTTGATATTATTTAGTTTCATAGTAGTTAATGATTATATATTTAATAAACACATAGAAAACATGCATATTTTTTATGATATACTCTTGAGACTCTAGGATGCCATGTGTGGGTTTACCTAATTGATATTATTAATTTGATAGCAGTAATGATGCATTATTATTTACTTATTTGAAGTTAAATAAAAGGCATGTGTAATATATTTGTGTCCAATTAGATGACCTTTGTCCTTTTTTATTACTAGTATACACGTTCTATGTTGTGATGTACATGTATTCCATTATACCATTATTTTGAACCAATATAACATGATTTATTTATATGTTTCCTTAAACTTGATTACAATCCATATGTGTGTGTATGTGTGTGTGTGTGTGTTTAAGTGAAACATATGGTTTTAACCCCCATGTTTTATTGTAATTGTATGAAAGCTCTAAAAATTTTCACATTATCTAAATAAAAGTATTTTTACATGATCATGATGTATATGTTAAAGTGATAATTTTTATTTGTGTTATGTGGCTAAATTTTAATTATGTAAATGTTTACATACTTGTGATGTACCTTGTTTGTATGACATCCATTTGGATCTATTATGTATAGTAATACTCATTAGTGTAAATGTAAAACACCTATGTGAAAATTTTGAGTAGTGTGATTATAAATTTTTTAGGATGGTGATGTGTGGTGTAACCCTGCATCAATGTTATGTTATTGAGTATTGATGTAAGTATGGGTTTTGAGTAATGTGTAGAGACTTGTTCATACTAAGTTTAACTAGGTTACGGTATAATAAGTGGATCTTATCATATGGATTAGTTTTGAATAATGGTCTCTTTATGAACAAATTGTCCCTCCACTCACCATTTGATGGTGTTTAAATAAAATCTTTGTGATTACAATCTTATGTTGAGCCATGTTGAATATGATACTACTACTATATTTCTATTTATCTATGGGAGGTAATAGGGAAATCTATGATGATAATTTTATTTCCTTCTCCCATTAGGTGTCCTTCCTAAGCCACATAGTGAAATTATTGTGGACTTTTAGCAATATTGTTATCTTGAAAGTTTATTTTAATTTTTTTGACAATTTAAGTTGGATTCAAAACCAATATATTTTTTTCATTGAAATTTGAATTGATAATTTTATTTAATCATTTATTGAGTTGATTTTTTTTTTTAATTTTTATGTTTTGTTTATTTTAGTTATAACAATCTTTTATGGCTACTTGGATATAGAAAAGGGTTATGATCAAAGGAGGCTTTAAGAGATATAATAAATAGTATATAAATAAAATAATAATCATATGCCTAAATAGATATAAGGTGTCATTAAAAATTAACAAAGAGGTGTAAATAAAGGAAATCAAATTAAATACAATGCAATTAGGTTTTAACCCTGAGGTGTCTAAAATAAGGGTTATAATGGTGTCATTAGATGATAACCATGAGTTGTAAATAAAGAGACAGCATTAAATAATAAAAATATACTGACAATCATATGATAATCTGAGCATGGAAGAAAAATATATAAAAATAAAATGTAACCCCCATAATAATAAAATAAAGAGTACATGGATATGTTACTTACCATGGGTTAACTTGTAAGCACATTAATATCCACCTATGCTCAAGTGAAACTCAATGAAAAATTATTGTAAGCTAATACAATATAGATATAATAAGACCTAATTATTCTTTATTAGATACTATAAAGACTAGGTGCACTTTGTTGGTTTAACTTATCTTCTTGATATGTTCAAATCTTTATGTAAACTAATCTTCCTTAAGTTCATGATCCTTATCCATAATTCCTCTTTTTCTTACTAAGGTGAATTTATGTGAGAAAGAAAATCAAATTAATTGTATTTATTTTTATAAATGATAAAGAGATCCATATAAATAGAACTATGAACCTTAGAAATCAAAAATAAAACTTAGCCAATGTTATCGACCTGGTGGATGACATAGAAAAATGTCTAACATGTGTAAAATGTCATTGGACTATCCAATGATGTTTTCCATTGTTAGTGTTAGATATTTAATTTTTGTGTATATTATTATTTGGGATATTCCTACACACATGGATTATTTTGACACTTGATTTAGCTTTATTAGGTGTAATTAGAAATAGGTTGTTACTCTTTTCCATTATCATTGACTAGTGGATGTTACTCTTTGATTACTCATTTTAGACTTAATATTTACATGCATATTCTATGACTTTTTTGATCATTCATGTAAGAGTTACACATTACTCTCTTATTTATACATCTCTTCATGAGATACTCTATATAGACTGTGTTGGAAGATTTTTCTAAATTTTTATGTAATATTCTCATTCTTGTTTTTTTCTCACAACAATGTCTATATGAAATTATTTTGATATTTATTATAAACCCATGCATTTTATTAAACCAAATATCTTTTCCAATGCTTTGACACAATATTAGAGTGCTAATATAATTTGTTGATTGTATTTTTTTGTATTTGTTGTTAATTTTTAAGATTTGAGTTTACTTTAAAAAAATGTTTTTTCATTCTCTACTGTTTGAGCACCATTTTGGTATATTCAATATTGAACTCGGATTGGTTCATATGATTTTGAAGACTTCTAGTTTAATACATATTTAAAATCAATGTATGCATGGTGGATGGAAAATTAAATCCTACTAAGATTTTATCTTCATCTATCCTACAAAGCCATCACTACGGAAAGTAGATTATAGACCTCCATTCTAATTTTTATAACAAGTCATCCCTATTATATCATTGAATCCTTCATACAAATTAACAAAGGGCCCATATTATCCTTAGCCAATAGAGTATCCATTGGTATGCCCCTATTTTCATTAGATGTTAGAAAATGGATTTGATGTAGATGCTAATAATTTGTGTACTTTAGCATAAATTTAGATTCTATCATAATACATTTGAGGCATTGTTTATGGGAATCATGATATTAAATCCTAATATACTATTTGATGGTATTAATTTTAACTAGAAAATTATATTCTCTTCATTTATTTGTAACTATTGTTACTCCTAGCTTCCAACTAGTGATAATATCCTTGATTCAAGCCCCTACACTCCATTTTATCATCCCCTAAGTGGCATCAACCCCTAACTATAGTTCCATTAGAAATAGATATTTTTTTCTATGTTATATATACATATGACATCCCTTGAGTCTCTTATATTATAATTTAGGTTAGAAAAATATGACCAAATATTTTGATGTGCCCTAAAATCCTTTTAAAACATGTTATTTTTCAAAATAGTTGCCTTTAATTTTGCCCTTAAGAAGGAATTTTTCTAATAAGGGGCACATAGGGGTTCATAGGAGGATTGGATAAGATTTTTAATTTACTTTGAATAGGTAAAAGGTTCAATTCTAATTCCAATTTATGGTTAGAAGGCTATGTATGTGGTTTATACTTAAGATAATTTAAATTTTGTGCATTTTTAAATAGACCATTTAAAGACAAAAAAATGAAATTCCTTATAACTTTTGATTGGTAACTCAAAATTGAGTGTCGATTTATTCAAAAGTACATGATTTTTTGTTCTTATTCCATTGGAATAGTTTATTTTATAAAAAACACTAAAATTATAGAGTTCAAAATTAGGGGGTTCATAATCCTTTGATTCATGGGGGTGTTGTGTTCTTATTATTGTAGATTAAATTATGAAATTTATTTTATTGCACCATGGATTTATGGTGAAAATTTATTTAATAAATAAAATCACTACATTTAATTATCATGAATGGAAAATCAAGGTGCAAATTTCTCTAAGAAAGTAAGGCTTCTACAAGATAACTATGAATGAAAAAACTGAACCAATAATAGATGTAAATAGTTTAATACATATGATAAATCACATGGTTGTCTTAGTTTAATTATTTCTCCTAACTTATGTTTTCACATTAAATCTATTAAAACACATAATGAAGTATGGATTGCACTAGAAAATATCTTTGGGAAGCAAGATGTGATGAGAGGTTGTGAACTAGAGAAAGAACTCATTAAATTGAGCCCAAGTGGATTTGAAACATTACAATGTGTATTAACTAAGTTTAAATATCTAAGTTTGAAGTTAAAATAATATGGTATAGATAGTAAATATGATCAAATTTTTATATCCATTCTCTCCAAATTGGGTTTAGATTACTCTATGTTTGTTCCCAATTTCCATGCCACAAAAGGTTCTCTTGGAACCACATGGAAGATGCCTTATTTACATAACTTTGTTTTTGACATAACTTGAGAGAAAGATAAGTTGATATAGATGGGCATAGTGAAGTCCTAAAAAATCTAGACCTATTTGATGGGAATGGGAAAGAGAAGGATTCAAACAATGAAGAGAAGAAATAGAATAAAAAGGATCAAGAAAATGATCAAAAACATCTAACCTCCAAATTGACCAATGAGACCCAATCTTAAAGTGTTAATACTACGAAAAAGATGATCGAATATGTGTATTTGACATGCAATAATGATAAAATAAAATGTTTTAATAATAAAATTAACCACCTAACAATCCTTCTTGGGAATAATAATATAGTTTTTCTTAAGTTTATCACACCATCTTCATTAACCCCAGAATCCTCCAAGGTAAATAACAATTGTAAATAGAAGGCAAAAGAAAAGGGTGAGAATAAAGTAAAGTGGAATGCCATAATTTTATCTTTACCTCTAAATCCTACATGTTTCATTGACTCTAGTGCATAAAATCACATGGATTCTTCATAGATTAAGTTTACTTCCTTGGGACCATGTGATATGTCCATTATTCATTTGGGTGAAGACACTTCTATTTAGGTTTTTAGTAGAGGGTTTTTTGAAGTGAGTGGAGGATAATTCAATAATTTTCTAATTATTCACTCACTTTCAACTAATCTTTTATCATTTTACTAGATTACTCACCTTAGTTTGAGCATGTGATTTGAGTTCAGTTTAGATTCAATGTATGTCAAAGAGTTACATAGTGATACTATACTGGTAGCATGGGATTGGTCAATAATAAAACTTGATTATATAAATTCTCACACTTTTTCCCTAGTTATCATTCATTAGACTCATTTATACTTGGTAAAATTTCTGATCTTGAGCTCATATCAGATAATAAAGACTCTTATTCTAGTATATATGACTATAGTAGTGATAAGGACACACCTCCACCATCTCCTTATAAAATTATAGATATTGAGGAGTTATTTATTTATTCACCTACTTATTATCCACTTCATAAATTATATGGAGTAGGTACAAAGATTCATGACTCATCAAAAATCAAACAGTCATCTACATAGTCACAGGGCATTCCATATTCTTTATTTACCTTTGCTTCTGATGTACCATCATTACATGGATTAGTTAGACCACCTAACATGAATTAGGATCAAATTTTTTAATACAAAAACTGAATATTGGTTGGATATCCCTCAAGAACTTCATAGACACATTTACTATTACGTGATCCACTCTTCATTACATATACTTCTAGTCTGCAATCATTCCAAAGAGCTCTTTTATAGTATACAGGGTGGCTATATGTAGTTGTAACTTATAGTGGGAATTTTTATCCCTCTCTTCTTATTTTATCTATCATTTATTTTATTTTATTTTTTTGGGAGGCGGGTGGGTGGTTCCTTATAAGTTTTATCCCTTTCTCCACTTTATGGGAGTTGATTTTGTACATGGGTACCTCATCAATCCTTATTTTTGGGACCCATTTATTTTATCCATATAAGTTATGCTTATGATGGGGGTATTATTGTAGTATATTTATTTTCCTTATATTTTATTATTTTTATGATTTCTACACACATGGATTATTACTACACTTGAGTTAGCCTACTTAGGTGCACTTATACATAGGAAGTTACTCTTGTTCATTATCATTAGCTAGTAGATGATATTCTTTGATTAGTCATTTTAGACTTAGGATTTACATGCCTATTATATGACTTTTTTGATAATTCATGAGAGAGTTACACATTACTCTCATATTTTTACATCTCTTTGTGAGCTATTATACATAGAATGTGTTGGATGATATGTCTAGTTTTTTTTTTAATATTTTCATTCTTATTTTTTCTCACAATAATGTCTATGTAATTGTTTTGATATTGATTATAAATTTATGCATTTTATTGAACTATATATCCTATAAATTGCTCCAATATCCATTAGAAATTAATATAAGACATCATCAACAAGGCTAATGATCTCATGAAAAGGCACATAAATATGAATTATATGAGTGAAAATGGAGAATGGGAACCATATGGGATCAATAAAGGTAATGTAGTGGTATGAATTAAGGAGGTAGTAATAACAGATGATCATGATAGAAAAACTCTCATAAAGTACCCCAAACCACCTTAATATCGATATACTCCTTAAGATTTAAATTCAAGGAGATCAATGTTATAATGAACTCAATCGACATAAAATCATATTATTATAAAATAAGGTGTATACAATATAAATATAAAAAGTAAGAATTTATGTAGGTGAAAGGTGTTTCTCTATGATACCAAATACAGAAAACACTTTGGAAAACCCCATATCAGATTAATGGGGCCATATGTGATTCACTATACTCTAGAGATTAGTGCATACAAACTATTTGGATTGAATTGTGAAGTATTAAAATGTAATTTTAATGGGATTAAACTCAATCCAAACTTCAACTAAATACATAGAGGTAAGATGCATAAGTTCATAGCCATGATAAAATTGTAACATAAACATATTTATTACTTTATGTAGTTTGGTTATATTGAATATTTTTATTTATGTTAATAAATGTATAAAATATTAAAACTATAGTCAATAAAACTTTCGGATGCCTATGCCACATATCTAATTATGTTTGGGACAATTAAATTTTATAGTTATCCTTATGAAAAATGTAAGTTTTACTCCATTTGAAAAGTAAAAATATCCATTAAGTCAAGACAATAAATAAGGTGAAGAATACTTAATGAGACTTAGTGCATATTATTTTTGGGATAAGTGTTAATTAAGGTGTCTTAACAAGGTAAAATTTAAAATTTAAGCAAATTAAGATATATGGTGAAAAATTTGCATATGAAACTTTACACATGTAAAAGTTTATACAAATTGGAGATTATATGTAAATAAGATAATGAGTAAAAAAAGTGGGGAACTTTAAAAAAATAAGTGGATGATTAAGTTAAGGTATAATGTGTGTAGGAAGCATGAACATAATATAATGAGGAAGATTCAAATCCGGAGGAGGAAATGATGAATTTTTTAATTTTTGGGATATAAGTGAAGGAAAAGTAAGTGATTTATTTTAGGTATGTCAATAAATATATGAACTTATAAATATAATAATAATTATAGTTTATAATAATCATTTTAAAAATAATATATTTGGGTGTACAAAGAAAAAGTGAGTTATAAAAAGTTTGAAAAATAATTTTTGGGAAAAATTAGAGCATCATAAGAAACATTATTAATATCATTGAAGAAGTGTAAAAAATGAATAAGAATGAAAGGTGAACCAATAAAATAAAATATATGGGAACCAATGAATAAATAATCTAATAAAAATGGTATTACTCCATAGAGAGGGAAAAAATACTAGAAATAAGGAAATGGAAGATAAAAGAAACTTGGAATTCGAGTGTATAGAGGGAAGTGAAGAAAATACTAGTTAAAATTTAATGAATGAAATGAATAAATAAGAGAGATAAAAATAATCAAATTTAACCCCAAAAAATTCACCCTTGAATTAAAAATGGAAGAATCTTATGATTCCATTTATGATTACAAAAATAAGATATTCTAAATTAGTTACAAATGTTGACAACCTAGACACCAAATATAGGTGTGTGTGATTGATGATTTCAATCAAAAGAATTTAGAATATGAGAATGTATTTAAGGTTAAATTGGAGGATTAGATATGAACGATATAAAAATTTAGTTATGGCAAACTTAAAAGAGTCAGGAGTCCTACAATTATATGAACTACTTTACTTTAGGAAACTTGATCTAATGATAGGATTATTATATCAAGATCTCATCAAGAAATTATTTAATTTAAAAGGATAAGTATGAATGTATCATAGGTATGATTATTATTAAAATTATAGGTATTAATAATTGAGGAGAGGTTATGTGCACAATAATGAGAAACTAAAACAAAGTTGATGAAATTGGATGATAGTTGAGATTTTAAAGAGGGGGGCATACCTATTATTTTAGATGAGATCAATGACTCCTTACCTTGGTGGCTATATATCTAATAATAAAAAATAAAATTTAGTTATATAATTTGAGGAATGCAATAAAGTATATATCATACATTAAAAACATGAAACTAAAAGGTAAGATAAAGTCCAATTTTTCAAAGTTTAGTACGAAACAAGTAAACATGGTGATGGATGAAATGTATGTAAGATGAATAATACTACATTGTAAAATATTTATTTTAATTATATTAATAGAATAAATATTCCTATGAATGGAATTATTTTAAAGATAAAAATATAGAATAGATCTCAAAACCATCAAATATTGAGTAAATTTGTGTCAAAAAAAGATGAATCCCACATACAAGAGTAAGATGAAGTCATGGTAAAAGTTTCATGAAGGAATTTAACTATGAGATTTTAATCTAAGATAAGTTAGTTAATGCGTACTATGAGTTTTATTTTTATGTGTGATGAAACACTAGACATTCATAAAGATAATCAATAAAGGGTAAAAGATAAGCCCATTGATAAAGTTTCATTTATGTATTTTAAACACATTATTTTGAGAGGTTTTGTATCTATTAGCAGCTATTATATGTGAAAATTTAAATATTATATAAGTTGATTAAAAAAAATATGAAGTTAAGAAATAAATTTAAGACTCTAAGGAAAGTGGTAATTGAATATGATGAAAATTATAAATAAAAAAAAAGTTATAAATATATACCGAACATGTTATTCAATTATGTTCATTTTCATGTTAAAATAATATTATGAAAAGTCATTAGTGACATTTTTTTCAATAAGAAACAAGCAATGGGTGACTTATACATTGAATAAGAAGAAAATTAATAAACAAACATAAAATAGAGAAGAGAAGAAATATTAAGGAGAAGGGGTAATATGTCAAATAAAATAAAAGTGATGTGAATAAGGGACAAGAATACAAGTCAAGAGATAAAGAAGAGAAGAGTAAAATCAGAGGAAAGGAAATCTCAATCTTTTAAATCTTTATAAGGAACACAAAATTTTAGGCTATTGAATAAAAATTGAACTTGAAAGAATATTATGAACATAAAAGAAATAAAAATATTAGAATAATAAAATGAAGCCATCACATTTACTCATAGAAAAAGTGTTCTATTAGTATAAATTCACACAACTATAAAAATGTTAAAAAATAATGAAAGACATAGTCAACAATAAATAATTCTAGTGAAGGAAATATTGAAATTTAAATAACATAGAATTCGAATGGATTTAATGAAGGGAAGACAGAAAGGAATGAAACACTAGTGAAGAGTTGGAATATTTCATGACTAAGCATATGAAGAATATTTTGACATATTATAATGTTGATATGGTATTTCAAATACTATTATTATAAGGGATTATAACACTATTTTTTCTAAATAAATAATGAGAAAAGACATGTCATGGGGATATTTTTTATGATCCAAGCATAATGATGTTGAATAAATTATGTTTTTGATTGATGAAGCTATAAATAAATATTTTGTGGTGTAGTGTCATTATTAAATAAGTTAGTCAATTATGAGGGGAAATAAAAAAAGATATATTGTATCTAGTAAAATAAAAAATAAAGCGTGTTTCTACAAATAAATATCAATAAATATATAGCTAGAATACTTTCTAAATTAAATGTAAATGATTCTTGATTTTAGAATTAAGAGTTTATTGAAATGATAATTTTTAATTTATGTGTTGAGTCTAATATAATAATTTTTATATAGTCTAATGTTTATTCTAAACTTTTGGTTAAGGATTTCTTGTACCACTTTAGAAATATTTGAGTAAACAATTTAGAGTTGCTTATGTTATTATAAAATTGTCTGTGTTACTTTACAGCTTCTTGTGAAGACACTCCAAAATTAAAGATATATTTTAGAGATAATTGTGTCGACACTCTGGAGCTACCTAAAAAATTGGATCTAGTTGTTCAAGCACTCTAGAGCTACCACAATATTCATGACACCTAGTTTATCTTTGTGACACCCGACCATAAGTGGACATAGATGAGCTTGAAGTTATTATTTCATTGTTTATAAAACTATGAAAAGTTGGTTAGAATCATTAGAACTGGTGGTTGATCAAACCCACCTCAATTTAGTCGAGTATCTCTTTGGGGATTTGGGGCTACTAGGAAAACTTATAAAGTGTTACTATGTTGAAATCATAAATACTAATTTGATCAAGTAATGCTAACATGGTTACATAAGCTAGCATGCAACAAAATGTGCATTGGAATCCATGTTGTTTAGACATATGATTTTTTTGATGAAATTTGTATATTGTATAATGAATATATCTAGTATTAGGAAAATGTGATTATGTAGAATACTTTTTTTACTTTTGAAAAAAATTGGTCTATTTTTATGTGATTTTAGTCATATAGAATTTTGAGAATGATAGGACACATTTAACAATTTTATGGGTCTAAAATTAAAAATATTATTCTTATCTCATCAAATTTAAATAATTTTAATTGTACCTTTATTAATTTTAGGACCAAACATGTCAACATGTATTTTTTTTTTTATAAAACTCATATAATTCACCCACTATCCAATTTAAATTAACCTTATATGATTATATCATGACTCCATCATGACATGAAAACTTTTATCGTATTTTAATATTACATACAATGTCACATATTTAGTCATTTATATTTTTAATTTAAAAATACTTATCCATACCAATTTTATATAAGAAAACATTGTCCTAAATTCTTCTATTATATTAAATACCCTTATTATTCTTTTATGGATGAAATATATTATTTATTAAACACAAAAATATTTTGTATAATTATTTTTAATTCTCAAATTTTTAAATTATATCTCTTATATGTGTAGCCTTCAAAATTATTAAAATAGACTTACATCTTTTTTAACCATCCTTGATCAAGTTCATATTTTTTCTAATTTTAATACATTATTCTTAACTTTAATACACTTGTTCAAAAATCCCATATTTTTTGAATTATGTTTAAGTCTTTTTATAAAGATAAATTATTATTTTTTGATCTTCCATATCACATTTTCCTTTACATTTTGTTTAAATCCTTTTACAAAGATTAATTATTTTTTGGATCTTCCATTTTGTATTTTCCTATCTCTTACTTTATTATTCTCCATAAAATTTGTGAACATTTTGAGTAGTTCTCTATGAAATTTATCATTTTTTAATAAAGTTGATAGTTAAAATGGTCAATGATATTTTTAAAATTATATTAATTACCTTTAAACATTCCTTATCCTTGAGATGAAATACATTTAATTTTTAGACCTTAAAAGATTATATTCCATTTTTACTCTTTCTTTGTTAAATCAAACTCCACCTTAATTGATAGATGATCAAATAGTGAGAATGGATTTAATTTTATCATGTTATCTATTTCTACTTGTTTAAATATACATTTTTATTTTAAAATAAGTAATTTATCCAATATTAAAAATATTTTGTCACGTCATGTTGATTTTTACACCAAACATATCATATTCCCTTCTTTATTATATTTATTTTAAATAAATATTTATGTACATTAATCATTCTATTCATTTTACATTAGAAATAAATATCATTTCTTTTCAAACTCAATAAAAAACATCTTTATTTATCTTATATATCTTCCCCTATATTTAAATATCTCCAAATAACCAACGGTATATCCTTTATATTGGTGGTAATATATTTTCATAATTCTATCATATTGATGATCATTACGAAAAAATAATGATTTTTTCCAAGAAGTTGTCACATTTCTTAATTATAATTCAAACTTGTATGATACAAGGGTAATTTATTATTTATATTACAATTTATCAATAATATTTATATAAAATAATAACCCCACCTATACTATGTCAATATTTTGTTATTATTTATATTGATTCTTGTTAAAAAATTTGAGAACCCAATTAAGTTTATATCAAATTACTTTGAATTTTTCAAATGAAAAATATATAAATGATCTCTATCATAATTAAAAATTCTATGTATTTTATACCTAAGTGTACAAGATTTATTCTGCCTATAAATTGGTTCATGTATAAACAAGACTTTGAATATGTATAAGATATAAGTTTGTTTTAGAACTAACATACATAAAATGATAGGACTACAAAAATTATAGGAAAGTAGTAATTATTAAACAATGTGGTAAATAATATAAATTACAAGTAATGTTTATATGAGTTTAATAATATGTTTATACATGTGTAAAATTTAATTAGAGAGAATGGTAGAATAAATTTTTAGATCGAGAATTAAGTGGTCAAAAGTAAAGGTATGATAATTATGTTAAGGACTATGATAATATAAAGGTACCATAATAACAAAGATAAAAATATAATAAATGGAAATAAGTTTGTGCTATAATATAGATTAAATTAAGCATTCAACATATATAATCATGACATTAAAAAAAGAAAGAAAAAAGGGCCCTTACTTAGAGTTAACTTGTTGGCACATTAATCCTAGTTAATCTTTCAGAATTGAGCAGTTTATGAAATATAAGTGGGGTCAAGATAGTTATAAGAAATCATAAGTAGATTACACTTGATGACTATAAATATTATATATATATATATATATATATATATATATATATATATATATATATATATATATATATATATATATATATATATATATATATATATAAAGGATTTTTATTGTAAATTTTATTACGTTGATGAAAATCTCTCTTTCATATTCTACTAAGAAACTCTAAGGGAAAAATTTTATTTATAAAAATATGAAGATATAGTTTTTAAATTATTATTTTTTTAACGTTTAATAATAAATCTATAATTTTGGTTTGGATTCCTAAGTTATAACTTTGTATATATGATGTCACCAACCATGAATTGTGAAATTTTTTATTTTTTGTAAAATAAATAAATCATAGACCATGGTTAGTTATTTCAAATAGATAAAATTAATTGTGTTTAGTTTTTAACATTGTTGGCTATGTCATGTGACAAAATAGAAGGTATGTAGGTGATATAAACATGGTGAGTGGTTACTACGATATATTTTTCATAAATAGGCTAAAAATTGAATCACCTAAACCCTAAACACGTGATATTAATGTGTCAATATATTTTTGAATAAAAAATAGTAAATTAGATTTTAGGCATATGCATATGCCCCAAAAAATTCTTTTCATTTTCTATATAGTTTAATAAAGGACGGTACTTGATTAAAAACATATGCCATAAATAAATGAAATAATTGAATTAAAATAATGGAAATATTTAAAAATAAAGTATACATAACCTGATTTACCTTTATATCAAATGGATATATACACATTTCTCAATTTGATCATGGTGGACACAAATAATACTTATTTTATCATCAAACTTTTTAATAGTAATTGTATTGATGCAAAACTATAAAATATAATTCAATGTTAGTATATGTAAATGAGTACAAGTGCAATTATATGTAGTGAAAATATGTTTAAGTAATAGGTATAAAAGATTAATATTATGAAAGGTCTAAATAAAATTAAGTTAAATAATAAATTAAGTTTGAAAAATCTGCATAAAAATAAGTAGGTTGTCGGATAAGTCCAAACAAACATAATATATAAGATATATTAGGTCTAGAAGTCCAAATGAAGGTATAATTAAGGTGTTATGAAAACATATAAATATCCCCATCCTTATCAAGAAAAACCCTTGAAAAATATTAAAATGGTCAAAATTTCATATTTAAATCCAAAGATGAAAATGTATAAATGTATAACTCAAAAGAAAATCTCAATTGATTTTTTACCTCTTACAATATTATGCAAAAGATCTATAATTATATAATAATGTTAACCAAGATGATGGATAGATTAATAAAACAATGTAAATAATATGGGATAGAATTAGAAGAAAGACCGTCCATCAAGAAGTGTTCTTTATCAAAATAAAAATAAAGAAATATAGAAACTAAAGTTAGAATACCATGTAACAATAGATTTATAATAATTATATAAGTAGTAGTTAAGTCCCATTATGAAAATAAAATGTATGTAAGATTAAAAATTCTTACTTCACCAAAACTTTCCATCCTTTTATTGAGACCCATTAGATCTAACTAACTCTATGAAGATTGGTACTCACATAGAAATGTAGGCATAAATAATGATATTCTATGGAATTATACATAGGTATACCAACATACCATATTCTAATAGACCTAAAGATCATAATGACGTCAATGTGAAGTTTGATATTTTAATTAGAGTAGGAGGGTATGTAGGATTCATTCAAAAAAAATGAAAAATTCAAAAATAATCCATTTCTCACTAAATAATTTTTTCTTCATTACATACGTATATCAATGATATAAAATACAACCCAAGACCTGTAGGGGGGAGGAGCCATAATAAAATCAAAAGGAGAGCTGATTATTGTTTATGCAGGTCCATTGGGAACTGAAACAAACCACTTTGTTGAAGCCAAGTCGACTCTTTGGAGTATCTAATTGGCCTCCAGAATAAAATTAGAAAGAATCATCATAAAGGGAGACTCTTCAAACATTTTGAATGCCCTAGACAAAAAAATAACCCCATCTCACATTATTAAAGACATTATGGATGATGACAAGATATATTTGAGGGGTAGGGCACAAGTCTAAATTGTACATATATATCATGAAGGCAATGGGGTGGAAGATTTGATTTTCAACATAGGATTTGATCTTCACCTTTTAACACACTGGTATGAAGGAGGCCATGTCCCCAATAATGTCCTAATGGCCATTCAAGATGAAAGTACAATAGGCTAAATGGGCTATCATGCCTTCACACACGTGAAATATTCCTATCAAGAAATGGATTTAAAAATTATGAGCCACCATTATGAAGGAATGAGGTGGCTTAATTACCCAAAGATGAGGGTAGTGTGTATCCTAAGCCTTTTTTTCATAGTTTAAACCCATCTATTCTAGAATCATCTATCCATTTTTCTTGACTTTGCTTCCACTGCACTAATGGGGGGAGATAGAGAATGATTAGAGCCTACCTCATATTTTAAAGTGAGGGCATAAAATAAGGTATGGAAAAAGTTAAGGTGGGGATGGGGGGTTTCATAGAGTTAATGTTATGAATTATAGAACACGATGCTAACATCGCTCAAAACTTCATTGATGGATGGAATCAACGTAAGGTGGAAATGTGGGGAATTCATATAATAGTTACAAAAAAATTCATTAGGGAGGCCACATGTATGAATTGTGATTGGGAAAAGGCCTAAAAATACCATACCAATAATTAGGAACTCCTTCAGTGCTTCTTTCAAACAAATGATTTCATGAAAATAGATAAAAAGGGTTTCCCTTGGGTGGATCTCCCATGATAATGATTGGAGGTATGCCTACAAATTATGAGATAAATGACCTTAGAAGGTAAGTATACACTAATATTTTCTCATCATCTTCTATTATTAAACCACTTTTTGGGTTATAAGATTAGTGCATCTCTCTACTTGTTAAAGTCACTAGAATGTACTACCCTTGCCCACCAAGTCAATGAGTCTAACCCCATTTATCACCAAGGGATTATAATTATGATTGTTAAACATGGTCAAATGTTGAAAGGGAGGGAGCTCCCCCTAGGGGGTCCTCCACCAAGGAGGAATCTTTGGAGGAGAGCCCCACCTCAAGGTCCTACCACCGATCTATTAGCACTCCCCAAGTTAGTTTGTCTAAAAATTATGTTGAAGACCTTCGACTCAAGTTATTTATTCCCAAGCCCAAGTTGGTCTTTACATATGAGGGAACCTCCATGAAAGTCATCGATAAGGGCAAATTCCTTTTGTTTGATGAGCTGAAAAATAATAAGGAGCAATTCAACAACTTCAAAAATAGGGTATAAGATGCTGGTTTAACCCTTGCTATCCTTATCCAAGAGTGGAATGCCTTGCATAGACAAGCATACTCGAATGTTTAGTCCTTTGTCCATTCCATTAAGCTAGATCAAATCCTATTAAGTAGTCACTGAAGATAATGGAGACCCCCACACAAGACATCCCCAACTTGACCCCTATTAAGAAAACACACATGTACGTACAAGGCCAGAAATGACGATGCATGATCTTCCCAGGTGAAAATGTATAAGGACTTGGTAATCAGATGATGGGAAAGGTATCCAAGATAAATTGAGGAATTCCAAAGAAGATACCTGAGGAAGAAGAGGAAACACCAGAGGCCCCCCCTCATGATCTAATTTTTTGTTGTCTTTTTTCTCTACTTTTTGTACTGTATAGTTAGTTTTTATTTTATTTTGTTGTTCGACTTTGGTTGGCCTATTACTTTTTTGTATAATAATTTTATAATATTGTATGGTTCATGTATCTTTATAAACCCAAATTATTATATTAAAAATTAAAAATTTTATTTATAAATTACAAAATTTCAAATGTGTTGATATTAAAATATTGTTCAATACAATTATTAATAATTACATCTAAAAATTTGATAATATTTATCCTTCTTACATTATCGTATACTACTTATAGTAAAATAAATACAATCAACAAATCTTAACTAAAAACAATACTTTATATATACAAAACCAACTTAATAAATGATTGAATCTTAAACTAAATCAAATAAAAATAAATAAATTAACTTTCAATAATATGAAATAACTCTATCTATTCATTATATGATAATAACCTTCCATATATCCTTAAAAAAAGTTATAATAATGAAATAGTGTTTCACATACAAGAACATAAACCAAAACCCAAACCATGAAACTATCCAATATTATTATTTTTTTAAATAATATCCAAAACCATATAACAATGCATAGTAATTTAAAATTTCATATTCAATAGAATATTGTAAGGAATGAAAAAACGTGTCTAAATACCATCCACCTATGTGTAAAATAAAATGTAAAAAATATATCATCAACATATAATCTATATACATAAATAATGAAGTAAAATAGCATATAAGTTCAGTTCAGTTGACTATATGTAACATTACAAATATACTCAGTAAAACTATCATTTAAAAGATAAATTTTATTAGTATGAAATTAAAACATAAAATATTTAAAAGATAAGTCTCAATGTTTTTTAAAAATATTGATAAAGTTGTTTGACTTGTCGTCCTTAGTTCTTTGTTCCCCAATATAGTTCATATAAGTTTTCTTATAGAATTACAATGTAAGCAATCTATCATCAATTAAAATCAATTCAGAATTGCAAGTGTAGTTGCTTTGTAGTAAGAGATTTTGTTGTTTGATCTATTTTTTTCCTACTCCTTTCAAATATTTCAATTTTTTTTAGCAAAGGGCATATGCCTTTTAGCAAGTGTGTGATATAACTTGTTTATGTTATATATATTTAGAAAAATAAATATAATAAATATTTAATTTATATTATATTTTATGTTTTTTTATTTTAAATTTATTTTACTAAATATAAAAAATTAGGGTTATTTTACATATTTTAAAACTGATTTTAGATGTGTAAGAGTTACCATTTAGAAGATTGTTTTTCAAAATTTATTCTGCTCATGATCCCTAATCATAATGTCATCACTCCTCACCATCACTTACTATCCCTAATCACTCTCTCATCAACTCTCATTGTTACACATTGTCCCTAATCACTCCCACATCATTCTTCATCATACCTCATAATCCTAATCACTCCCTCATCCTCTTTCATCATCCTTAATCATATTTAGTCACTCCCTCATCCCCTTTCATCCTCCTTCATCCTCCTTAAGCATCCTGGTGTCCCCAAAATTTCACACTTAAAATTTTGGGGTACCCCTATTGAAATTTTTTCATCTTTGTCTTATGTGAGTTAGTTTTACTTATTTAACCAATCCTATAAATAAAACCTTTAGCTTTTAGTAGTTATTGTGTCTAATTGCTTACTTTACCTAGTTTCTCATAGTCACTCCAGAGGATTAAAAACAATTGCTTAAAGCCATCACTAAAAACCTATTTACTCATTTCTTTCAGTAGATCAAAGATGCTTAAGTGCTTTGGTCATTCATAATGTAAATCAGGTTCTTCAAACTACTTATTGAAAATAAGTAAATTTGTCCCACAAACCTAAACTACTCTTCCTAGTTCAAGCTAGAGTTATCAATTTACTTTACTGCATTGCCAAAACTAAGCAAAGTAGTCTTACATACCTGCCAAGCATGGCCTAGACCTAATCAGGTTTTTGGTATTACTTTACTGACATAAAATTATGAGAAAAAGTAATACGGGTTCACGAATCTGAGTTACTCATCAACCTAGACCTGCTTGGGCTTATGAAGATGATCTATTCAAAAAGTTAAAAACAAGCAAAGTAATTTAAAGACCCTGATAAAAGTGTCAAAGGCTTACATGGCCTTCCCATATTTGTCATTAATGAGCTATATTTTTATATATTTTTTGAAATTCCACCTCATTCCCACTTGAAAGCTAAGCTACTTGATCAAGTAATTGCATCTACAAACCCTGAGCCATGTGATTTCATCCTTTGGAATGTCTTTGATCATTTTCTCTTTGACCCATTTGTGTCTAAGGTAAGTGGATCTCACTCATGTGCTTTTCATAGCTTTTCATTTACCTTTTTCTTGTTATTTGTCTCTACAAATATTCCTTGTGTCACCATGGTTTTTTTTTAATTAAGTCTTATTTCGTTCATTTTGCCTTTTGATTTCTTAAGCATGATTAGATGTTTTAAAACATGTGTTTGTATTTTTAGTCATTTATCATGTTTAGGATTTGCAAAAACCTTGTGAAATCAAGCTTTCTATCGTAAACCCTAACAACTAAGATCCCTTGCCCACTTGAGTTTACCAGACTTAATAACTTCCTTGAGTTCCCCAATGTTAATTACTTACTTGGGTTCTCAACATTTAGTAACTACCCTAAAGAAACCTGATTCCTAAGAGCCTTATCCTGCAAGTTTCCTAACCCTGATTACTTAAGATTTTGAACACTAATTACTTGAGTTCCCAACACCAAATAACTATATTTAGAAAACCCAATTTACTAGTGACTTAATTACTTGGGGTTTTGATCTTAAGCAACTAACCTTGAAAACCCCAGCCCTCAAAGATTTGACCTACTTAGGTTTCCCATCTGCCACAACTTACTTCAAGTTTCTTAGATGTAGTTGCTTCCCTTGGTAAACCCAAAGTCTTAAATCATTATAAACCCACATAATACTACCCAAGACCTACCCAAAATCCTTCCTTATGCTTACTTACTCAATTTTTCTAGTTCAAGTAACTTAGTGATGAAAACTCGAAGTCACTAGCAACTAAAACCTTAAGTTGTCTATGCTTACTACTTGTGACCTACCTGGGTTTCCAAATTCTTAAAACTTGTGAATGTTTTAGACCAACCTAGGGTTGTGGGACCCTATTACCTAGAAAAAGCTACATGAGTTTTTCAAGACTTTTTGCTACTCAAAACATGAATTTTTCTTGAGGATACTGTAAGAACAATAAGTTAACTTTTTTTCAAAACTAGTTGATGTAGTTAACTAGCATTAAAGAGCACACATCAAATTCTTCTAGAGTTAGTCAGATCAAATGTCTAGATAAGAAGGGTCAAGAAGATCTGAAGAGAGATAGTTAAATTGGAAGTAAAAATAACATAGATTAAATAACTCCCATAGTTAACATTTGAGGAGATTCCAAAACCAAGTAGGAAAGGCAAAGCAAAAGCTAAGAGAGCCAAGTCCTGAGAGTCCAAGATGAATTATGAGTATAAAGGGTACCTAATTGAATAGCATCATTTATAAGCTAATTAAGATAAGTGACATAGACATGGGGCATGTGTCTATGACTAAATTATTAGAGATATCTAAGGCCATAGCTAATACTCCACTCAAAAATGCCATGACTAGTAGTGAAATTTTACAAGTTGAAACTTTCCCAAGCTCAGCTCAAATTCCTAAGTTTGTGTTGACATGTGCCAAGTACTATGACTCTCTTACTAGGGTTGTGAGAGATGCTACTAGAAATGTAGTAATGAGATTGGATGTTTAATATCTCAACTATTATCTAAAGATCCAAACATCACCAAAATTAATCGATATGATAATGGAAAAAGCCAATAAGTAATGAAAAACTAAGACATCAGAATGTATTAAGATAATGAATACATATTACTTGAAGAAGGTGAAGCAAGCCTCAAGGTTCCCAAAGCAAATAGTAAGATCAGACTTAGTTCAAGAAGTAAATGACATCATTCAATAAATATGCATAATCAAAAGAGATAAGAATATAAAATGTTTCTCACCTTGGATGTATGCTTATATCAGAACCATTGATGTCACTAGGAGCTCAACAAGGATTGAGAGGGAAAGAATGATAAGTGACAATATGGAACAATAGTTGAGGATTGTATTATAGACTTTTGACTTCAAAATGACCTCATACCTTGTGTATGATATCGCTTCAAGTGGAGCCTTTTCAAGACTAAGGACAAAAGGCACTTGTCATCTATGCTAATATATGAGTTTTATCCTCAACTGGTTCTTTCAAAATATTACAAACATTAAATTATAGTAAATTATGGGTTCTTTTATGAACTTATTTGTAAATTGAATATAGCTCTAAAACATAAAAGAGTATTGGATGAAGCATGAGATATAGTTTCACAATATGGTTGCATTTTCATTCAATTCCTTGACTTTACATACATTAGAGTGGGAGGTTTCTCAAGAACACATGTTAAATTACCCAGATACCCAATTGACAAATGGATTCTCATGGAAATATGTAGACAACTAGTTGAGCTACATGACTTGCAATTAAAAGCTCACCGTGCAGCCATCAACTTTCCCATTGTCATTGGTCATTACCATTGTACAAGAATTTATAAGGCCATAAATGTACAAAAAGAGATGTATCATCATTACACCTAAGCACGTTTTGAGTCTAGGATCAAATTTGATTGTAGAGGGGTGGCACAAAATATAGTTTCTTTATAATAAATGTATATTCCAACACTTGATAATTTTTGGACTGACTGCAGAGATGATTTTGATGTGATAAGAATAGATAACAATAGATTAACTATGGAACCAAATTCATTCTTTTGATCTCTCCACCATCCCCAAGGATATGGAAGATGATGGGGATGTCACAAGTGATGCTTTTCATACACTAGGAGGGGATAATATCCCACTTCTAGTAATAATTTTTGGCAAAGATCATGATAAGACTATTTATAAAAAAACTTCAAATGTCTTGGTAATGACTTCTACTTGGATCCTTAACAAAGGCTACTGCATGAAGTAATTGATGAAGGAAACCACCCATGTAGGGTAAAAGAGAAAATAAATAATACAAGGAGAGAGAAACCAAGGACCTAAAAAGAAGATAAAGTTCAAAATGAATAGTGATGATACCTATTCAGTAGTAAATGATAAGGAACCTATTCAACTAATTGTTTCTACCCCACCATTAGTTTCTTCTATTGATATAGTTGTTCTTACTATTTCCACCACTACTTCCATTCTAACTTTGATTGTACCAAACATATATCCATTAGTACTAATGCCTCCTCCTAAGCCTCATGACACCAAATGCCCTAAAACACCTATTCAATAAGACACTAGTGTTCCGCCTCCTCCTCCTCCATCATTTCCATCTATTACACCATCACCTCCTCTAGAAAAATAACCTACCATTGATAAGGAACCTAAAAAAGTAACCACTAAAGAGGAGAATCCATCTCAGAAAGAGAAACAAGAAAGATTGAAAGAATCAGTTGAACTTGAGAAGGAATTTGAAAAAGAAGTAGTTGTTGAGTGGTCCAAAGAAGATGAACCTAAAAAGGAGAAAATAGTTGAAATAATGAAATAAGGAGAAGTTGAGAAAGAAGTAGATCTTGGAGTAGTAACATAGAAAGTTACTAAGAAACCCAAGGAGAAGGAGGTAATAATTGAAATATTAATAGAAAAGAGGAGGATGACAAAGAAAAAGGAAAAAAAATTGAGAAACATGTTGAAAAGGATTCTAACAAAGAGATTCAGAGAGAAATTGAGGCATAAGAAGTTCCTTCTTAAGAATTAGTGATTAGGAATAATCAATAGTAGATGGCAGTTCATATAGATATTTCCACTTCTATATATTTCTCATCTTGGTTAACTATGCAGATTGCTCCAGAAACTAAAGAAGTGATAAATCTTGAGGAGATGGACTTACAACTATTGAAGAGTCAATATAAGAAATTCAAAAATCCCAAACTAGCTAAATTAACTTCCAAATTGTTGATTGAATCTTCAGGACAAAATTTTGTAAAGTAGTTAACTCCTTTACAAGGGATGAGTAAAAGTGAAGTAACATAAAAATATTTAATAGTCACTAAGATATCTTTGGGATAGGTTTCTACTAAGGGTTTGAATTAATACACCCAAACTCTAATAAATACTCTTTTTGAAAAGCTTGATTAAGAAAAGGCTACTAAGGCCAAATTAAAGGAATAAAATACCTGACTTTGTGAAATAATTACTAGGGTGACAAAGTCTATTCCTTAACAACCACTATTTTCAGAAGTTTTAGTTACATAACAAGTAATTAAAAAAGTAGAAGACACTAGAGACAAAGTAAAATTAGTTGAGAAGTGGATAGAGAAAATGCATAAAACTTCTCAAAATCTCTTCCCTAGTACTCCAGATGCTCATGTTGATATTTTTAATAAATTGATAGAAGTAAAGACAGTGATGAAAGGGATTGAGCTCAAAAATGGTATTTCTAAGTTGCAATGAGATAGCCTATATATAGTAGGTAATTTGAATGAGAAAACTCTGATTAAAGAAAAGATTACTCTTGATGGATCCATGAAGAAGATAAATCAAGTTAAGTATCTCTTATATTTTTGTTTAAATATTCTACAAGAAATGAGTGAGGAAATGAAGAATTTGGAAGAAGAGGCATGTAATGCAAAGACAAATCTGGAAGATTCCTTGTTTGGTCTTACAAGTATCTACATTGACAATGTTCCAAGGACATCCAAGCAACTATATGAATAAATAAAACAACTGATGGACAAAGCTACAACTCCTTTCATAGATAAATCCATCATAGAGTTAATTAAAATCAATAAGAGATAAAAATACTTGAGCCAATGATTGAAAAGGTAAAATCTCATTGTAGGAGATTAGAGAAAGAAATGCTAAGATTTGAAATAGAGAGACAATCACTTGCTAAGCCTAATGATGTATCTATACAACTGATGATGTCTCAACACACCAAATATAAAGAGAGATAGAGAGAACAAGTTCATGAATTGGACTAGATGTTTACTCTGAGTTTGAAAAAAGACTTGTTCCTTTCTTTTTCTTCAATATTCTTCTTTTCTTTTCTCAAATGTATTACTAATAATCATGTTTCAAGTAATTACTTTATAAAGAGATGTCATTGGACAATTTATTTATAGATTAAAATTGCTTTATGAAATTTAAAGACTTTAATTTGGCCAAAATGCCATTACTTAAAGTTATTTTGTAAAAGTAGATTACTAGAGCTACTTCTATGCAATATGTAAGGAGTTGGTGTTTGATCCAAATAAGGACTCCATGCATCACCACCTGTCATCAACTATTACATGCCACATAATATAAATTCAAGAAAGACACCACTCACCCAATTCCAATTTAGTGCAACATATGGATATTGAAGAGATTATTTTCTATTTGAATTTTGTATCTAAAAATTGTAAAAATAGAAGTGTAGGATTGCATGCCTAGGGATGATAATTTTTGGAAGCAAACAATTGTAACCATTTTATGGGAAGGTTAAGTAATATAAAACTTTGTGTTTAAATATTAGACTATTTGGTATGAATTTTGTTGAAACTAAATAAGAAAGAAGTTTGTTTTTTGGAGCACTTTATGTTTGAGGGAATCAATCTATGTGTTCTATGAGGATAAAATGGTAAAATTTATGCTCTATATTTATATAAATTGAATTCATTTCTTTCTTGATCATTTGTTGAGAAGGTTATCACCATTATATGTTTATCTATTTGCATGTATACAGTTAACTCTATAAAACTATTTATTGTGAAGTGCATCTCTTTTATTTCTTTCCTTTCTTAAACATTTTAGTATTTTCTCTATTTTCCAATCTATTTGAAAATATGTCTACATTCCCAAAACTAGTTACTTACTTGCTGCAATATCTCTTTGTTATGGCTCATGAATGAAGTGATTAAATTAGTACCCTCAATTAGAATAAATTTCACATAAATTGTATACTCTATGAATCACTGTAAGTTGTAAGTAATTAGAAATAGATATACATATTTGCATGGGAGCTTCACCATCAAATGAAGGGGATTTGATACTTTGATTGCCTACAAAATTTTGACTACATGCAAAATATCTAGCCAATAATTTTTGGTGATTATACTGGGTAAACTATGAGTTTAAATCATAGAATTAGTCCTTGGTTTTGTAGACTAATTGAGATAGGCATAGTATTACATTGAGTTCTCAAAATCCCAAAATTCCCAAACTATTGCTCAATGTGTTGCATGCTAAAAAACACACTTGTCTATTTTTAATGCTTTACTAATATTAATATCTCTTCTTATTAATAGACATGCCCCCTTTAATTAGCTTATTGCTTGTTTGTAAACCACTAGTTTTAAGCCCAATTTACTCCCTAGTTTGTCTTTTTAATTCACTGCATGTTGAAGCAAACTACCACCTAAGTTTTGTATATAAACTGAATTGATAATAATAATATTCAAAAGAATTTATGCATTCCAAACTAGAAAATTGACCCTTTACAAGAGCAAGGAGAGCTTGAGGCCAAACTAAAAATTTATGTGAATTATAAGAGTAGTTTAATTTTAGTTTTCCTATTCAAGAAAGAGCATGAAGAGTTATTCTCTCACCTATGAGATAGACACCAACTACTAAAAATTAATTACAACATAATTCTTCAGGAATAATTCAACCTATAAATCCATAGTTTCTCATCCCTGGAAGAATGGCATTACCACTACTTATTCCATGGGGGCTAGCTATTGGACCTTTAAATTTGACTCCTCCTTTTCATGACCTACTAAAAATATCAAGGAAGAATTTTCCTAAATTTGTTGGCAATGGTAAATAAAATCCAGATGAGCACTTGGTTGCCTTCATGACATGTGGAGTAATTGGCATTGAATATAAAGATGTTTTTTAGCTCTTTGTTGAGACTCTACATGACTTAGCTACTAAATGGCTCTACCATTTATCTTCAAGCACAATAATTAATTGGCCTATTATGTGTGAGCAATTTGAGAAAAGATTTAAAGCTGTTAAAGATGCACATATACTACTTACTCAACTAACTCAACTCAAGAATAAATCACATGAACACATGCATGATTTTATCACCAAGTTCAATATATTACTCTAAAAAATTCCTTAAGTTACATTGCCCACTACAAACAATCAAAAATGTTTCTTCATCAATGCCTAACTACTAAAATTTAATTATCAGCTATGAAGAGCATGATCAACTAATTTAGTAGAGCTCAAAATCTTTATATGGAGGTTGAATATGATCTGATAATGGCTGGTAAGATTAAGAAAATAGTTTTCAAGGGAAACTCTACTACTTCAGCCACATCACAAACTACCGATCCCTTATTGTAAAAATTGGCTAATGACTTATTTCAAGTCAAAAAGACAAATCAATCAATGTACTCATGGAGGTGTTGCCCATGATAAGAATGCACCTAATTGAAATTTTAATAATAAAAATAGGAGCCATATTTTTGGTCTTACACAGAGAATGGTAATTGAAGATGTTCCCAAAAATTATGTTGAGATGAGTGAGGAAGATCAGTTGACTGATGATACTCATCAAAGTCTTGGTGATGAAGATGAATTTATGGATCCTACTGGTAACTTTAATATTGGTTATCTAGAATAAAAATTTGAAAGTGACTATAAAAAGCATTCAAATAAGATCATAGTCATTCATTTATAGTGTTTACAAGGTCAAAATCTAAACAAGCTAGTGAGAAACCTACTAGAGAATAAGACAAAGAGAAGGGAGATTATTTATTAGAGGTAAGTATTCTTAAGAGAGGTAGTCCTCTACCTTCTTCTTTGGCTCTTAAATATAAGTATACAACTTCTTCCTTTTAGATTCATATACAAATAACTCATACCACTAAGGTTAGTCTTATTTTGTTTGCTTCCATTCCCTCTTTTGACATAAGTAGCCATATAAATAAATCTAAAATTTAGATGTCAAAAGCTAAGTACTTGAGATCTTACCTAGATTAGTTGAATATATTAGTGAAATATTTTCAAAGCAAAGGGTTGAATAATTCAATCAATACCTCTAAAGGTATCTTTCCTACTCCCATATAGTTTCCTTCCTAGAATATTGTTGTTGCTACTTCATCCACACCCACTTCTATATCTGAAAGGATAGATCCATTTTATGTCTCCCTCTTGATTAATGAATTTAGGTTAATTAATTGCATTCTAGATTTTGGAGCTTTATATAATGTAATGCCAACTAAGGTAGATGATGTTCTTGGTCTTACCTTGATTAAGATAATAGGTAGGTGTTACTCAATGGAGAGGCAAGTTTGCCTAATCAAATAGATCAAAGATGTTCAAGAATTCTTGGTATCCTTTCCAAATAAAAGATTAAAAATGATAATTCTATTAGCAAACAGTCCTATTTCTTATGTAATAGTGCTAAGTAAAAACTTCTGCAAGGATCTGGGTTGAAAAGTAAAAAAGGATTGGTCATGTGCTCACATTTTAATCAAAGGAGTGAATCAAAAGCTAGAACCTAAAAAGAAATCCAAATACATGGTTTACAAATCTAATGATCTAGGATCACACGTTTTTTTTGAGGAATCTAATCCTAGAGTTTACTATATTGAAATGGGAAAAGATATTCAAAACAACATTTGGAAAACCTAAGAAAAACCAAGAAAGGTAAAATTATTCATGACTTCTATTATGTCTCATTATTGTTAGTGCTTGTAATGTATTTCACACACACCATTTCAGGACATGATGGATAGGTAGAGTAGAATTTATAAATTCCCATAAGACCTACAATTTTAGATGAAATTAAATTTATCCCCATGATACATCAAGTATAATAATTTTTGAAGTGGGAAAAGCTAATTAGAAACATGGTAGAAGAGAGGTTCCTGATATTAAATCAAATTGTCCAAAAATACTTCACTAAATTTTAGCTCATTGTAGACATAGAAAATATTTTAATTGAATCCTTTTTAAAAAAAATTGTAGCCTTCCCACCTATACCTTATGAATTTATCAATGATCAAGTTGAAATAATCATCATTGGGTCCATAAGCCTACCACTAACTCCTAGGGCATTAATTATTTTAGTGGAATAGGGGGTCTTCATCAAAAAGAAGAAGAAGAGGAAACTAAGATGAGTGAGGGTCTAGTACCACTAGGGGGAGTAGAGGCACCTGAGCCTTAATTAGGCACTTGAAAATCTTCATGACCAAATAAAAAAGTTATGGATTTGAGGAATTTTAATGAGGAAGAAGAAGAAGACACAACCACATTCACTATCAAGGACTCGACCATTGGATAAGATTTGGGAGAAGTAGAAATGGCATAAAAAGGTACTCCCCCTACTCGTAAAAATTAAATTCTCACCTAGAGAATACTTATCCCCCAAATCAAAATGGAAAATTCAAACAAATGAATAACCTAAGGTATCTCCTATAACATCCCTCACCAAAATCCAAACATTACTACATAAGAGTGAAAGGAAAATGGAAAGGATCCACTCACCACAAGTATAATATGATTCAAATAATAAATGTAAAGTAACAAGACCTAAGGTTTAAGCCAAAAACATGGTAACAGACTTAGAATAAAAGTATGCCATAGAATAATCTAAAGAAGAAATGGTGAAGGATATCGAGAAATAAAAAACATAGTGATACCTAATATGAATACACTCTTAGGTGTGTGCCACACCAAAGGAGGAATAATAAAATTAGGCATCCTACATAAAAATTTAGATACCATAGGATATATTAGGGTGGTAAAAGCATTTATAGACTATGTTGAGATTAGTCCATATTAATTATAAGATATTATAGATAACCTCCTAGAGTACTTGTCTAAAATCCACATCCATATTAAGTAAAATAATAAGGAGGCTAAGATAAAGGTTGAGAAATATAAATAAGAATTCCTGAAGAAAATCACTACCAAATAAACAATGTCCACTATTGATCAAGAAAGACTATGACATCTCCAATAAATGGAGTTAAGATCTAAACATAAGATATATCTAGTTTTGAAGCCTTAGAAAATTAAAAAAATAATAGAATGCCAAAGAAATATAATAGTAAATAATTGAAGATTTCAATCAATTAGAATAGGAAATCAAAGAAGAAAATAAGAAAATTTAGGAGATTGCAGAGTTAGACCTTCAATAGGCTTGACAATTATTAGAAAAAGAGAAAGTAAAGGAGTAAGTAGAAAGGAAAAAATATAAAAAAAAATGAAACATAAACGAAATTAGCAACAATAATTTTTATAAATATAAAATTGGGGAAGAAAATATAAAGAACAAGAGGAGAAGAGAGTGGATAAAGAAAAATAGAAAAATTTATAGAAGAAGAATATAATTAAAAGAAAGAATAAGAGAAAAACATGAAATAAAAATAAGAAAATAAATAATAATAAGATGAAATTTAAATTAAATAATAACATAAAATAAAATTTGAATAATAAAATAATAACAAAAATTATGGAAATGAAATTGAAAGATGTAGAGGATAGATAAAAACATGAATTAGAAAAAAGAGGCAAACACAAAAACATGTTTTCGTAGGAGAAAGGGAAGTCACTAGAGATAATTCAAAGTACTAAAAATGCCACATATATTACTAAACCACATAATTTTATCAAAATGGGGTAGGCTAGAGCATTGAAATAAATCCTATGGAGCCAATATTTTGATCAAAGCTGAATTGGTGATGAACAAACAAAAGAACCCACCATCTTAGTTCCATCAAACTTTCTCCAACTTACTAAATTAGGTAAAATTGAGGTATAATTACAAAACCTAACTCCAAATTGATAAATATATGGTGTTTTAGACTCTCATCCAAAGAACTAAAGGAGATTAGATGACATAGTGTGTCAATCTACATGAGGGCATTAAAAAGAGCTTATCTAACCTGACCACCACATGAACATAGTTTGATTCATATATAACATTACCAATATAAAAAAAATTGGTGGATATATTTGAAAATTTAATTATCCATATAATATCCATAGTGGATATAATCCTCATAAAAATTGAGTCTAGAGAAGAATACAAAAAAGAATTGTTAGGGCCACTTATAGGAGAAAATCAAGCCAACATAGTAGAGTATAAAGAACAAGTAGGGAAGATAAAGGATAAATTAGAATATGAATCCATATAATTATAATATGTCCCCTTTATATAAATGATAATAAAATTGAGTTAGAAGAGATGGAAAATAGTTGATTGTAACCTCAACTAGCTTCAGGGCTTAATACATACCTTCTAGAGTAAAATGAGCCAAGTTGATATCTTTTCATGAATGTTTTAAGGAAAAAAATTGAGAGTTAATATCAATATATGAATAAATTGAATAATATGGATAATACTTGAGAAAAAAATGGATAAATTGGAGGTACAAATAAAGACTCATGTAGACTATCTAGCCTTATTAGAAAAATCTCTAGTTTTGAATGACATAGTTATGGATGCAAATGAAAACATGGCCATATAAAATATGATTTTAGAGGCCAAAAATGCCTTTTTAGAGTGGGATAATTTTTATTAAGACCATTTTAATCAAGTATTATTAGTATCTTCCCAAATAAGGGGCATCAACTACTTAATATTCAACATTTTACTATAGCAGCTCTAAAAGAATTACCATTAGGTGAATTGAGGAAATGTTGGTGCATGTCAACACTTTAATTTATCTTTTGGATGAGACAAAGGTATAAAATATTGTAAAATATTTTAATAATTATATATTCTCTCAATAACCAAATATCAGGCACCATAGAGTTGATTATATTACTGCAACAACATAACACTTCTCCAAGCCAACATAATAAAGGATTGTACTGACTAGATGATATAATAAGAAATAAATATTTTTAGATACAAAGTATGACCTACTTAGATAAAGGGAATGTATCACATGGACAATACCATTTATTTGTTTTGTATTGTCTCAATATTTATACTACAACATTATAATAGATAGATATAATTGTTAAGAATAGAAGAAAATAGAGACAATTGTGTAAAGGTTATAGGGTAGAGTAACTTGTGTAATTGTGTAAATTGGAAAAGAATAAAAATTATAAGAACAATTGTATTCAAAATTTATAATAATATATAAAAGATAAGAGTTAGAGAAGGATGTATTATGTTTTGTGTATTATGTATAAATTACTATAAACATAGGAACTACATTTTAAAATTGAATGCCAAGTAATCTAACCAATACTAACCCTTGAGATCCATAAGTATAACTAAAGTTAACCTATCTAACATAAAAATATATACAAAAAAACATCTCCATATTTTATTTCAATAATTTAAAATCCTCTTATGTTAGGAAAAATAGATTATCTCAATCATGTTATAATCCTAGAAACATATGAAATTTAAATCTTTCCATCTTTAAAAAAAATCACATATCATATGGTAGGAAAAATAAATTATAAAAAAAGCATGATTATAATCCTAGAAACAATTACAATTTGATATTTACCATAGTTGTAATGTTCAACATATTTTTAAGTTGAATTTCTTTTTAATTATGCCACATATGACTATTTCAAGTGAAATATATCATAGGAAATATAGTATCACATTTTTTTATTAAAAAAACACTAGAGAATGATTCCCCCTTTGAAAATACAATGAGAATCAACTATTATGCCCATAAATGTCACAAGAAAACCATTATCTAGGATATATAAGAAAATGATAGCACATAAACATAGCTTTCCCCCATTGATGCATGGTGTAAGTTATGAAAAAACATGCATCACACAAGTAATGTGAAATAAATATGATAAACATCATGGCTAAAATTATATATAGTAATAGAGTGCATTTAATTTACAAATACACAATGTTAATGACCATGCCCAACCTAGTGACAAGAGATGCCTCGACTTGAATTAGACAAGACATGGCATAATATGATCCTATATAAAAAAAGGAAGCACAATCAATTAAATGCATGTATATACAAGAAAGCATTCACACATAAATAGTAAATGAAAAAATGTAACAATAATATTGTAGAATATCCATGAGATAATAGATGTATAAAATACTAATAAAATATGGAGTAATCTAGCTCAAAAAAAAATCCAAAAGAAAGGATGGATATAACATTACAATAATCCAAATGTAAATTACCCTAAGCTAAGACATGGTGTGTCTAAAATTTGTCCCTATAATATATAGGTGCATAATATGAAATCAAATATTATGTAACCTATGAATCTACATAACACTTACACAATACAATATTGTAAAAAACATATGTGTAAACCATGGATAATTAAAAACATTTAGCATAGGTAAACAAGTAATATTTACAATGCAATATTTGTGAATTTTTTAATTTTGCAAATGATTTATAATTTAGAATTTTCCAATGTTTTTTAATTTAGAAAAAAATTAATATTTTTTGAATTTTGAATTTTTATAATGATTTATAATTTTAATTTTTTTCCATTTTTTTAATTTTTAAATATTTTCAATTTTTTTTGAATTTTGACTTTTTCATGTGTTTGTATGTTTCAAATTCTAAATAGGAAAAATGTGAGATATATAGGCATCAATAATGATAAAAATAGTGAAATAAAAGTGTGTAAATAATGTATTGACTATTGTTATCCTTGAAAAGGTTCAAGACAAATATGTAATCTAAGTCCTAAAGTGTATTATAAAATCAAGACATCATGACATATGATATAACCAACTAATTTAATTTATTTTAGATTTGAGTGATCTAATAAGATAGGTATTTTTCACTATTTATATTGTTAAATATATTAAAATAAGTCACACATCTAAATGCTAAATCATAATATGGTATAACAATCATAACCTACTATAAATGGAAATGAAATAATGGGTTTAGATACTTATCTTGTTTCTTTTCTAAATAGGATTGAGATAGAACATAGGTGTCTAGAAGGGCTATAATTAAACTATGATTCATTTAAATTTTAAACTAGGTGTATAGAATATACTAGACAAATATGTTAATATTTATATACCTAAACCAAATGATAATATATTTCATACATTGGATTCATCTATGTAGATTTTCCCTCTCTATTTCAGCACATTCCATTATGCTTTATTTTAATATTTATTTCTATGTGATATCATGTTTTTTTTTAGTTTAGTATCCAAGAACTTATCTCCTTTTCTTTAAAACCCTAGGTCCACTTTTGAAAAATAGGTTTAGGAATAGAAAAGGGGAAGAATGATGGGTTATGTTGAACACAACTACTTACCAATTAATGGCTAAGCACTACCTACATCTCCATTACTTTGAGGAGGGATATCAAAGTGCATTATTTTTGTCCATTAGGTGTATGTGTGAAATGGTGTTTGTTTATGCATCAAACATATAATACACCTGATTATGACAAACTTGAATTGGGTTATGTGTTTTATACTTGGCTAGGTCTTTCCCCTTGTGACCAATTACTGATTTTTAATGTTTACCAAAGCCCTTTTATAATGTTCAAGTGTTATAATAAGAATGTTTAATACTTTCTTAATATTGTCAGATTAGTTAATAGGCTTAGACATTTTCTATATTTATATTGGATTTTTTTTATTTTTTTTAGTACCACTGACATGCCAAATGTATGAACCATCCCATACCATAATTTTATAAATGATCATATCTTGGTAGGAGGTTAATTCCTTTAGAGTAGGACACACCATAGGTGTATGAGTTTGGCTATGAAATATATTTGACTATTTTTTTTAAAGTAGGTATAGGTAATATAAGTGAAAGCTTCAATATGTGTTAATGGATAAAATTTTATTATTTATTTTAGGTTCAATGAACCTATTATATAATTATTTTGGGTCCACATAAATCCTATACAAAATTTAGATTTACAAGTTTTCCAAATAAGGTAAATTGGGACTAATACACTAGGAAAAATTGGCTTGTGCCAAATTTAGTTGTCTACATAATTACCCCACTTTGGCATACACATGTGAGTTAAATTAATGCATGTATCAAAAAATAAATATAAATAATTGAAATGAATACCATTATTTACTTAAGGAATGATGAAGGGGTTTTGATGTACACACATGCTAAGCTTCCTTCCACAATGTTTAGTTAATGTTCCTATAGAAAATCCAAAAATATATAGGTAAAAAAATTCTAATTACATGTTTTTATTTATTTTTAAATTTTAAAATTTGAACTAAATAATATAACACATAAAAAAAACCTTACTTGGTATCACTCTAATTTATTCACTAGAATTTTTTTTATGTGTGTTAAAATATAGGCAATACTTCTCTAGGATTCTTCAGAAACCTAATACACCTATTGATTAATGAAGTAAATAAAATTTTCCATTATTCCAATTTTATATTTTTTAAAGAATTTAGCTTTGGAAATTCCTTGATATAGGGCCCACTTTAAGTTGAGGAATGAAGGCCTTGTGTGTTGTAATCACTTATCTCAAAAGAAATGGGTTAAAATACTCCTATGTTAGGAAAAATAAAATATCACAAACATGTTATAATCCTATAAACATATGAAATTTTAATATCTCCATCATCATAAAAATATTCATATATCACATGATTTAAAAATAGATTAATTAAAGCATGATTATAATCCTAGAAACATCTATAATTTTATATTTACCACAACTGTAATGTTTTGCATATTTAAAAAATGAACTTGCCTTTAGTTATGTCACACATAATCATATCAAGTGAAATATATCGTAAGACACACACACACACACACACACACACACACACACACACACACACACACACACACACACACACACAAAATTAGCATCCCCCATAGTTTTAGTGTGAAAACTATGGATACATAGGAATCACACAAGTGATATTTAGTAAACAAGATATAAATCATAGCTACAATCGTAATATAGTAATATAGTTCATTCAAGTTATGAAAACTTAATGTTAGTAATAACACCCAATCTAGTGATAAGAGATGCCATGACATGACTCACATAAGACATGATGTGATAGGATTATATATAAACAAAGATTAAAAATAAAGTAAAAACATGCATACATAAGTAAGTAGTCACACATAAATATTAAATGCAAAAATGTGACAATCCCAATATAGAATATCCATAAGATAATAGATGTATAAGTTACTATGAGAAGATGAAATAATCTATCTCACACATGAAAAATCACAAGAAAGGATAGATATCACCTTGAAATAATTTATTAAAATTAAAATTTACCTAAGATAGGACATGTTGACTCTAAAATTATCATGTCTAAAATTTGGACGCATAATAATAAATCTAGTATTATGTAACCTATGAATCTACATAAAATTTAAATAAGATAATACTATGAAAAGCATGCTTGTAAACCATGGATAATTAAAAAATATTTAACATAAGTAAAAAAATAACATGTTCAATTATTTTTTTTTGAGTTTTTTTATTTTGAAAATTATTTTAAATTTTAAAATTTTTTAGTGTTTTTAAATTTTATAAAAATATTGATGTTTTTTTAATTTTTAATGTTTGTGCTTTTGAATTTTGAATTTTTCATTTGTTTGTATGTTTAAACCCATAAATGGGAAAATTATGAGATATATAGGCATAAATAATGATAAACATAGCAAAATATAGTGTTTAAATATTATATTGAGTATCATGATCCATGAAATGGTATAAGTTACATATGTAATCTAGGTCCTAAAGTGTATGCTAAAATTAATATGTCATGACATATGATATAACCAATTATTTTAATTTATTTTGGATGTGAGTGATCTAATAATATAAAAAAAATTAACTATTTTTTATTTTTAAATATATTAAAAGAAGATACAAATATGAATGTTAAATAAGAATATTGTTAACCAATACCATCTCATAATAAATGGAAATGAACTAATGGATTTAGATACTTAGATTGTTTATTTTCTATGTATGACTAAGATAGTATGTACGTGTCATAAAGGGATAAAATTATATTGTGATTCACTCAAGTTTAGAACTAGGTGTCTATCTTTTTGGAAAAAAAATGTTAGTCTATCGATACCTACACCATATAATAAAATATTTTCTCTACAAGAATCATCTTTTTACAGTGTTCCTTTATATTTTACACAATGCCACTATGACTTATTGTAATATGTATTTGTGTGTTGATATTATCAATTTTTTATTTATGCATTATCCAAAAACATGTCTCCTTCTCTTTGAAACCCTAGGTACACTTTTTAAAACTAGGTGTAGGCTTGTAAAAGGCAAGAATGATGGGTTGTGCTAACCTCAGCAACTCCCTAATGAATGGCTAAGTGATACTTACATCTCTAATAATTTGATAAGGTAAATCAAAGTGCATGTGGTTCTATCCATTAGGTGTATGCATGCAATATTATTCTTTTAATACATAGAACTTGTATCTAGCTTTAGACACCTAATAATGACAAAATTGAATTTTTTAGGTGCTTAAAACATGGCTAGAATTTGCTCCTTTTGATTTATCATTGAATTATAATGTTTATGGAAGTCATTTTTAATTTTCAAGTGTTAGAATAGGATTTTTTATTACTTTCTTGATATTTTTAGACAGGGTAATAGGCTTAGAATTATTCTATATTTATATGGACTCTTTATATACTTTGTCATACCACTACATGTAAAATGTATGAATTAACCAATATGATGATTTTAATTTTAAAAATGACTATATATTTTCATGGGGATATTTCCTTCAAAGTATGACACCCCCATATTTTTGTAGGAATATATGTACGACATATATATTTGAAAGGTAAACATACTAATATGTTAATATGGAGATAGTTTAAGTATGATAATGAACATATTGGGCATACATTAGGTAAAACATGTAGGTGATTGATATAAAATTAAAAAGTTCAGGCCAATAGAAAGGATATGAATAAGACAAAAGAGGTGAAATATCCATATGTGTATGCAAAAGTAATGTATGGTGAGCGCAAGTCAAGACTCGCATTTCTAAATGTCTAATGCCATATTTTAGTGTAAAAAATCTCCCTTTTATTACATTATTGAAATAAAATCAAGGTTATAATAAAATTAAAAAGATATGTACCTTATTAAGTAGTAAACCTTTTTTATTTGGATTAAGGCTCCAAATGTTCATATTTCTCCATATAAACATGCAATTAACATGAAATAATCAATGCCTATATGTGAAATTACATTTGAAATGAAATATATGATTGAAACTTTGAAACTTTGAAGAGTTAGGAAGGAATGCACCTATAAGTAGGTTAACTTTATTCCCCTATGATTTATTGGAGATGATGATTCATTCTAAATAATTGTAGAATTAGGATTCTTACTGAAGATTTTGTGAACTACGAGTGATCATGCCCTAATTTTTATATTAACTCAATGATATGGGTTTGGAATATAAATGCCTCAACTCTCATACATGAGGAGTAGTGCTTAGGACAATGAACATTATTTAACCTCAACCACAATACTCATTTAATTGATATTGAAACTCAAAATGTAATGGGGATCCACATGTTGGGAATTTTTAATATGTCATATTATATTGAGCATCATTTATCCTAAAACCTTTAATTATTTAACTAAATCAACATGTTACATACATGCTTATATATTCAAAATGTTCACAGATGGGTACCATCAATTCCATATTATGGAAATAGAAAATTTAAATAGTGTGTGTGTCCATTAATATGATTCATGCACCATAATATGATCTAGTCATTTAAAACATATAAAAATATAATAATATACACATGAATAGTGTTCATGTCCCTGATCTAAACCAATTGGTGCCAACATGATATATAATATTACACACACACATAACTTTATCCCAAATATTAAAATTATAATAATTTATAACTCATGTTCCCATAAAATGTGTATATATATTATATTTACCTCCTAAATATTTTCCAATTGGCAAACATCTTTTCCTTAATCTAAACCAAAATTATATTATGAACCAATGTAAAATATTTAAATCATGTAATTTGTCTATAAATATAAATTATCTTTAAATTAATCTTTAATCTCTATTGCAATCCCAATTATATTGCCTATTTTGAGGTGGGGAATGTAGCTTATGAACTACACATCTCAAAATAAAAGAGTTAACTTCATCATCTTAAATATAAATATGTAATTAGTTAGAAGTATGTGCTAACATGTAAAAAATAATTCATCATATTATTAATATATCATCAAGGCATATATGTAACTTTTAGTGTAAGTAATATAAGTTTCATTCCAAGATAGATATATAAATTATGCATGCAATAAAAATCATCACATATTTAATCAATGAATAATAAACTATGTAGGATGGTACATGATATGGATAGTGGCACAACACACAGGAAGGCAAGTATGTGATATTTATCACAACACAAAATACTAATTATAAAATATTATATTAATCCACTCATAAGCACACAATGCCATGTCCATGATTCAAATTATAAAGTGCACATAATATCACTTAATATTACATAAGGAAAGAGACACACACAATGGACAATAAAATTTCACACAAGGTAAATAACCATATAAATAGAAGTCAGAGATTTAAAAAATTAGTGTATAAGATTTGTAAGATAAATCAAGGTCCAAATAAATATTCATACAATTAAACAAAAGAAAGAGGCATACAATAAAACACTTACTAATATAAATGAAATAAGATAAAGAAAGGACCAAACAAGAATAATCAATAATTATCATTTAGGAAATGAAATATTAGTAATGAGTCAGATGATAAGTCAAACTAGTCTACACCATCAATTTATCTCAAACTCACAACATATAAAAATAATATATCCATGAAATGTATCACTATTAATAATATAATAAATAGTAAGGCATGTGTAATAAATAAATTTATCTCAACTTGATAAATGGAAAGGTCATATCAAGGTATGAATTTTATAAATTTAACCTTTGGAATGAGATGGCCCAAGCATTGGCATGTCCCCTCAATATAATAATGTTCTACATCTATACATCCATATATCATGTTTAACCTTTATGTTATACATGTCACTCATATATATCATTAAATGCATGTGCATATGAAAAATGATAAATAATCTACAAAACATTTGATAAATAACATAAATGAAATGTAAACTAGAGAATATGACATGCTTAGGTGTAAAATTTTGGATTATTTTCAATTTTTTCGATATTTAACACACATATATACTATTGAATAAATTACAAGTGGAAATAAATAAATAAATAAATATAATAAAAGAATGGATCTTAAAAATCCATAGTATGTGTTAATGAAAAATTTCCATAAATTTAGTAGCATAGCATATTTTAGTAAACAAAAGTGAGAAACATACCCCCATTGTATATGTGAATTGAAATTAAATATCAGGAGAGTATGTAGGACATGGATGGGGATGAGTACAAATTAGTGTATATGCTCATATAATTTGTAGAAATAAATGCATATGATCATGTAATATTAATGTAGGCCATAACATGTATAGAAATTCAATATGTAGGAATACATAATTAGTATGCCATCAATAATTTGCATATAAATGATAATATTATGAAGGATTAACTATCATAGTATAGATTTCATGGATGGAGAGATCAGGATAAAAGAATCAAAATGTAAGGGCTAACTACAAATAATTCCAAGGGATAGAAGATTGATCAATGCAAGAGCATGTGTACATGTGTATGTGAATATAGAAGAATATAAGGAATAATAAATAAAAATATCATGAAAACATTATGTACAATATAGTATATATAATTATATAACCCATGTAATGCACACAAATAAATGTATGGGGTGTTTACAAAATATTTGACTAGCCACTCAGGAATAAAAATACTACACTTTAGTTATCTCAATAAATATATGAAATTTTCTAATGTATTTATGCCATGATGATTATAAATGTGTTATTTAAATGATATTGTTTTGATTTTTTGTTACTTTTTCATTTATTTATCTTGTTAGCCATACTTGTGTATTATCGATCCTTATAGAATGTGATTGAGAATAAATTTGTATCTTAGTGATACCTTCTATAGAAGGATTAGGGACCATTACATACCTTATATGAACATCTTGGAGTATCTCCACCATCTTGGAATAATTATTATAATTATATGGAGAGGTAACCTTGCTGACATATTTTTAATTGTATCAGATGTAATAACACATATATCCAAAAGTTATTTAATATTTTGTCATAATACATACAAAGTGATATTTTATGTCCATTGATATGATGATAGTTTTAAGATGGTATTTCCCTCACTCATTCAAGATTATAGGGATGGTGATAACAATTAATAAGCAAATTTTATATTTTTTTATCAATTAATATTCATAAAATATCATGCAGTCAATATTTGAAATATCAAAATTTATTTCCACATCTTTATTTGAATTAGGTGCACTCATATTTTTTTTCCATTGTAAACCATGTCCTTTGAATATTAAATCTATTAATCACCTAAATTATACTCTAACTTAGAATGTGTTATGATTAGTTCAAATTCATAATGTGGAGTTTCCTTCTTAGGTGAAGATGGTTTTGAATCGCATGAATTTTTTGACTAATGCAAATCACATGTGAGATAAAAAAAACATAGGTGAAAACATCCATGTTTATTATCTCAAAATTTTTTTTGTAGAATTATAAATTTATCTTTCCTTAAGTGGAGACATAAAACCCTTTCTAAAGATAATTTTATTTTCAAAAATATTAGGGTTGATGCATTAAATAGTGTAATGTCTGCTTAAATTTTAAAATGTAATCTTCTATAAGTTCATTATGACCTTATTTTAAGATTTGAAGGTATTAAAATGTGAATTAAATAACCTTACTCATGTTTAATTTGTATAATAAAAATTATTTTAACTTTTAAAATTAAGGTAAAAATCCACAAGGAATAAAATACAATTAATCTAGGGCTCCTCCCTCTAATTTTTTATGGAAATATTTTATTAATATTATTACATCAATCGGGAATTTCCAAAAGGAAAGTGCACACTTATTTAAGTGACTATTAGGATCTCCATGGACATAAAAAATTAGTAATTACTCATGATAAATGCATTGGGTTAACTAAAATTAAATATATTCATGTTAAAAGTTTTCATATGGCATCATTATTATTCATATTAACATCACATGATTTAAATTGTAAAGTGAGAGAGATAACTTAATTTTGAAAGTCACCTATGGCATGTACCATGGGGATAATATAAATAATAGGTAAAATAGTGTTTTATAAATATTAATTCATTAGTATTAACTCACAATCTATCCTAAACATAGGTATAATAGATCCATCACAAATATTTTCATCAATAAATTACTTGGACTCATGCTCTATGGACTGATAACTATATAACTTGGAATAAATGTATATGGAAACATCATTCCATAACTTAGAATTATCATCAATTTTTTATTGTAATCAATCATAGGGATGACATCACATGTTTTTCATTAGAATCATCATTTAAAATAGAATAATTAGCATCACATTTATTTTCAAGAGAAAGAATGTCATCATATTTAATTTATAGTCAATGAAAAAAAACACATTTCATTTCTATAAGAGGAGCAACATCATATTATTTTAAATTAACAACATTATTAGTATTTTCAAGAGAAGAGGTAATAACACTACTTTTCATTTCATAAAGGGATGAACCCTTCACCTAGTTGGATTAAGTTGAACTTTGATGGTTATTCTAAAGGTAATATAGGTTTATCTAGTGGTGGTGGTGTTATTAGGAATGAATTTGGTTTGGTTATTGGTGTAGACACACCATTTTTACCACTTTCATGTTTAAATGGTTGTCAGAATGACTTCTTAAAAATAATGCAAATTAAGCCTAGAAATGATTGAAACACTTTGATTCATCTTCACACATCGTATGAAATTCTTGATTCATATCAAAATGTCCTTAAATAGGGGATTATATTGTATGCAATCATCACCTTCTTCTAATTATTTTCCTATCAAGTTGTGACCTAGTAACTAACATTTTTTGACCACTTGTATACGACAACTTTGTCCAAATTCTATAAATGGAAATTAACTTGATCAGGATTATTTAATTGGTTAAACCCATTTAAATGCATAGTCAAAATGTCCATGGCTAATTAATTAATGAATTTATATTTTTAGAAATTTATAAAATCTAGATTGATGACATCATCATGACATCACAAAAATATGCAAAATGATGACATCATATTTTATGAGTTGTCAAGGACTCACAAAATATCCATAAAATATCTAAATTTTCAAGCCATGCTTATTAATTTTAGCATTTAATGCCTCGAGCCTCCAAAATTAAATGGATTTATGGCCACAAATGTTGATCTCAATATAGACAGTCACAAATCAATTCCCTCATTTTTGAAAATCTATAAATATAAGGGTCCCCACTCAATCCTTTAAGTTATTTTTGTGTAAACTTATTATGTACAATTATCTTCATAAAGCTTGAATTGTGTAAACTTATTATGTAGAGATACTTTCAAAAAAGTTTCACTTATTGACGTAATTAGACCAAATTGAAGAACCTAACCCATTGGTGAACTAAGAGATGATAAAGGCTCATACTACACTTCATTGATGAAGACTTGGATCACTAGATCTAAGGGAAAACATGCTCATTGAACACTTTTAAATGGGGGACACTGCTTCAAAGTTATTATATCATCTTACTTTCATAATTAGCTTCTTGAATTCATTAACACTACCCCTTGAGGGAGTAGGTTTAACACATTAGTTATTTATGCTTATTTTGAGTTTTTTACTAATAAAATCATCTCTACATAAGAGGGAACAATATAATCATATGACTTACCTTGCCATTTCCCTTTCTCTTTGCCTCTTTTTATCATCCTTTCGTACCTTACCATACATTTGAACTACATTGACTTGAGGTCCATTATGACTATGTAGGTAGTGCTCAATTTCTATTGAGGTCAGCTCAATCACCCATTTACCACACTCTCACCATTTTATGAACAACCTAAGCCATGCTCTTATCATTTCATGAGTGGAATTGTATGCATTGTTCATTTAAAGTAAATGCATTACTACACCTGTGGATTTTTTAATGCTCTTTCTATTTTTTGAGACCATTTCCATATTTCTTATATAATACAATCATGTTTCATTATTATCAATTTTATTATATCCCATATCTTAGGAGAAATACATTTGGCTTGAAGTTCATGTTAGATCTTTCATCCATGAAACTATGTAGGCAATGTCCACTTGCCTTGTGCATTTGGAGTCAGCTTCGCTACCCCTTCCTTTTCTTTTATCCCCCCATTTTATTTGTCTATTTTAGTGACTCCTATAAACTAGGGGTAATGTTTATCTTTCCATTTGTGTCATTATTTCCCTATATCCTAGAGACAACTTTGTGTCAATTATTTATATGTTGTTATATTAGTGTCGTCATCACATAGCTTAGGGGTCACCCTACCACAAAGCCTACCACCTCTATTACATGTTCATATAATATTTGTTTTTTATATCCACTAACATTATGATTAACCATTATTTGTGTTTGTTTATTTTTGTGTGCTTAAAATAGTTTGTGTACTGTACTTTTCTTTTATATAGATTGTTTAGTAGTTTTTAATTATTTTTTATTGGTGCTTTGTTATCTCTTCATTTATTTTTATTGGTGTTTTTTTGTCCATTCATTTATTTTTATCCATGTTTTGTTATGTCTTTATTTTGTTTTTTGGTGTTTTTTTGTGCCTTTCTTCTTCTTGTCTTTTATTTTACTAGTTAGTCTTTTTATTTGTCTTAATTATTATGTTTTTTTTTATCATTTTTACTTTCATGTTTAAATACACTTAATAAATACACTTAGGCTTGATTTGTTTACATTTTTATTTTAGTTATGTTTCTTACTTGTTTGTTTCTTAAGAACACCTTGTTTTTGTGTGTGTCTTGATTATTCGTATCTTGATTTTAGGTTGTTTAACAATTTGTTCTTGCTTTATTTTATTATTTGTTTGTGTTTTAGTACATTCTTGTTCCTACTTAAATCACTATCCTACATATTTGCTATCTAAACAAGATATCATAAACACAATTGAACATTGGTCCATATTTATTCTATTATTCATTCCTAATTCCATTTTATCTTGCTTCTCGGAGAACTAAATTGGCATGAGGTCCATATGGACTATGTAGGTATCGCTTGGATACATGACGTATCTTAGGTCAGCTCGATCACCATTATTCTTCCAATAATCTCTTTCATTAATTTGTGCATCCTCTTATGCCTAGTTTTTTGTGGATTCTTTAGTCATTATACCCTCATATATACATTTTCACTTGATCATATTTATTCTATGAAATAGGTTATATCTTTGAGCTATGCTTTCCAATTTTCCCTACTAGGGAACATTATTTAGACCAATCACCAATATAAGTAACTCTATTATGGAAAAATCAATTATCAATGGTTAAATCATCCCTCCTAGGGAAAAGTTAATTTATCAACCCATCAAATCCACTCTATCAGGGAAAATTATTAATTCATTAACTTCCTTTCTCTATAGTAATTATCTCATTTTGTTTTTCTTCTAATTCTAAGCTCTGTAACTCTTGCCCTCATTTTTGAAATTTAAAGTATGCAACTTATTTTTGGATCAATCATTCCCTAAGCCCATAAAAATTTCCCTCTTTTAGGTATTTCAAAGTGTGTGGCTTCTATTTTTTGATGTTTTGTACCTAACACAACCCTTTCCATAGGAAATGGGGACACACTTTTTTTAGATTATTGTCTTGATTTTGAGCCCCCTCTTGTATATGTTTATTAAAAATTCTAGGAAAAGATCATGATTTGGGACTTTCATACTTTGGTAATATGGAATTTATATTATATTTCCATAGAATAAATCCTTTTATTTATTCGAGATAATTACTATGGACTTATGTCTTTGGGGACTATCTTTTCTATCCTTTTTGGGACTTAATCTTTCAAGACTTATCCTATTTTTTCTTTATCAAACTTTTTACCATGTATAAATTCTTATAGACTTACCTTTATCAATTAAATTATTGTAGACATTTTGTCTGAAACAATTCCTCTAATGGAATTGTTCTAAAGGTTTTTTTGTCATAAACATTTTACCTGATGTAATTGACATTACCCTTTAGCCCTTTTAAACCTACCCTTTAACCTTTTTGAGATTATCGTTTGGCCTTTATGAAGTAGATACTTTGGGAATTTTGTCATGGACAGATGACCTATGAAGTGGACCCTTCATATTATTGCCAAATTACCCTTCCACATTTTGGATTTTCCCTTTTACCTTGTCAACCTAACCTTAAATATTTGTGTAAAGTGTCCATCATTTTTGTTGTGGCCTTTTTTCCTGATATAATTCCTTTAGGAATTTTTTAACTACCCTTTGGCCCCTCTACACCTATCCTTTATAACATTTATCCCACACAATTCCTTTAAGACTTTTATACCACATCTTTTGAGCCTTTCCTTCAAATATTTTGTCTAAGACACTTTCTCTGAGCCAATAGAATTCCTTAAAACATTTTTTCTAAGAAAAAAAGACCCTTGTAAATAATTGTTGTAAACATTTTGTCTAAAACAATTCCATCGATAGAATTCTTTTGGGACTTTTGATAAGGACACTTTACCTTTGACTTAGCCTTTAAAAGTGCCCTTAGGGCCTTTTTAAAAGGACCCTTCAGCCTTTTTAAAAGTTCCCTTTAGGACTTTTGTAATGACCTTTTCCCCTATGAACAATTCCTTTGAGACTTTTATCATGCACCTTTATGCCAAACCAATTCCTTTAGACTTTCTATTTCAAACATTTTATTTGACACAAAAGTCCCAAAATAATTCCACTAAAGGGTACAAGCCCTTCAGACTTCTTGAACCTACCCTTTAGACATTTTTAAAGTGACCTTTTTGGAGTTTTTGAAGTGGCCACTTACCCTTCAGGACTTATCCTAGACCCTTTTGCCTTTGAGATTTTATCTTCAAGACTTTTGTCCTGAGCCTTTTTCCCTTCAACCAATTCCTTTAGAAATTTTATTTGAGATAAATTAACCCTTTAGGAGATTTTTTTTGGATATTTTGTTTGAAACAATTACCTCACATTGATGCCAAAATAACTTCCCCACATAATTACATTGAAAGATATCCCAGATTACCAAGTGACATCCTTACATAGAAATAATTTCATTATGATTGAGATTAATTTAATATTCTTAACCCAGATACAAATCATATTTTATTAATACTAAGACCTTAGGCAAAATATTCATGTAGGGCCCTTTTACATATTTTTTGAAATAATTTTTCTAAGTCATTTTTTGCTTATGTTTACAAAAGTAGGGAAATATTGAAGAAGTGACATGTGTCAAATTGATGATATTAAATTTGATAGTCATGCATATTTCATTTGATAGCCATACAAACATAAAATTTAACATTGAAAATGTGTTAAACTTCTGATATTAAATTTAACAATCACGTAGACATAATTGATGGTCATGAGGATGTCATTTGACGGTCATGTGAATGTCAAATTTAACCTTTATAATGGATTAATTTATGGAATTAAATTTGAGAATCACGTGGATGTCATTGATGGTTACAAGGATGTCATTTGATGGTTACATGAATGTCAAATTTAATTTTGTGAAGTATCCATTAGATTCAAATCAAGATCGATGACACATGTTTATTTGAGCCCATTTGATTAAAAAACATGAGAGTGAGTTAAAATGTCAAAGCTCTATGAGAGTGATAAGTATCATCATCATGGGAGATCAGTGCATAAACCCAATGACCTATGAGAAGTAGAGAACCTAGTACATGAATCCAATAAACCATGTTAAATGAGTACAAATATATTGACAGTGCAAGTCTTAGGTGGAATTTTCAAAGATCCTAGAATCAATCATGTGTCGACACACATCATATTTTGAAATAAAGATGGGAATTATAGGAAGCATACTTAAATCTTTAGACTATGCCTCTCAATAGACACTAGATCTCATAGTTGAGCTAAAATATGAACATACATGTTCTAATCTTGATGGCAAATATAAAAGTAAGGATCTAGTAATAGAAAAAGAGAAGGCTATAGTTACATGGAATATTAAAAAACATTAGAAAGTAGTGCATGTTTGTGTTTTATTTTATAGTGCCCAATATAAAATATCAATAGGTTTTTCTTATAACTTACAAAAAGAGGCATGTGTTATTCTGGTAAATGGTGCATCTATTTAAAGTTTGCATATAGTTTGATCTATAATTATAAAAAAATTCCTCTATTTTTTTTCACATACACATGTTGCATAACTTTTCAAAGGCTATTTTAAACTGATAACTGTAAGTGGAATTTTTTTAGTTTTAGACCATAGTTAGAATTGCATTCTATAAATATCACATGTAACAATCTTGCATGAACTTAGAGGATGAGGTGTCCCCTTCCCTTAGTCTATAAAAAAAATTATAATCCAACTTGGATTTTTTAATAGAGAATTTTGAATATAAGAGTAACATTAGTTTGATTATCAGTGAATGTGTTTGTATATTTTCTTTCCAATTCCATGTAATTAGTTGTTACTTCCTTTAGGTTTTATGTTTTAATAATATGTAAGTGTGCAAAAGTTACAAATAGATTCTTGATTATTTTTATTGATATACTAATTTGTAGGTGTACAACAACTGCTCAAAGATTGGTAAATAGATTGGTTAAGATAGTCAAGTTCAAATTGATTCATAATTCTAATTATGCATAAGTGCTTTCTTGGATGTAGTTTTGTGTGTGTGTAATAGATTTTTTAGATACTTCACTAGACCGATCCATAATCTTCTAATTAAGGGTGAGAAAAACTTCCCTAAAATAATTAACCTTTGCTTGAGGCTTTTGAATTTCTTACATCATTATTTATTTAGACTTATTAGCCATGTTTGACTGTGTGTACATAATTGTAGGTAGCAATAGGCATAGGTTCTAAGAGCACTTATCTTTTTATAAACTAACCAGGGGATTAGTTCCTGAAAACCATAGAAGTTTTATTTTATACCTTACCTTTCCCTCCTTTTATTGAGTTTATTTTGAGATCTACCCACTCTATATTAGCAACCAACCACCCATCGAACTCACGTAGAGATTCACTACCCATATTAGAACCACACCTCCATCCAAAAACCTTATTAACAACTTACATGTCATATCTACTATTCCATCAACAAGTTGAAATAAACTAAATACCTAAAAATCATGCTCTAAAGTGTAGTTTACCTCTATTGAGATCCTAAAATGTTAGAGGCTACCTCATTATAGCTATAGTGTCCATAAAACCCACACCAAAAGTTAACTAGAACTAGAATATGGGCCAACACCTCTGATAATAATAGTTATCCTTTATGTAAAGTTACATTGGAGTCACCTAGGAGAGTGACCATATCTAATTCCCAACTATTTTATTAGTCTCACCCTTGATAAATCATAGGAGACCTAGAATTATGCCAACATCCCTAGTCCAAAATAATCCTCCTCCAGTAGGGGACCCCTTACTTTTAAGGAACCCTTTACCTATTAATAAACTAATGTATAAATAACAACCCTAGTTAGTTTGATTCACCATCACCATTCTATGAGATGTGCATGATTTACCTCAAAATCTCAAAAATTATCTACCATCCCTTTCTCTTTTACGAGAAAGGACAATAGAGGAACATATCAAATAAATTAAAGCTACATTGAGGCTAATGAATGTCATATATGAGGATGTTTGCATGTAGATTATTCCCTTTTACTTTGATGGATGCTTCTTATGATTAGTATTTAAATCTAATGGAAAAATCCATAACTTCTTTGGATGAATGTCAAGTAGATTTTATCATGCAAATTAGATAGGTCACCAATCCTTGTTTGGTATACCATAACTTCACCAGTATGAAGAGGGAACCTAATGAGCCCATCCATTATTTTAACGTAATATTCTAGAAGATATATAATTGGTTGACCCTAAGATACAAACCATAGGTGGCACTAGCATTGGATATGTACAAGAAGGACTTGGACCCTATCACTACCATGTTATTAAGAAGAGAAATTAGGGCTAATACTTTGGAATTAGCATTTGAAGAGGCTATCACCATGTATAGACATCGCAATCTATAGATTCCTAGAGGACTTAATGTTAATAACACTTTTCCAACACTAAATCTAGTTCTACATGTAAGGTAGAATGTCCTAAAATTTAATCAAAACTAGTTATATATGCTACCTCCATTGATGTAGACAACACAATAAAATTTTGGCTATTTGAAAAATCATGCTACGAGTAATAGTTATCAGTAGAAATATCAATTAGTTGTATTCGCTACTACTATTTTACAAGGTATGAATTCCATAAAGGCCGAGATGGATTCTATTTATAAAATGGTTCAAAATTTGAGCAATGATTTCCTAAATATGCAAAGGAAGATGAGCAATACAAATGGCCTAACTGGTAATCAAAATACTAGATTATAGAGATATAAAAGACCATTTAACAGGCTTGAACAACCTAATAAGCTTATAGAAATCAACATAATAGAAAGAAATCTTCCAAAATGTTGTATAATTCATAATACTTCTAAGCATAGTGAGCTCAATTGCATTGAATTTTATGTAACATTCAAAATATTTCAAAGAGAGGTGGTTAGATAAGATCATATGCATAATCTACCTAAGCATCACCTAGATCCTTTCTCTTCTAGTACTACCATGTTCTTTGAAACTTATGAGTTTCCTTTTCCAAGTGAAGATGATAATGAACCATAAGATAACATGAATGAAGTTCACACTTTCTAGTAGTTCTAGAGAGGTGCATACAATCTAAGGAATAAGTATCCACTCATAACATCAACTCCTCTAAATACCATGGTGATTTCTCATAATCCCAAAGGAGATAATAATCCACCCCCTCCAAAAGGGAAGCATCAATATCAGAGCAAAGAAGAATCAAGTAAAGGATGATATAATATTTTTGAAGATATGAAGAAGATTAAGTTTAATATAACCCTTCATAAGTTATCTAAATAGAAGGAGTTACCTTATAATTCCATCACTAGAAAGGTGCCTATGGATAAATCCAAAACATCCATAGATAAGTTGAAATCATATAACAACAATGCCATATACAAGAGCAAGCCAAAAGTTCCACCCTTCTTACTGACTATCCAAGATTTTGGTAAGAACATTCATAACTATTTAATTGATTGTAGAGAATCTACAACTATCATGCCAAAATATGTATGTCAGTATCTTGGTTTGATGCCAACACCTTCAAAGAGGATAGTCTCTCAATTACACAAAATAGTGGTCACAATAGTTGGAGAATTCAATAGTGTATACATTCAAGTAGCATTTGACAACAGTCTAAATGACCATCAATATCCTAGTGGTGGACATACTAGAAGACTACAATCTATTGTTGAGCACAGATTGGTCCAAAATGCTTATTGGATATCTCTCTAAAGACTTTTCTCATATATGGATACCATAGAGAGGAGTTGGGAATCAGATCTAAATTCATAAAGAGCTGAGAATGAAATATCCCACTACAAATTACAATGTCCATAATGAAGATCTAAAGTATGACTCATCTAGTCTTGGTATTTATAATTTTAATACTTAGAATCAAGTACATAAGTTAGAACCTAAAGTTTCTAATCAAATATGGACTCTAGACTTTGATGACACTAGATCTAGGCAAGAATTAGGCATGGGAATCGAGTTGCTTGACCCACAAAGTAAGAAATTCTTGGTAGCATATAGGTTTCAATTTCCTTTCACTAATAATAGAGTTGAGTATGAGGCTCTAATTTTAGATCTATAGTCTGCACTCAAGAATAATGTGAAGTAGATACCAATGTTTGGTGATTCATAGCTGGTGGTTAAATAAATTACAAATAAATATCAATGTAAGATATATTATTTGAAGAGATACAAGCATAAAGTGTGGGACCTAATTGAAATATTTGAAGCTTTCAACATTTTAGCATTTACCATAGAGTAAAATTAGACTACTAATTTTTTAGCTACTATTTCTACTAATCTAGAGCTACTAAAAGAATCTAAGGTAAAACTTTTCTTTATTAAATTGGTACCTTATCCCTCTATTCTAGATAACATAGAAAACTTCTAGGTCTTTGATGATGACTAGTAGATTATTTGGTTTCTAACTAAATTCAAATCCCAAATCATCAATGTTAAGGACATTAATCACCTCTGTCAATAGGAATTAGATAAAGAGGGCATTCTTCAGCTTAAAGATAATTGAATTCTATTTAGCTTGGTCTCTTTGGAGAGACTATTCAAAATAAATACTTAGATGCCATAGCTAAGATAGCCAAAGGTCAATGAATCAAACTTCAAAAAGGAAAATCTAGGAGATTAGCACAATCTATGGTATGTTAATATTGGTCTTAGTTGCACCTCAAAAAAGAGATAAGAAGTAAAGGATTTAATTTCTTGATATATAGACATCATTGCCTAGACATATGAAGATATGAAAGTATATGACCCTCAAGTCATCACTCACACAATTCCCTTAAAATAAAGGTAGAAACTAGTCAGTCCTATTCTAGAGCCTCTCATTTAGAGAGAAGTGGAAAAGCTTTTAAGTGTGAAAATAATCTTCTCAATCTGACATTCTACCTAGGTGGCTAATTTGGTCCCAGTAAGAAAGAAGAGTGGTGAGATTAGATTATGTGTGGACTTCAAAAATTTGAACAAGGCTTTTGAAAAAGGCAATTTTCCCCTACCTTCTTTGGATGAGGTGATACAAATAGTAAGTGGTTCTAAAATGATGTCCTTCCTAGATGGATTTTTAGGGTATAATCAGGTATTGGTGTAATTTGAGGATATAATGAAGATTATGTTTACCACAAAGTGGGGAACTTATGCATATAAGATGTCATTTAACCTAACAAATGTAGGAGTGACCTTTCAACATGCCATAGATCATGATTTAATGGACTGATAGGAAAATGCATAATCATCTACATGGATGATCTTACATTATTTTTAAAGAATCGAAAGGACCACATAATTCACTTGTAGTCCATATTCTATAGATGTAGAAGGTTTGGTATTTCATTAAACCCAAAGAAGATAATATTCAAAGTGATTAAAGGCAAGATTTTGGGGTACATCATCACCAAGGATGAGATCACCATTGATCTAGATATAATTTAGATATTTTCAAAAATTTAGCTACCAAACAACAAGAAGGATATCAAATCATTATTCAAAAAGATTAAATTCATGAGGAAGTTCATCTCTGATTTGCAAAGATTTTTAGGCCTCTAAACATCATGCTCAAGTAGCACACCAAAATTGAATGGATAGTTAAAGCCTGAAAGCTTCCAAGGCATTAAAGATGTAATATCATAGGTTCTAGTGTTATTCAATCTTGATTTTAATAAATATTTTTATCTATACTTATTTGGTTTAGAGAATTTGATTGTTATTATCATCATATAGAAGAAGGATGAAATTGATTATCTAATGAGGTTTATGAGCACAAATTTAAAAGACGTAGAAATTAGGTACTCTATGATTGACAAATAGATTTTTTCCCTTGTCAAATCAGTAAAGAAGTTTTGGCACTACATCTTGAGGAATAAAGTCATTACCATCATGCTTGATCCTGATATCAAGCTCACTCTATCATAGAATGAGATAGGATAAAAATGAGGAAAATTTATGACCAAGATACAACAATTTTAACATAGATATCAAGCCTATATAGATCATTTGATGGCAAGGCATTGTTCAGCTTATGACTGAACTAGATTCATGCATCATAGTTGAAGAGGTATAGAAGCTCAAGTATATAAAGAAGAATGGTATACTGATATAATACAATATTTACTTATAAGAACTTATTCCCCTATGATCAATAGAGTGAGGAAGAGTTTTGAGGCTCAAAGCTACTCATTACATGATCAATAAGGGAGTCCTTTATAGAAGAAATTATGAAGGTATTTACCTCAAGTATGTATCTATAGAAGAAGCTACATAAATCTTATGTAGCTTGCATCAAAAGATAGGTAGTGGTCATCCTTTTGAGAACACCACATCCCATAATATATTATGAATGGGCTATTACTAGCCAGTAGTTTTCAAATATTCTCATGCTCATGTGAAAACATGCCATGAATGCCAAGCTTTAGCCAAGAGAGAAGTACACACAACAATGCCTTTACATCTAGTTGTTGAAGGAAGGCCATTTTACTAGTGGGTTTTACACTTCATTGGGGTATAAGTTTCTACTTATTGCTATAGATTATTGTACTAGATGGACTGAGGCTATAGCCACAAAGAATTACATAACACAAGATGTGATTCACTTTTTATAGGAACACATAAAACCCACATTTGGAAAACCTATTTATCTAGTTTGTGATAATGGATCAACTTTTATATTAGTAGAATTTACTAAATGGGCACATGACAACTAGATCATCATTATGTCATCTTATAACCATTACCCTTGGGGAAATGGACTAGCGTAATCAATGAAAAAGAATCTGATTAATGTAATTAAGAAATCAAATAGAGATAAGCCTAGGGACATGCATAATTTATTAAAGTATGCTCTTTGGGTAGACTAGACTAGACACAAGTCATCCTTTAAAGCTTCACCTTACCTATTGGTGTATGGATGTAAGATTATATTCCCAATTATGCTAAAGTTACCCACTTATTATTTTAGGTAGGACTATATGGAGGTAAGCAATAAAGTAGAATTAATATTGCTAGACATAATCAAAATGGAAGATTCAAGGACTGAAGCCTTATAGACATTCATTAAATACCAGGATATAGTCAAGAGGTGTTTTCATAAGAAAGTGAAAGTCAAAGCATTTAAGATTTCATATCTAGTGTTAATTTGGGATAAATCCCATGAGAAGAAAGGATACCATGACAAGTTTGAACCAGTATGGATTGGACCATACCATGTTTTAGAGATCATGGGCAATAATGCAATGTCTAAATGATCTCAAAGGAAATGAGCTTACATATCTAGTCAATGGATAGTACTCAAAGCACTATTTCAAGGTTGTACCATTAGTCTATGTTACTAATAAAAGAGGGATGTAGCTATAGGATTATATTAGATTTATTTCTTTCTTAGAATAGTTCCCCACTTTCATAGATTAGATTTCTTGATTTTATAGACTAGTTTCCTACTTTCTAGATTAATCTTCCCTACTTTCATTATTTTCATTGCATGGATTATATTTCATGTTTCCTATATTAGATTTTATGTTTTCTTAATTTAGTTTCTTGATTTATTATATTATTTGTTCTTTTCTTTCTCTAATGATCAGAATTGTGTTTGTGTTAACTATAACGAAGTTAAAATCTAAACCAACTAAGCTTATGCCTTGTGGAAAAGGAGAAAATTAAAATCTTGACACTTTGGGACTATTTTATAGATTGGGTGTATTTATATGTTTTTGATTATTTAAGATGAAGGTATGTAATCATGAATTATTTTGAATGGTGTCACAATTGAATACTTTTACCAAGCATGTGGAAGTTGCTCTTAGAGTACTTCATACAAATTTATAAAGTTTTCTCATTTTATTGGATCAGATACACTTATCACATTAAATACCTACTAAAAATGATAATTATAGGAATAGATGTGGTTGGAAGGGATGTTCTAATAATTTTTTTTTATAGCCATATCATTTAACTAGGGTTCTAGCTCTTCTCTTTTCCACTTAAGAATAGAAGAAGAACAAAGGAAAAAAAAGAAAGAACCAAAGGACTTAAAAGAGAAAAATAGAATATAAATAAAATAAAAATGTTAACATGATGAAATAAGGTTAATGTACCATGCATCATGATCAAGGTAAAAATAATGGAATGAGAAAAGGAGCCCAAGGTATCTCTGTCAAGGCTATAGATGCCTGGTTGGCAATAGAGCAATGCTTGAACTTCCCTTACTTTTCAGATTTAATAGATAATATAATGAAACCTATAAACCCATAAAATCATTTGAAAAAATCATCATAATAGGGGTTAAATAAGCTTCATTTTTTGACACACACAAATCCAAGAAACTAAAAGGCAAGTATGTTGTGTGAATTAACTTAGTAGTCACTTTCATGTTTTTAATTTAAGTATTATTTTGGGGCACACTTCATGATGGATTTAGGATTGAAAACTGGAGTTTTGGGTTAGTGAATACTCAGGAGCATTCCCCCTATGAGTCACCATTTTTTTGTATCTAACACATCCCTTCTTTCCATAGGAAATAGGGACCCACTTTTTTAGATTATTGTCTTGATTTTAAGCACCCTCTTCTATATGTTTATGCAAAATTATGGGAAAATGTCATGATTTATGCATTTAATACTTTATAAAGATGGAATTGATATTGTGTTTTCATAGACTAAATACTTTTATTACTTTGATCCAATGATTGTGGACTTATGTTTTTTGGGGCTATATTTGTTATCCTCTTGGGGACTTATTCTTTCAAGACTTATCCTATTTTATCTTTATCCAGATTTTATCATGTATGAATTATTGTAGACTTATCTTTATCAAAGTAATTATTGTAGACATTTTGTGTGAAATAATTACTCTGATATAATTAGTCTATTGGTTTTTTTACCATGGGAATTTTGACCAATGTAATTGTCATTGCCCTTTAATCCCTTTGAACCTACCCTTAGAACTTTTTGAGATTACCCTTTAGCCTTTATGAAGTATATACTTTAGGAATTTTTTCATGGATAGATTCCCTACAAAGTGGAACCTTCATATTGTTGCCAAATTACCCTTCAACATTTTGGAATTGCCATTTAGATCTTTTGAAATGCCCTTTTTTCCTTGACAACCTACCCTTTAATCTTTATGAAAAGTGTCCTTTAGCCTTTTTACTATGGCATTTTCTTGATAAAATTCCTTTGGGACTTTTATTACTACCCTTTGGCCCCTCTACACCTATCGTTTAGGACTTTTGTCTCCCATAATTCCTTCAGGACTTTTATCCTAAACTTTTTGAGCCTTTCTTTTGGACATTTTGTTTGAGACACTTTCTTCAAGCCAATAAAATTTATTTGGAGATTTTTTATGAAATAATAAGACCGTTTAGGAGAATTATTGCAAACATTTTGTCTAAAATAATTCCCCTGGTAGAATTACTTCAAGACTTTTGACAAGGACCCTTTGCCTCTGACTTACCCTTCAGAAGTGCCCTTTGAGACTTTTGAAAAGGACATTTCAGCCTTTTTGAAAGTGCTTTTTGAGAAAATTTTAATGGCCATTTGACTTATGAACAATTCCTTTAGGACTTTTGTCTTGCACCTTTACCCTAGATCAATTCCTTCAAAAATTTTGTTTGACACAAAAGTCTTGAAACAATTCCCCCAAAGGGCACATACCCTTTGAACTTCCTAAACCTACCATTCAAACATTTTTAAAGTGACCTTTTCAACATTTTTGAAGTGGCCACTTACCCTTTGGTATTTTTTTAAGTGGCCACTTACGCTTCAAAACTTTTTGTTGGATCCTTTTCCCTTTAAGACTTTTCATTTGGGACTTTTTTCTGGGACTTTTGCCCTTTAGCAAATTCCTTTAGACATTGTATCTAAGAGAAAAGAACCCTTTAAGACAATTTTTTCAGGCATTTTGTTTAAAACACTTCCCTTGCATAAGTTCTAAAATAAATTCCCCACATAATTACCCCAAAAGAAATACCAGATTAACAAGTCAAAACTTTGCTTATAAATAATTTAATTATGCTTGAGATTAATTTTATATTATTAACCTAGGTCCAAATCATATGTTATTAATACTAAGACCTTAGGCAAAATATTCATGTATGGCCCTTTTACATATTTTTGAAAATAATTGTGTTAAGTCATTTTTTGCTTATGTTTGTAGAAGTAGGGAAATCCCAAAGAAGTGACACATGTCAAGTTAATGAAATTAAATTTGAAAATCATGTGGACATCATTTGAAAATCATGAGGACATCATTTGATGGTCATGCAAACATCAAATTTAACATTGGTAACATGTCAAACTTCCAATATTAGATTTGATAGTCATGCAAACATCATTGATGGTCATGAAGATGTCATTTAATAATTGTATGAACATCAAATTTAACCTCAATAATAGTTTAATTTACAAAATTAAATTTTATATTCACACTATTGATGCTTAAAATTTTTCCATTTCCAACACCAACAATGGGAAGCTTCAGGAATGTGGGACTTGTGACATGGAACGACCTCTAGATTTTAAAGAAGCTGGCTCTTATTTATCTCAAATGTATTGTGAGAAAAGGGATAGAAATTAAACTGAATCACTGATGTAATGAAAGAAAATTTAATTATGGTGATGTGCCTGAGTTTAATTCATCCCTTAATACTAAGCACAGTGAAGCTATCTTTAGGATTCAATTACATTAAAGAGTAAACAATGCATGATCAATGTAAAAGATGAAAACAAATAGAATCAAAGGCTCAAAACTTAGATGATTTTTGTAGTAACACAAAAAATATCAGCAAAGGCATAGAACTCAGTCTTCTTATTAATTTTCCAATCACATAAAAGGCACTGACACATGCATAGTTATATAAGCTTTCTAAAACAAGAAAATAGATCAAAGGCAAATGATATTACTGGCCACAACAAGAAAGTCTAAAAAAAATTCTTGATAACAATGTCTTATAGAAAATTCTCTCTCTCTTCTGATGATGATATCTCTCTTGTTTGGCACATGAACCCATATTTATAGCATAGGACTGGCTCAAGATTGTCCACAAGATCCAATCCCAATGGTCTAACTAAACTCTAACTTAACTAGAAGTGTCTAACAGAAGATGTCTTTCAAATCTAAAACATTTAGCTTCCCTACAAGTTCATTGGCTGAAATAGATACATGTGACATTTCCCACTATGAAATAGGTGAGGACATAGCATCCACTAGTCTTTACGACTATAAACCCTAAGGCAAATAACATAGCTCACACTCTTTACTTGAAATTCCTTCATCTTTTTGGGAAAACAAGAACTTAGCACATGGCACTTTCTGCTACTTTTAAAAACAAAACCCTTGAGACAGATGGTAGCATCTGCTTGCCTCACTTGAAAACTATCTCATTATTCATGAAGCACCAGAAAATGACACTTGGCAGCTTTCATGTAACTTATACTCTTTACTGTGTCTTTGTATTGGGAGTGCTCCGTCTTTGACATCTATCACAATACACTACTTTGAAACTTTATCATCTTACAAAAAATGGGACCCACAACACTTCTTGCCCAAGTAGCTTCATAAGGGGAATGGGGATAGGTGGCACTTTCTGCTGATCTTAACAAGTGACACATGGCAGCTTTTGCTTGTCTATAGAAGCTTTAGATACCTTTTGAGACTCCTATAGAAGATGACACATGGAAACTTCTACTAAGATTTAGAAACACTATAGAAACATTTGGGACTCATTTAGATTCACATAATTGATGACACTTAGCGTGCTTCACTTACTTTAGCAACTCACTCAGGGCCCACCATAGTCCTTAGTCAATAACGAAACAAAAGGAAGAAACTGTGGATGTTGACACTTGGTGGCTTTTTCTGAGCTTTACAAGGGACACATGGAAACTTCCAATACATTTATAAAAATATATTAAAACCTTCTACAGTTGCCATTTGGTGCCCTCCGCAGGACTCTGAGAGAAGCTTATTGAAAGAAGCTTTGAAACTTATAAGAAATATGAAATGTGGATGTAGACACTTTTCACGCTCCATTGAGTTATAATGGGACACATGGCACATTACGCTACTTTTAGAAACAAATTATAATGTTTCCCAATAGATGACACTTGGTAGCTTCTGCTTGACTTTGAGAATTAGACAAAACTTTAGGCAAAATGAAAAACCTATGCAAAATGAAAAACCTGCTCCCTATGTCATAACCCTTACTGCCTCAAAACTTGGAGTGCACAACTGAAACTCAAAATAAAATGTAGAGTATTTTAATCTACATGAAAAAACATCATTAACATTCATGAGGATGTTATTTAATGATTATCATAATGCCAAATTTAATTTAGTAAAGTATTCATTGGATTCAAATCAAGATTGATGGTGTGTGTGTATTCATGCCCATTTTATCAAATGACATGAGAGTGAGTTGAAATATCATATCTCCGTGAGAGTAATAAGTGTCACCATCATGGGATCCTAATTTATGGATCCAATGACCCATGTGAAGAATTAGGGGACCTAGTACATGAATCCAAAAAACCAAATTAAACCAATATAAACATATTGATGGTGCAAGTCCTAGGTGTAATTTTAAAATATCCTAAACTCAATCAGGTGTCAAAACATGTTATATTTTGAAAGCTAGCTTGACATTATGGGCATGATACTTAGATTTTTGGACTATACCTATCAATAGACATTAGATATTATAATTGAGCTAAAGTATGAACATGCATGTTCTAATTTGAATGACAAATATAAAAGTGAGGATCTAGTAATAGAATGAGAGAAGGATATAGTTACATGGTATCTTAAAGAGCATTGTAAAGTGGTGCATTTCCATTTTTATTTTAAAGTGGCTAACCTAAAAGATCAACCAGTTTTTCTCACAACCTATAAAAAGAGGCATGTGCAATTTTGGTAAATGGTGCATCTATTCGAAGTTTGCATATAGTTTGAGCTATAGTTATAAAAAATTTACTCTATATTTTTTCATATGCACATGCTACATAACTTTATAAAAGGTTATTTTAACTATTAGTGGACTCTTATATGGTTTTAGATCACAATTATAATGACATGTTCTAACTATCACATGTAATGATCTTGCATGAACTTGGAGGATAAGGCATCCCCTTCACCAAGTCTAGAAAATCAATTATAATCCAACTTTTATTTTTTGTTAGATAATTTTGAATATAGGATAAACATTATTTTCATAATTAGTGAATGTGTTTGCATATTTTCTTTCCAATTATATATAGTTAGTTGTTAATTCCTTTAGTTTGTATGTTTTAATAATATATAAGTGTACAACATCTATGAATAGATTCTTAATTTTTTTGATTGATATATTAATTTGTAAGTGTGTAATAGCTTCTCAAGGATTAGCAAATATATTTGTTAAGATAGTCAAGTTCAAATTGAGTCATAATTTTGATTGTGCATAAGTGCTTTCTTAGATGTAGTTCTGTGTGTGTGTGGAACATCTAGCTCAGATATTTCACTAGCCTAAACCATAATATTTTTATTAAGGGTGTACAATAGCTTCCCTTAAAGAATCAACCTTTATTTTATTCTTTTGAATTTCCTACATCATTATTTCCTTAGACTTCTTAGCTGTGTCTGACTGTGTGTGTGTAATTGATGTTAACAACATGAATAGGTTATGAGAGTACTTGTCCTTTCAAAAATTAGCTAGGGGAGTAGTTCCTAAAAACCATAAAATATATTTTTTATCCTTACCTTTCCCTCCTTTTTTGAGTTTGTTTTGAGATCTACATGTTGGCCATTTTTGGCCCACATATAGAGCTCTTGCATGGTTTGATGAAGCAGTGGATCAAAGGCTTAGAATATGTCCAACATTTTCAAATAGAGAGGGTCCAAACAAGGTTTTCTATGGATCCAACAATAGTGTCTAAGGATAAGCCTACAATCTAGAAGCTAAGTGAAAAATATTTTATTCAGCTAAGTCTTTACTTGTTCATTCTTTCAAAGTTTGCATGGACTAAGTGTTTCTTTTTCTTTTAGGACCTTTTTTTTGGATAAGTGTTAAATGTTGAATTATTTTGGATAAGTTTTCTGAGATAAGGTTTTTAAAGGGATAATTATTTTGGATAAAATGTTCGAAGTAAAAGGCAAAGACCATTTCCTTTAGGAAAATTGTCCAAGATAATTTTCACAAAGGGTAAATCTTCAATAAAAAACTCATTTTCAAAACTCCTAAAGGAATTCTATATGAAAGTACCCAAAATAATTTCCCTAAATGGTTCTTTTCTTAAGAAATGGTTCAATTAAATTTTTCAAAGGAATTGGTCTTTTTAAAAAGTTTTGAAGGTTTCTTTCCCTTCAAGAAAAGGCTTTTCAAGGTTTTCAAAAGACCATTTAAAGAAAGCTAAAGGGTTCTTTACAAAAATTCTGAAGGGACTCTTTCAAGAAGGGTGAAGGGTACCTTTCCTTTTGAAAAGGGAATTTTAAGTGAAAAATAGGGCACTTTAAAATAAATCCAAAGGTTCATTATTGAATAAAATTGTTTAAGGCCAAAGAAAAGGAATGAATTATTTTGATAGAATTATTCATGAGTAAATAGTCTAAAGAAGTGGCCAAAAACAAAAGTATAAAGTAATTAATGGCAAGCCCAAAACCATCAAGTTTGAGCCCCTATGAGTAGTTGTTGCCTTTGTTCAAGTTTTCAAAAGGTTCATCAAGATTGTCATGAGCTTGGCACTTGTCAAGATCTAGTAAGGAAATCAACAGATGAGAAAAAGGCAAGGTTTCCAAAAGGATTCTAATGGGATTTTGACAACCAATCAATAGAAAGGATGAGTATTTCTCCTTTCAACTTTGATGACATGGTTTATAGCTCACATTCATAACATGTAAAGTGGAAAAACTAAGAATAGATGAATTTAAGTGAAATAACAAACATGAAAAGCAAAGGAACATGACAAGTTTTAAATATAAAAGATCAAATTATTTACACTTGATGGGAACATGCAGCTACTTGTGACATGATCTCTCAGCTACAATCAAGGGAGACTTGAATGCATGAGGGGCTCAAGGAAATTTGCAATGATCTTGGATGGATCATATCAAGTTTAAGGCAATTTCATGCTCTAAATGCAAAAGAGATCAAGGACATAGTGGTGGTTGTATCCATTTATGACTTCCCTCTCTATTTCTCATGCAAATCCCCTCTTCTCTCATATCTTTATGCTATATATAGATGCCTTTGAGCCTTAAAAAGGATCCCTTAACTGGTGATAGAGTTACTCTATCAAATTTCCTTATAACACTCTCTCGAAGCAATATAAGACAACTTTCTAATTTTCATTGAAGTCAAGTGTGCATTATTGGAGTTTAACTAGTGGAATGTATGTTATCTCTCATCTATGATTTCTCTATGCACCTCACTTGAGTTGTCTTGGTTTCTTTTAGGTTGTGTGATGTGTTATAATTTATTGTATTTCTAAATAATTACAAGCTATAGTATCTCTCCTACAGACCTATTCCTTCCTACTTTTCAAAGTAGATCATCCCTTTTGACCTCCATGTAATTACTCATGCTTATGGATTTGAAATATGATCAACTAGACTATGTCTTGTTTAAGTTTAGTAGTAGTCATTAAGGTTCCTTTTCTAAATGTGGATCACTCTCTATTTGATGAATCACCTCCTTTAACTTAGATTTCCTTTTTATGTTATCCTCCTATCCCTTTTCCTTAGACAACAATAGATTTTAGCATGGGAAATAAGAGTTTAAGTGAAGAATATGAGGAACTAGCCTCATTAAAAAGGCTATAGTTTCAACCTCACTAAAAGATAACCATAGCTTGAGGTTGTCCTAATGATTTTATCTAAGAGTGAGAGAGCTTGATAAAATATCCCACAAAGGGTGAAATTATATCCTACAATAGTTTTTGGCATGCCTAGTATGACTATGTTATCCACTGAGTGAAGATTTTTGGTGTTCTCTTCATACAATTAGCATTTAGATGCATGTGTACAAACACCAATGGTGACTCTAATTATTCATCAATTGGTATGAACAACCCAAATGCCTAATCATCACTATTTAGTATGTATAATCAACCATATTTTTATCAACATGCTTATTCTCTACCTCAACATCACACTTATCAAGCTAATAATGTTTATGTGTTCTCCTTAACTGTCCCTCAAATAACCTATAAAACCTATTATGGCCTTTGCTCCCCTCCCACTCCTATGTATGACCAAGATTAGTCTCCTTTACATTCAAATCAGTCCACTACTTCCCCTTGTTAAGACAATGTTTATCCTATTACATCCTTGTCAGGATTCAAGCAAGCATTATCAGATTATATTGAGTTGATAAGAGGGATTGGTAGGGGTTTATAAATTTCTTTAGTCATCCCTATTCATGTTCTATAAAAGGAAAGGAATTATCTTTAGTTGGTCAAGAATATGTGGTTAGTTAGTGAGGATGAACAATGGGTAGTTTGTGAGAAGGACAATAAGGTGTGGTTGAGAAGCATCATCTAAAATTTAGAAAGTATGTTGATATCTTATGAAGATCAATAGACTCAGTGCAATCAGTCTTATGTGTCCTCTCCTACCCCTATGCCCATTCACACTCAATATTTTTGAAACCATCCCACCATGGATTTTCTCCTACACCTTTGACCTTGATTATGTCATGCCCTCTCTTTTGAAACCACCCTCTCCTATACTCATTCAAAATGAAGAAAATATAGTTGTTCCCTACACATTTCCAGCATGGAAATTAGTTTAGAAAGGCATAGAGAAGAAGGAAGGGGTATCAGTTGTGGTGATTCAAGAGCCAATTAAAGAGAATGAGGAGTTAGTGGTTAAAGAATGTAAAGAGAGGTGTTAGCTAAACTCAATGAGCTTTCCCTACAAGAGTTATAAGACTCTTTCACCCTCCCTTAAGAACCACCAAAGAAACCACTCAAATTAACTAGTTGGAAAGAAACTCTCTTAAGCTACAAGTAAAATGAACTTGTTTTCCCTCCCACCATCTTCCTCTTGGAGGAAGAGCCTATTTTATAAGGAATAGAAGAGGAGTTTAGAGTCAAACTTGAGCTTGAAGAAGAAAACACAAGTGCCTATGATGAGAAGATCATGATAGGTAGTCCACTCCAAAAAAGGGAGGATAAATTAGGTTTGGACCAAATATTATGGCATGGCTTTGACATTGATGAATTAGAGCCTAAAGGTAGTACAAATGCCTTCATACTTAAAGAGGTATGTATTTAAGATGTAGCTAAGAGAAAAGATGATTTTGTTTGGTCCCAAGAGAATCCATTTGGTGTGGCTATAGATGAATATGACCAAGGTGTAGAGATTGACAATCAATCAGTTAGCTAATCATTTTAGAGAGGTCATGAATGAGCAAGAGGATCAAGATGAAGTATGATAGTAGTTGTGCCATGAATTCATGGATCAGGTAAATGTTCTAAACTAGCTTATGCCTCATATAAGTATGAATATAAACTCACCAATCAGGTTCAAGAAGCTGACCAATCTCAAGATGAATTATCCATTGAAGGTAGTACTAATGTCTTCAAAAATGAGGGGGAATGATTAGATCTAGAGATACAAAAATATGACGTGTTGGGCCTTAGGTGGATTGACAAACTACCCTATGGATCCTTTCATAGAAATAGAACAAATATGGAGTTGATGTTGTCATTATGTCAGATAACCAAAAGGAAGCTACCTTTTGGGATGACTTGGATATTTTTTGCTTAAGTCTAGACAGTAAACCAAGCAATAGTTTAAAGGAGCCATCACATTTTGTGCTTAATTTAGAGCACAAAATTGAGCCATAAAATGAGAATATTGTAAGAGCCCCTACAGTCCAACATGAACCAAGTTTTGAGGACATGAACTAGTATGTATACATCAGAGACATGTTTATTCCATTCCATCCATTAAAGATCACATCAAAAGGATTGACCATAAAGTTGCCTGGTTCACCAATTTTGGTACCTTCAAAGCAAGGTATTTTTCATCTTAGATTAATACAAGTGAATAATACTCATATTTTCCCATTCGATCCAAGAGGAAGATACTTGTAAATTGTAACCTTATATATATTAGGATATATTTCATGTTTTCTCTAAGTTTCTTGTGCACATATCCTTTTTGTTCTATTTTATCTTTCCCAGTCCCTTGGGAACTTTGTTTTGTGTTGTCCTTGTTGCTTCAAGAGGAATTTATAGAAAGGTTCAGCATCGTATCCAATTTTAGACCAACTCAGTTGCAAAGGCTAAAGACTCCATACCCAATGGAATATATAAGGCAACATGCTCTAGGTTCTCTTGCATCGATAAGCATGCAACCCTTATAAGCCACCAAATATGTTGGCCATTTTTGGCCCACATATAGAGCTCTTACATGGTTTGATGAAGTAGTGGATCAAAGGATTAGAAATGGATCCAACATTTTTAAATACAGAGTGTCCAAGCAAGGTTTTCTAAGGTTCTAGTAGTAATGTTCAAGGATAAGCCTATAAGCCAGAAGCTAAGTGTAAAATCATTTATTTAGCTAAGTCTTTACTTGTTTATTATTTTGGACTTTGTGGGGACTAAGTGTTTCTTTTTTTAGGACCTTTTTTATAGATAATTTTTTAAGTGTTGAATTCTTTCAAACAAGTTGTCTAAGACAAGGTTTTCGAAGGGATAATTTTTTTGAACAAAATGTCTGAAGCAAAAGCGAAAGATAATTTCCTTTAGGAAAATTATCCAGGAAAATTTTATCAAAGGGTAACTCTTCAATAAAATGGTCCTTCTCAAAATTCCTAAAGGAATTCTATAGCAAAGTGCCCCAAACAATTTCCCATAAAGGTTATTTTCTTGGTAAATTTGCTAGTTAAAAGTTTCAAAGGAATTGGTCTTTTCAAAAGTTTTGAAGGTTTCTTTCCCTCTGGAAAAAGGATTTTCAAGGTTTCTGAAAGACCATTTTAAGAAATCCAAAGTGTTATTTTCAAAAAATTTGAAGGGACTCTTTCAAAAAGTGTTTGAAGGGTACCTTTCCTTTTACAAAGGGGATTTTAAGTAAAAAACAAGGCACTTTACCAAAAATCTAAAGGTCCATTATTGAAGAAAATTATTCAAGGCCAAAGAAATAGAATGAATTATTCCAAGAGAATTGTCCACAAGTAAATAGTCTGAAGTAGTGGCCAAAAACAAAAGTCTAAAGGAATTAATGATGGGCCCACAAACATCAAGTTCAATCCCCTACAAGTAGTCATTGCCTTTGGTCAAGTTTTCAAAAGGTTCATCAATATTTTTGTGAGCTTGACACTTGCCAAGATCTAGTAAGAAAATCAACAAACAAGAAAAGGCCAAGTTTTCAAAAGGATCATAGTGGGATTTCAATATCCAATTAGGAGAAAAGGATGAGGATTTCTCCTTTCAACTCTAATGATGTGGTCTATAAATCACATTCAAAATATGTAAAGTGTTCAAAATAAGAATAGATGTATCTAGGTGGAGAAATGGACATGCAAAGTGAAGGAAAATGCCAAGTTTTAAATTTAAAAGATCAAATAATTTACACTTGGTGGGAACATGCAGCTACCTGCAACATGGCTCTCTTAGCTCCAATCAAGGGAGACTTGAATGTAAGATGGGCTTGAGGAAATTTGTGATGATCTTGGATGGATCATATCATGGTTAAGGTAGTTACATGATTTAAATGCAAAACATCTCGAGGACATAGTGGTGGTTGTAGCCATTTATGACATCCCTCTCCATTTCTCATGTAAGTCCCCTCTTCTCTCATCCCTTTCTACTATATATAGAGGCCTTTGAGCCTTAAAAAGGATCCCTCAACTAGTGATAGATTTACTCTATCAAATTTCCTTTTAAAACTCTTAAAGTAATACAAAAAAACTTTTTGATTTTTGTTAAATTAAAGTGTGCATTATTGGAGTTTAAATTGTAGAATGTATGTTTTCTTTCATCATCTATGATTTCTATAAGCACCTCACTTTAGTTTTATTTTTTTATTTTAGGTCATGTGATGTGTTAGCCTTTGGTGCATTTTTAAATCATTACAAGTTATAGTGTCTCTCTTTCAGACCTTTCCTTCCTTATCTTCACAGTTCATACTCCCCTTTAACCTCCACAAAATTACTCATGCTTGTAGCTTTGAAATAGGATCAACTAGACTATGCCTTAATTAAGTTTAGTAGTAGTCATTAAGTTTCCTAGTCTGAATGTGGATCACTCTCTATCTAGTGCATCCCATACCTTAGATTAGATTTCCTTTTTATGTTATCCTCATATCCCTTTTCCTTATTTAGTAGTAGATTTAAGCATTAGAAATAAGATTTGAAGTGAAGCATCTAAAGAACTAGCCTCATTAAAAATCTTAGAGGTTTAACCTCACTATAAGATACCCATAGCCTGAGGTTGTCCCAACACTTGTAACTAAGAGTGACAGAGCATTAAAATCACACCTCCATCCAAAAACCTTGTCAACAACTTGCATGCCTTTTTCACTATTCCATCAATAGGTTGAAATAAACTGCATACCTACAACTCATGACCTAGAGTGGAGTTTACCTCATTGATATTTTAAAACATTATAGGACACCCAATTATGGATATAGTGTGCATAAAACCCACACCAATAGGATTCATTGTTCCCACTTCCCCCCACCTTGGGGTCCATTAAATTTTATTCTATTTTGATCATTGGGTATCAATGCGTGCAAGAATTAGCTCATATGGATTTAATTTCATCCATGGGTTAATTTCACCCTTTCTCTCTTTTTTTAGAGTCCATCCCTCTCTTTCATCCCTACATGCCCTCACAAGGGGGCATCATTGGTTGCTAATTATTTCATTAATCTTACCTTCAAGCTTCTTCTTAAGGACTTTTTTATTTAAAAATTCATTTTTTCGTAGTGTCTCACAATGCCTTATCAAACAAGGGTAAAATGTAGACACCCCATTTTTACCACTTTCATGTCTAAATGGTTATCAAAATGACTTCTTGTAAAAAATACAAATTAAACTTGGAAAACTTTGAAATGTTTTGATAAATCTACACACATCATGTGAAATTCTTGATTCATGTCAATATGTTCTTAAATAGGAAATTATCCTATATTCAAGCATAAACTTCTTCTAATTTAATTATAATCAGGTTGCCACTTGTACAACTAACATTTTTTGACCACTTATATAAGACAACCTTGCCTAAATTATAGAAATGGTAGTTAACTTGATTAGGATTTTTTAATTAGTTAAACCCATTTAAATGCATAATCAAAATGTCCATGGCTAATTAATTAGTGAATTTATATTTTTAAAAATTTATAAAATATAAATTAATGACATCATCATGACATCACATAAATGTATAAAATTATGACATCATATTTTGTGAGTTATCAAACACTCACAAAATATCTAATAAATATCTTAATTTATAATCCATGCTTATTTATTACAACATTTAATGCCATGAGCCTCCAAAATTGAATGGAATTATGGCCACACATATTGATCTCAAGATGAATGGTCACAAATTGATTCCCTTATTTTTGAAAAGATATAAATATGAGGTTACTCACTCATTCCTTTAAGATATTCTTGTGTAAAATTATTATGAAAAATTATCTTCATAAAGCTTGAATTGTGAAAACTTATTATGCATAAATACTTTCAAACAAGCTAGACTCATTCACCTAATTAGACCAAAATGAAGCACCTAAGCCATTGGTGAAATAATAGATAATGAAATCTCATGCTACAACACATTGAAGAAGACTTGGAACACCAAATCCATGGAAAAAATTGATTATTGACTAATTTTAAAGGAGGGATTCTACTTGGAAGGTATTGCATCATCTTACTTTCATAATTATCTTCTTGAATTCATTAGCACTACCCCTTGAGGGAGTAGGCTTAACACATTAGTTATTTATGCTTATTTTGAGTTTTGTTGACTAATGCATGAGCTAACTTATTTCATAATTCTATTATACAATTGGTGATTATGAAGGTATTATGGGGTTTTAGATAAATCATATGGTTGACGATCTTGTTATGTTATGGTGCATTCAAATGGAAAAAGATTTGGGGTGTGCAAAATTGATTATTGATGGTGATTCTATGAATATTTTGAATTGTCTCAATAATAAGAACATGGAAATTTTTAGTATTTTCCAAATTATTTAAAAAATATTAAGCTTGAGAAATTCATTTTAGAAAGTGGTATTTCAACATACCTATAGAGAAGTTAATCAATTGGCTGACTATTTTACAAATACAGGTGTTTTGGATCCATATCTTAAGTATTGGGATAAAGGCGATGTATTACCTAATTAATCTAAAAATATTATAGAAAGAGAGATCATTAGTGTTATTTAAAATAATGATCATCATTCATGATTATTATATTGATGTTAAATTTTAGAAAGATGGGTGTAATATGTATGATATAATTTATGAAAATATTATTATCAATTTGATGGATATTAATGATTACCTATGTGGTAAAGGAAGGATATTTATTTTAATGATTAAAACAAGCCATTGTATAGGGAGTATAGGAATATTTCTATTATTCATGTTGATAAGCATTGCTTCTTGATTTATAAGAGGTATTTTTTGGTATTGTGTCTTGTTTGAGTTAGAAGTAATTTATATATTTTTAAAATGTGTGGTGGGTTACATTGATTGGATCCATTATCTATTGGGATAATTAAACAAAATTTTGAGATGTGAGAGATCCTTTAAATGGTTGGCTTGGCCACTTTCATGAAGAACATAGTTGGCTATGACTAATATCTTTTAAGTTAATTTACAAAAATATGGAATGATTATAAGGTTGAAATTAATAATGTAACTATAGAAATTTTAGAAGGGTTAATTTCAAAATTTATGAGTCTAATGATTGATGAAATAAAGTATATAAAATCCTATAAATATTATAAAGAGGAGAAGGAAAAATTCCTTAGTGAGGGTGAAGAGCTTATAGAATATCAAGGGGGCTTTCTTAAGGAATATTTCCCTCATCCCTATGAAGAAGCAGTTGAATAAATTTTAAGTTATGTGACACTTGAAGTAAAATTAATGGTGGTTAATTTCTATCAAATTCCTATTTAAATTATTTTAGATGTCAAATCCCTAATAGTCTTTCATTTTACATATTTCATTCCTTATAATGTTTTAAATTAGATGTTGAGAAAAGGAAGAATTAATACCCTCTTCATAATTTTATGATTTGTATTATATAAAAGTTATTTAAAGGTATTAAACCTTCCACTTTAACCCCTAATCATAATAAAAAGTCTTGAAAATTGACCCTAGTCCATATAATATTTCATAGGAGCACTACAAGGAAGAAATAAAGGAAGGATTAGTAGGGTATCTAGAGTAGAGAACTAATTAACCTTGATAAGGAGGATCCATAATGTTAGGATACTGATAATGTGGTGTAAGGATGAGAAGGAATAGGTTATTATGAGACGGTAAAAGAGTAGCCTCTAAAAGATAATGTGGAAGATGGTGTTATGGCCATGGAGGAGAACAAATTGAATGAGGTGGTTTAAGGTTTGTATTAGCTTAAATATGGGTGTGTGTAGAAATATATTGTTGAGAATAGGCCTAGAGTTTCTATTGATAAATAGAGAAGGGATAAGGATTTTGATGTTTTTATAGCATCTCTTAAAATTCAAAATAAATTATAGACAATGGATGATGAAATTGAATTGCATAATCCTTTCATGTGATGGTTTATGAGAGATCATACCAAGCTCAAGGAAACTATGAATAATATGAACAAGAATTATGGCATTTATTGTAAAAGCACTGATTTGTTGTAAATTAGCAAGTAAATGGAAAGAATGAATGATAAAATTATAATGATGGAGCATGAAGATGAATCACTCAAGAATAATTTATGAATGATCATAGGCTTCAATATTGATTCTATGTAGAATTGTCTCCAAAACATGGAAGGTCCTCAAATGGTTGCTAAAAGGAAGAATGAAGTTTTGAAGCATTGTGGATTGGAAAGTAATAATAAGGGAGCATAGAAGGAGTCTCAATATCTATAATAAATTTAAATAATGGATAATATGATTGATAGTTTGGAAAAAATTGGAATAATGTAATGGAAGGTTTGAAGTGCCTTGGCTATTAGTTTTGATTCTATTATTTTTATGTTGTTTTTGCTTGTCTTATAGTTATTAATTATTTTGGTGTTTATTTGGATATTTGAATAGGCTTCAATGCATTTTTTTGGGTTGTATCCTTGGATAATTATTTATTTGTAATGGGTTGGATCCCCTTTAACAACCCCCTTTTATGTTTAATAAAAACACTATGTATCATTTCAATAGAATATCTAATATAACATTATAGTTGAGAAAAAGGAATGTCATTGTTTATATTACTATAAGCACCATTTAATTTAGGTATATCTTATTCTACTTCACTATATTCATCACTAACATATCACTCCTATTCATACTCATAATTATAGTCATAGTCATAGTAATTTATTTCATAGTCATATACAATCATACAAGATTTAAAATTAGTCTATTCATTAGTATAAGCATAAGGAATGAAAGGAGTAGCAAATATGAAATCCACATTATGAGGGATATTATGGGTTTTATATTGGTAACTCATTTTAAATTTATCAATATGTTATATGTAAAGAAGCACAAGCACAAATCCCATACCCAATACAAGAAAAAAACATATAATAAGTGGGGATCATAAATTAAGGTTTAAATTTAGGATACAACACATAAATTTGAAAATATTAAGAAAAAATCAAAATTGAAAGCAAAATATATATACATATACATACATACATGTATATACATACATGTATATACATACATATATAAGATAATTTCATAAAGGTCGAATAAAGAACTAAAAACTCCATGAAAACTATGAGGAATTTTTGAAAATAAAAATATTTTTATGATAATAAACAATAGATTAAAAATCCACATAAATTAGTTTGAACATAGATACACCCTTCTCCATATAGGATAAAATTACTAAATGGTGAAATTTTAATTTTGAAAACTTGATATAAAATTTTTAGTGAAAAAAAGTATGTTTTTTATCCAAGAAATATGACCAATAATAATATTTAATAATTTTTAGAATATATATTTTTTGAATATGATATGAATCAAGTAAGTAAGAGGACAATACATAATCCTAGGAGAGAAATCCCTAATATAAAAATGAGTGTAAAACCTTATGGAAAAAAGATAAGTTTCATATTTGGATGTATGATGAAGTGAACTCAAAAATAAAGTCTAAAACATAAAGGAAAAAAATTAAACCCTGAGAAGATGGATTAAAACCCTAAGGTAACCTAATGTTCACTATTCTTAGTATAATAAATGGGCTCACCATTATATTTTACCGTATTTTAGATTTGAGTGATGTAATAAGATACAAAATTTGCACTATTCATACTAGAAAATCTATTACAAAAACATAATTTTTAATTCTAAATAAGAATACAATTCACCAATTGAAACTTATTATAAATGGAAATTACATAAGGTATATAGATACACATCTTGTTTCTCTTATGTGAAAGATTAATAAAATTTACAAGTGTCAATAATTGATAGTAAAAGTCAGTGAGTCAATTAGATTAGGAACTAGGTGTGTTTAACTAGGAAAAAAAATACATCAATCTATAGATGCATGTGCCAAATGATAGTGTCTATCCTATAATAGATTTGTTTATGTAGATTTTAATCTCTATTTTATCAAAATTTATTATCCTACTTGTATTATGTCGATGTGTGTGATATTAGGGGATAATTATGTGTGTAGTATTCAAAAACCTATCTCATTATCTTCATAACCCTAGGTCTAATTTTGATAATAGATTTAGGCTTGAAAAATGGGAATAATGGTGGACTAAAATTAACTCCATCGCTCTCAAATGAATTGTTTAACATTATCTACATATGTAATAATTTAAGTATGGAAATCAAACCACATGTATGTCTCCCCATTAGGTATATACATGAAATCATGCTTATTTTTTAAATTTGACACTATATGATAGAAAAATTGACTTGGTTTGGGTTCTTCACACATGGATAATGCCTTATACTTATGATTTATTATTAATTTGGTAAGTTTGAGGAAGTTCATTTGTATGTAAAAGTAATATAATATGCTTCCACGGTATTTTTTTGATAATGCAAGATAGGTAAATAGTCTTATAACTATTATTTATTTATATTGTACTCATTAGGTACTTTATAATGCCATCGACATTAAAAAAATATATTTTTATACATAAAGATAATTTCCATTTGAAAAATAATTATTAATTATAGCATTGATAGTTATATCAAAGTTAGATACTCCTTGAATTCTATTTGAATTTGAGTTTTATGAATTCATATGAAAGTAAATAATACTAATCTAATGATATAGAGAAAACGAGTATAATAATGAATAATTTAGGCAAAAATTATGGAATTAATTTAGGGGGTTTATATAAAATTTAAAAGGTCGAGCCCATATAAAAATGTGAGTATGAGAGAAGATTGTGAAAGATCTATATGTGTATGCACAAGTCATGTAAGGCAAAATTAGGTTAATACTAGCATTTTAAAATGTATAATACTAAATTTTATTATCTACACCAGATACGTGACATGTAAAACTAAAAATTAAATCATATGTTAAGGATAATGATGTATACTAGGAAGACCTCCTACCTCCAATGTCAAAAATATTTAAATAAATATAATTATAGAAATGATAACAAAATATTTAAATATAGAGTTTGAAGCTAATAATATTTAGTGACAATGTATATAGAAATCATGTATCGATAAAATTACCCCAGAAGAAAATATATGTCATGAAAAAAATTTGGAACATTTAATATAGTGAGTAATACATATAAAAATAAATAAATTTTGTGATGTAAATTGTGTTAAGCACATGAAAGTAACAACTAACATATAAAATAAAGTCATGCAAGAGTATGGTGTTGTCATATAATGAATTAAGAATGACATGATACCATGAGAATATTATGATAAATGCATGCTTAAATTAAAACTCATAATATGTCAATGATAAACATGTGAGATGTGTTCAATAGAGATAATGCTTGGGTATCATGCCCATATAGAAAAATAGATATGATTGCGATTAAACCATGTTTTTATATTTTGTTAGAATAAAATAGGCTTAGAAAAAGAAATCATAGGGTTGAAAAAGAAATAAAATGATAAAGTCTAACAATTTAGAATAATAAGATAAAAAGGATTGTAGGAACCTTTCAGAATTGAATGCATGTTGTTTCCCTGATGCACATGTTATCATCAACTAGAAGACTAATGTGATAGCTAACAATATGATCAATAAGCAAATGGCTAATGCTAATAAATCATAGAAAGCAACATGAAATAAGTGTCTATAATAATAATCAAATTAAAATAGATGGAAAATGCCAAGAAAAATACAAAAAATAAATGAATGTAATCAATCTCAAGAAAGGGACCTAAATCATAGTCATATATTTGAGTATGATGATGATATCATGAAAATAACATAAAAAATCCATGTACACATGTAATATATGTATACCATATGTAATTAATGAGTAAAAAAACATGATAAATTAAAGATACCCCTATATATAAAATCTGATTATTGAGCATGATGTTAATATATAACCATCAAAAAAGGTAAGAAATATCTCTCCATGGGAGAGATATAAAATTTATCATAAGCATATATATCTAGATTATCCCACCTATTACTTAAATAAAAGTATATCATAAAAATAATGTGTGAAAGCATGTATGCATAAAACTCCTACTCTACCTAACCCCCAAATCCCATAAATACAATAAATTTTGAAAGCCTATATATTTTTATGTATTTTTAATCCAAATTTGGGAAAAAACACAACAAATAATGAAAACCAACTTGAACTTTACCTATTGTTCCTCCCACTAGTACAATCACCATTTAAACTCCATGATCATATAATTAGATATTTTATAACTCAATTTTATCACCATCAACTCAAATTACAAAATCTCTAAAACTAATTTTCATAATTGATTTCAATTTTTGGTAACTTTTTAAATATATAATCTTTCTAACTAGCCGTTGTAACTTCAAAACTTTTCCATTTTTAGAATTTCCCTTATAGACTAATTTTTTTTGATTTTGTATTTATTTATTCCCTAAGTAATGAATTTTATGTCCAAAACTAACATGTTATAATAATTTATATTTTTTTAGCATATTTGTTTCTCATTTTGGTTTTACAGGGACATGTCACTCAATACCAAATTCAATGCCTTGACAAGAAAGATTTAGGTAGTATTATCACCCAAACATACATGGTAGATATTATTATCCATGTATTGATTAGTCATTATACTTTACACTTTTTCATTAAAATGCATTTGATTCCTATATTTTTCTCATAGGTCACATGGAATCGCAACTAGCTTCATTTCAACACATTGGGAAGTAAGGTAAGTTTTATAACCCTTCTTTTCCATTTAGTATTCCATTAATCAATACCACACCCTCATAAATTAATGATAAGGCATCATATAAATGGGGTAATATGTATGAATATAAATATTTCATGGTTCAATATTCCTAAATTATCTAATGATGATGTAATGATCTCCACAAATACACTTAGGTATGGTTCTATCTCACATTCCTACCCATTTCCCTTTCCTTAATCAATTTTAATCCTTTTAAACATTTGAAAATGTATTTATGAATAATTTATATCTTTCATGTTTAATTTACCTATATTATGATGAAATTGTCAATATTTATTATTAAACCACCCTTTTACATAATGAAACTACCCTATCCAGATGCATTTTACTATGACAATTTCATAAACCACCATAATGGATGTGTTATATTAAGTGTAGTTTTAGTATCTTATAAGGTGTTTCCATTTTTGAATAATTTGTTTTTGTCATTATTTATGTTTGTTATGCACTTGTCACATATGCATACTAGTGGTTTTGTCCCCATGTACCCATTAATTTAGCATCTAAGACATGAGTTATCATGTATTTTGCATGCTTTTATTCATTTATCTTCCTTTAATTTTTTTGGTTTCCCTTATGATTTCCAAGGTCATTCCTGCTCTTTTTTATATCAATATTTATCCCCCCAAGTTTATCTCTTAGTCAAGTTCACTTAAACTCACACTTATACCCTTTGTGTTTCTTCTACAAGTATCTTGATTTTGGATTAATTTTAGACCTAATTTTGGAATTGAATATTAGTGTTTTAAATATATATAGAAACCAAACCCAATCCTTTTTAATTTTGAAAAATATTTTTCTCCACCTTTGGTCACTTTCATGTCAAATCTACACAATTTTGAAAGATAAAATTTATTAGATCAATAACACAGTCCTTGTTATCAGTATATCATCCATCTATAGTAAAGATCCACTCTTATCCAAGATTGTGTCCATATTGTTTTTTTATTTTTTAATTAACCCAAAAAATATCAAGACAATAAATTATCAATAGGTATAGACACTATAAAACTATACACTATAGTTCCATATGTTGCACTAAACCTTAAACCACCCTTTGACCCCCTTGGGGCCATTTACTATACATTTACCCCACAAATCATGAGCATAAATGGCTAAGTTTAGCCAATTTTGACTATGACCCTAACCACTAATAGTTAACCCTTAACCACCAATGATTAACATTGACCATCGATGTTTAACCTCAATTGCCAATGGTTAACCTTAATCACTAACAATTTATCTTTAATCACCTCAAGATTTAACTTCAACTTAAACTCTAGCTTGTTTTTTTATTAATAGTTATTTGATCTACTAGTTGCATAATCAATGTATGCTAGGCTAAAATTAGACATCTTGTTAGACTTATTATTTCACCACTACCTTCCCTCTATATTAAGAGAGGAAGAAGAGGTGAAGGAGGATAAAAAATTCTTGGTGCAAGAGATCACAACTTCTTGTTTAAGTATTCTTCTTACTTCTAGCAAATTTGAGAAAGCTTTTAGTAAACAAATAACTAGGATAGAGATCAGAAGTTTTATTGCAACTAATCAATCAATAGCCAAGGTACTGTCAATATACCAAAATTCCTCCATAATCTACAACAAGATTTTAGCCAACCTCAACATTCTTCAGATCAACAACAATAAAGCTAAGTATCTATTTCTTATCAAGATTTAGCAATTAGTTTCTTTGTTCATTCCTTGTATCACTTTATTTTCCATCCTACTTTCCTATGTAGGAGACCTATAACTCTAGACACTTATTCTCTTCCCCAAGACCACCCATAAGCTCCTTAAATTAGTTAAACACCCTCTACCTAAACTAGACACCTCTAAACATTACCCTCTATCTCATAACCAACATCTAACCTATTCTAACCTTATATAAATTTCTTACAACCTCTTCATCTAAACTTATCTTCCTAAGCTAGATCCCATAGTAACCACCGATGGTCACCTAATTATCAATGGTTTGATCCTAACCATTGATGATCACTAACCACCAATGTTTACCCAACTACAAATGGTTTGAATTTAACCTTTGATGGTCACTATTTATCAATTTCTAATAGCAAGTTGATTTGACCTATTAGACCCTAACCAAATTTCACTTTATAAGTTTCTATTTTGTCATAGAGGATCACTCTATTTTTTGAATCATGCTTGATTCATATAGCATTGATATTTAATCATTTATTGCCAAAATTAGTCAAATTCATCTATCTCCCATCAAACACTTCTTGTACTTCATTTCAATATCTTCTATTATTTATGTAAGCAACATCTACTTTTAACATATCATAACTTAATTATTTAAAAGTGTGGAATGACATCCTCTAAGAAATATTGTGCTTCTTAGATCTAGCTAACACTAGGCAATCCACCCTACTATCCAACTAATCAAATGTTTTCTTATTGCTTTCTTATCTGTAGGTCATCCTCCTAAGACAAAGAGGAGTATAAATAATTGTTTGGATCATGAAGTGTAAACCAAATATAGGTTCTACTAACCTCACCCTTCCTTTTAGTTTTACATTCTTCTTATAAGAAAATAAATCAAAATTTTAGTGAAACATTTTGACACTCCCAGTGAGATGCGTGTGATTTTTTGGGGGTTCATAGCTTTAGGACATTTAGTTTCATTAGATAAGAGTCATCTATTACATTATTTTTTTAAATTTAAATGTTTTTTATCTCCTTTCTTTCTTTCCAAAATGCAATTTCCATTTTATTTTATTTTATTAGAAAAAATTAAACATTATCTTATTTTGATTTCACTTCTGAAAATCAAAAGTATTCATCCTAGGCTTAGGATTTGAATTATCATCATCATATCTAGGTGCATGTTAGTTGTTTTTTATTCACCTGAAAAGACACTAAAATTTCCTTTTGGATTAAATTTAACTTTGCATCCATTATCTGATTGTATTGATTAGCTCATATAGCTTAATTTGGCCAAGTAAATTAATCATAATCTCACTTCTCCCCACTCACACAAGACCAAACCACACATGTAATTAAACATCAAAACATTGACATAAGGCTCAACTAGGATTTCATCACCTAGAGGTCATCTTTCCTCTACTATGTTACTTGGATTTCACCACCAAGGGGAGAACTAACTTAGTACATTGGCTGAGTCTAATCTCTAGCAACTTGATATATTTTGGCTAAACACCCGACACCCTTATCACTACAATGTGTGAATTGAGGGGGTAGGCCCCAATATCAAGCCATGTACCAAGTTATAATATATATATATATATAGAGAGAGAGAGAGAGAGAGATTTGACCTACCTAAAACTATGTTAGACATCTTCTTCTAGTACCCATTCTACAAATCCAAAGTTGGTCCTTCATAACTTCTTTAAAATTGAGGCATAAGCCTAAAGAGAGATAATAAAATATATTAGGATTTTAATGCACATTAGTGTATGCATTGTTTTCCTTGAGATATTTTTATTTTTATTGCTTCTATTTTGAGTTTTGAGATATCTTGTATCATCTTTTTTCCCTTCCTTGCATGGTTCTCACTAGACAACAACTAAGAAACCAAGAAAACCAAGATTCCCCTCCCAACCACCCATCTTATTCTTCATCTTCATCCATGGAGTACATATCAGATGTATAGATATCTCCCCATCCTTACAAAAGCCCCAATATCCCTTATATGGTTTCCCAAGGTGATATATATTTTCCCATACTTTTGGATAATAACCCCATATCCCTCAAACATTACTTTAACACCATATTCCACCAGACCCCTACTTCCATTTCACCTATTAACCCACCCTATGGTATGCCATCCCACCTTATGGGAAACACCTCTATTTCCACCATTTACACCCAACCCTTACTCACCCAATCATCTTATTATACTAATAATCCCATCAATGATACCATACCAACCCATTCAACCAACCAACACCCAAATTATTTCCACCCCAACCAATAAATCTTTTAGTATAGGAGAGACCCAACCTCTAGGCACTTACACTCAAATTACAATTGGTTTACCCTTTACTAATGTTGCCACCCTTCCCTTTATTTTTAATCTACCTACCTCTACTCCATTCCAAGGATTGGTGGTTACCATACCTTCTACCCTTCCACCCATTAGTGCTAAGGTTACCACCCATTCTCAACCTATCATCCCGACCATACCTCTAACCCAACCCATATCAATTATTCAACAAGTTCATATTACACCCAACCCAAGCCATCTTATAAACACATAGGGGTATATGGATCCATCCTCTACCTAACCTCCTATATCCACTTACCCATACATGAAATCTTCATAACCATCCATGTCCACATATCAATATGTGGAAACCTCCCAACCTTTCACTAGCTATCCTTATGATGTACCTACCTAAACCCATTAGAATATGCCCTAAAACTATGGGGGTGCAAAACTGCAAATGTATTTCATTAATATGTTAATGGAAAATATGACCACTTTGGAGTTATGTATCTTTGGTGTCCATAAATTCTTATCATATGATCAAATCTATAACAAACCAACTCATCCATCTATCCAAATCTGACCTTATCCTCCTCCATAGGAGCTTCCAAAGTTTTCAAAATCTTAGAGCAAGGAAAATCCTCAGCAACATCTTAGAGATTTTAGACACTCTTCTTACTTGATTGATTATAATGATTATATCCTTCTCTACACCTTTCTCATGTCCCTATCTAGTCTAGCATTAGATTGGTATAGTGTTATTACTAGGCACTCCCTCTTTTCTTTTGCCCAATTAGCTTAAACCTTCTTAGATTATTTTTCCATAAATATATCTAAGAAAGTTTCCATTACCAACATCTACTCTATTTGGAAATTTGAGGATGAATCGATTGTCAATTTTGTGTCTCATTGGAAAGGTTTGATAAACCAAATCTCTTTTTCCTTATCCTAACCCAATCTAATTGATATTTTCTCTCAAGTTTGTGCCAAACATATTTCCTCCACTTTACAGGTTTAGACTTTCAAAACCTTTGATGAATTTTTCACCATGGCATGAAAATTAGATATTAGATCCATTAATGAGGGGAAACTAAAATTGAGAAGTAAGAACTCTAGTTTTAAATCAAATAAAACTTCCTTCTCCAAAACCACCAACCACTCCAATACTAACACCAAAAACAAGGGAACCACGAATGCATTTTTCCTTAAAACCACCCCTCCTTCAATTGTTAACCAACCTAAATCTTCTAATTATTCTAACTAGAGTACCCAAAACCAAAACCATAATAACAAAAAGTAATACACTTTGTTAGGGGAGTCATATGATTTAGTATTGGAAAAGTTGTTGAAATCCAAAATCATACAACTTCCTCCAATTAAACCCCCATAATAATTTGATTCCTCTCATCATACACCTAGTTGGTATAAGGATAATGAATTGTGTGCCTTCCACCATTTCATTGGACATGATGTTAGTAGATGTAATAATTTCAAAAGAATTATCCAAGGGTTGATTGAGAAGGGGGAACTTATGCTAGATAACCCCAATGCACCCCCAAATAAGTCACTTGACATATTTAGACAACCTTTTCACAACCATGCCCCTTCTGTGAATAATGAAAATAATAGAGTAGAATCCTCTCACAACCATGAGTTCCATACCATTAATTTGGTTCTTAGTTAACTCATTTTTTAGGAATCCATTGCCCAAACCACCTTTCCTTCCACTCCACTTATTGATGTAGTAGTGTCAGTTTCTATTCCTTTGAAATTTGAAATAAGGGAAACAACTATTCCCCTTTCTCTACTTGTCAAGGTAATGGAGCTACCAACCTCTCCTTTAGAATACATACCAAAATATGTAGTCATTACCAACATATCCTTATCTTGCATCATACAGCAATCCACTCTTCCTTTGAAAAGCATTCTTAAGGAAGAGGTCACTTTATCTTCCTCTTCCATTGAAGACTCACCTTCCCAAACCTTGGAGCCTTTGATTGAGGAAAAGGACAAGGTGACCAATCCTTTCTCTCAACCCATGGGTTTGTTCTTTGAGACCAATACTAAAGGGATCAAACACATCTATAAGCATTTATCTAGACTGGTTCTAAACTTGGAGTACGTATCCCAACCCAACATGGATCATGCCACATTTTGGCACCATCTCAGGAATCCTTACCTAACCAAGCAAGAGACCTCAAGCATGACATTATCAACCAACCTTACACTTCAAATATTTAACCCACCATCATCTTAACTAAACCATTAAAAACCTCTACCCCTTAAGCCATAGTTTAACATACTAAACCAACTCCACTTGAAGTAGCCTAAGCACCTTCTACTATCCTATCTAAGCTCATAAAAAACCTAGGTATGCTCCCTAGTCAAAGCCTTACTCACCCTTCATTAAATTTGGATTTAGCACCACCTAGACCACAAAAAGACCCTACGTCAAGCCAACCAAGAAAGAGGAGCCACCTAAGATCCCATAACCTAGAACCTTGCCACTTATTTCTACCTTCCCTTCTATTTTGGGATGACATCCTTCATCCATAGTAGGACCTCCTCCTTTTGTTAATAAAATATGTCTCCCAAAGACAACCCAAACTTATCCTCCTCTTTCATCTACACCCATACCTATTATTTTTGGATCATCTACCTCTAAACCCTCCACTACTAAACACCTTGCTTCTAACCCTTCTATTTTTAAACCACCCACTACCAAGCTTGATATGTCTAAAACTTTTGCCTCCAAACCACCAACCACCAAGAATACTCCACCACCTAAAAATCCTTCTCCTGAAAAGGCTTCCACCCCAAAATTTAAATCCAACATTCTTTCCACTTTTTTTCGATTCTTACTCAACCATCTTGTAGAGATTATTGCAAGCTTTTTGATTGAATTTACTTCTTATCAAACCATTTGACCCCTATAGTCCTAAGCCATCCTAGTTTGATGACAATATAATTTTCTTATAGTATAGGATGTCAAGACATGATAAAAAGAACAATAAATCTCTCTAAGTCCTATTCTATTAGCTATGTGCTAACAATGACCTATTATCAGAAGATCCACCCATAACTCTATAGACACTCTAGGAAGCACAAGCCACCATCCCAAACCTACCTATTCCTATGCTCTCATCTAAGAGTGAGGAGGAAATGAAGCAATCTTCTAGCCTAACTCCTCCCCAAATCCATACCATCCATGTGGTCACATGATCATAATAATAAAAAAGGATAATGGGAAGGCAAAGGTGTCCATTCTATGGACATACCCTTCTTCTACCCTTAATAACTCAACCAAACACAAACACTCACACCTTCTCCCAAACTAGGTACCTCTAAATCCAACCCTTTTGAGTTAATCCAAAGAGTAGTTCTAAAGAAATTTCACAAAACACTGGTGAAGATGATTTTATATGAACTAATCAATACCTCACCCCATCACCACCAGGTAATGATAGAATCTCTTTAGTCCATAGAAGTCTAGATAGAAGATCCACAACCTCTATTAGTCATTATTGTATCCCTAAAAATCTCCACCTTTGTTACCTTTAAAGATACATAAATACCATCTAATCATTCATAGGATCTATATCCTCCTTTTTTCACTACTGCATACATCAACCAAACCCACATCAAGAGGGTTATGGATGACTGAGGGGCTAGCATCAACATTATCTCCTCCCACACATGACTAGCTAAAATTTTCAAAGAACATTATGTTAGAAACCACAATAGTTCTCCATTCCTTTAATGACACTATGGAAAAAAGTCTAGGAACCGTCATCATCCACATTTATTGAGGACCTCACACTCTTCTTGAGCTCTTTTATGTAGTAGAAGGTGAGTTTTGATATAATGTTATGCTTGGATGTCCTTAGATTTATTCCATGATTTTTGTACAAATACCCTACATCAATACATCAAATTCAAACATAAGGGTCAATTAATTACCATACAAGCTGACCTAAGTCCTTTTACATCATGCAACATTACATACCACCCTAATGATGTTCTCCTCTTTCCCATCACCAAGTCTTCATCAACCAATGATGATTCCACTTATTTTACAAACCAAACCTTGACTAGCTCATTCATTCCTTGTACTTAAACCCCCATAAATGACACATTAGAATAAACATTCAAACATCTCTCACTTGTGGAATGTCACCTCCTGGCCTTAGATGATTTCCCTAGTCCCTAGGATTATGAGAACCTTGACTAGAGCCTTAGTTATAATGCCAATACTAGAACCAATATTTCTTATAGGCCTCCCAATCTCTAAATTATTCTTATCTATGTGGGATTTGATCAACCACTCTTTGTCTCTTCAACTTCCTCTTCTCATCAACCATTCACTTTCAATTTTTCCTATCGAGATAAACTAGAGTTCACCAAGACATACCATCATAGATGTGCTTGGAAGTGATTTGGTCTAGGATGTTATGAGAATAGATCAAAAGAGTTACCTCTCTATAAGTCTCAAAATCCTTATGAAATATTTGGTCTTGATTTTTCTCCACCCAAAGACCTAATAGAATCACCTCCCATTACCATCATTGCTAATGAAGTCCCATCCTCACCATCCACTCCACCTTCAACATCTGATAATTTTTACATCATCCCCCCTAATTTTTTTCCATCAACATGATCACCCTTTGAACCCTAACTTATCAAAAGGATGGGGAGACCATAACCATTCTTGTAACTCATACTAATATGGTAGGAGATGACTCTCCTACCATCAGTACCATTCTTTGTCAGGGTGATGATTCCATTCTCACCTATGTTGGTGCAGAAGATTATTCTATCCACAAATCCCTTCCTCTTGAGACTTCAACCATGTTTAATTAATCCACAATGGATATCGACTTGGGTACTTTATATAACCTTCACGTTTTTAAAATTGGCTAATCACTAAATTCTATGGATCTTTTAGATTTCCCCTCCTTTCTATAAGACCATAGGAAACACTTGCTTGGTAATATAGTGATATGCCAGGAATCGACCCCTCCATTACCACCCATAATATAGTCACCAACTAATATGCCAAGCTAGTTAGGTAAAAAATTCATTGGATGCACCCTCACATACCCATTCTCATTAAATAAATTAAACACCTCTTATCTATAAATTTCATTCAACCCATTGATTATACTCAATGAGTCTTAAACATCATCCCTATCACCAAAACAATAGGGGGACATTGATTTTGTGTAGACTTTTGTGACTTTAACCTTGATTTCCCAAAGGATGACTTTATTTTACCAAGCATTAACCATTTTTTTGATCTTACGACCATCCATGAGATGTTATCTCTTATGGATGGTTTCTCAAGTTACAGTTAGATCTTGATTACCCCTGAAGATCAACACAAAACTACCTTTATCACCCCCTAGGGAATTTTATTCTATAGGGTCAAGCATTTTTCTATGAATAATTTTGGTGAAACCTACTAGTGCACTATGACATACATATTCAATGACATTATTCATAAAATCATAGAATACTATGTTGATGACCTTCTTGGGAAATCTAAATGTCATAAATATCATTTGGACATTCTTAAGAATATCTTTGATCACCTCATCCATTACCATGTTCACCTTAACCCAAAGAAGAGTATTTTAGGGTCTTGTTAGGAAATATCCTTGGCTTTATCATTTCACTTCAAGGAATTTAAGTGGATCCTACCAAAATTAAAGCAATCTTTGATATGCCTCCTCCCACCCACCTAAAGAAATTTGGTAGCTTGCAGGGAAACCCCAATATATTCATTACTTTATCTCTTAGCTCTAAGATGTGTTGGAAATATTTTCATTGATGTCAAATGTATATAATTATTGGTGGTAATGGCCCCATTTCATTTAATGTTGTTTTTAATATTCATATCTTGGCTAATATGTGTTAATATTTAGTTAGTATTAATGAATATAATTTTGGTTGCATATAAGTCAAAAGAGGGCCCATGGACAAGTCAAAAAGTCACAAGGTAAAAGATGAAAGAGGAAAGGGATGCATTTTATCATAAAGAGTCATCTTGAGGAATCCCAAGAGTCACCATGTGAAGACAAAAGAGGTATGGTGAATTTTTCTATGAAGGGACACTTTGAGGAATACAAAAAGTCATCAAGATAAAGACAAAAGAAGAAAGGACTTTTTTTCTTATGAAGGTTCACCATATGACCTTTCAAATGCAAGGATATGAAGGGTCATGCAAGTTTGGTGCCATTTTCCATTAGGATTTAAGGGTCACAAAGGGAGAATGCGAAAGGTCATTTGGAAAGATATAAATAAAGTCTTGAGAAGCCATTTGATATATGCAAGAGAGTGCATGGTTTGTATTTGTTTTTGAAGAGAGAAAATTATGATACATTATAGAGTTCTATCATTTGTTGAGTAAGGAACAATGAGATATAGTTGTTTTTTATACACAGGAGGGGTTGGTGCTCCTATGGGTTGGTGCTCATAAATAGTTGTTGTGTTAGTGATCAAAAAAGGGGTTAGTGCTCTTAAAATTTGGTGCTTGAAAAATTTGTATTTTGAATTGGTGCTCATTCATATACTTGAGATTGTTCTCTATGGTTTTTCCCAGTTTAGGTTTTCATGTATAAATCTAGTGTCTCTCTCTCTCTCTCTTGTGTGGTGAAAATTATTGTTTCAATTTTATTGCATATCTTGAATGTGTGATTAAGTGGTTAAAGAAAAGAAATCAGATTAATTAAAAATATATATAATATATTTATTCACCCCCCCTTAGTATATTTCATGCTTAACAATTGGTATCAAAGCAGGTTCCTTTTGAAAATTTTTTACAGCTTGAAGGTAGATCGAGAAAGCACAATGGCTAGATCACATGAAGGATTTTCTACAAATAAGGCACCTTTGTTTGATGGGATGAATTATGTTTTTTAGAGAATAAGGATGAAGACTTATTTCATGGCCCTTGGATTTGACATATGGCAAGTAATGGTGGAGGAATATGAAGATCCACATACACTTGTAACTACTCTAGTAGAAAAGAAGGTAAGTGAAAATAATGTTAAAGCTTTAAATGTTATTTTATATGGTTTATGTGAATTAGAATTTGTTAAAGTTGTGAAATGTAAATCTACTCATGAAACTTGGGTAAAACTTGAGAATATTTACAAAGGTGATGGAAATGTTCAGTAAGCTAAGTTTTAGACTTTTAAAAGATAGTTTGAGAGTTTGAAGATGGAAGAGGAAAAAAATATAGAAAGTTATCTTTTATGGGTTGATCAAATAGTTAATTAGATTCAATGTTTTAGAGAAAATTTAGAAGAATCAACTATGGTTCAAAAAGTTTTGAGATCTCTAACATTGAGATATGATGCAATAGTTTTGGAAATTGAAGAGATAAAGAATTTAGCCAAGCTAAAGATGGATGAGATTCATGGTATTCTTATGGCATATGAGATACAAACTGAATAAGATAAACCCTAAAAGATAGAATTTGATTTCAAGACATCAAATAAAGAGAAGGCTAAGATTCAAGAATCAAGTGATAGTTCTAGAGATGATGAAGATGGAAATGGAGATCTATTAATTCACAAGATGAAAAAGGGCATAGGTAAATATCAAGGAAAATTACCTTTTAAATGTTTTAATTATAGAATGATTGGACATTTTGTAGCTAAATGCCCAAATAAGGGTAATGATGAAAATGAAGAAGGAAAGTCTACATAGAAGAAGAATTTCAAAGGTAAATTCAAGAAGGGATTCAAGAATAAGAGTTTTTATTCTAAAGATCCTAGCTTAGTCGAAGATAGTGGAGACAGTGATCCAGAAGAAGAGATTCTATTCATAGCCATACATGAAGATGCCTCTGCAAGAAAAAGTATAGATGATCAAGAAGAATAATAGGATGAAGCTGAAGTGAATCTAGAAGGAGAACTCATTTTTGCCTGAGAAGAGTTAAAAGCTCTTGAAAAGAAGAATCAAAGATTAAAGCTCCAGATTGATAAAAATGAAAGGAGTCAAAAGAAATTATTAAAGATCTATAATCACACTTTGAAGAAGCCAAGAAGAATGAAGAAGATATAATGACATAGTTGAAAATAGTAAGTAAATAATGTTAAAGGTATGTTATTGAAATTGCTTATTTAAAAGCAAATATTGAGAAAACAAATAAAGAAATCAATGATAGAGCAGTCAATGATTCAAAATTTGAGAATAACACTAATATGTTAAATAAGATATTAGAAAATCAAAGATGAATGTTAGATAAGATAATTATTGGATTTGAAAAAGAGAAAGAGGAGGTCACTACTTTCATAGACAAGGAAAAAGGAAAGAGCTATGCTAAAACTCTAAACAAAAGAAGAAATAAAAAGGGAAGAAGTTAAGAATACAAAGGATATATCAAAGAAAGAAGGTTGGAGGGAGCAAAGCTAAAAAAAGTAATTAGGTTAGAGATACAAAAACATGTCCTATTTTTATGGTTACTATTTTTATTGTAATGGATATGTTCATATGAAAATAGAATTTCAAAAAAGGGCTAACAATTTCAGAAATAAGGAGAAGGAAATTCATATAGAGTCAAGTAGAAGCCACAAATCTTTTCCTCCTCTATCAGGATTTAATAAAGAGGGCATAATATGTTACAAGTGAAAAAAATTTGGACACATATCTCAATACTATAGAAGTGTGTTTGAGTTAGTCAAGAAGGACCATAGTTTTAAAGCTCCATTCATCAAGAAGAAAGTTCAGATAGGTTCATGGCAAAAGAAACAACCTAAAAAATCTATGTTGGTGCAGATAGCTTTGCATGCAATAAATGAAGAAAAGCCACGGTTCATTGATAGTGGATGTTTAAGGAACATGATAGGAGATAAGAGAAATTTTATAAACTTGAAGAAGATCAATGGTGGCATAGTAAAATTCAGAGACAATACTACTGCCAAAATTGCTAGAAAAGGTACACTAAGTTTAGATAATGGTAGAACTAAAACTAAAAATGTTTTGTATGTAGAAGGTCTTAAGCATAATATTTTGAGTGTAAGTCAAATGTGTAATTAGATCCACACACTAAAGTTTTATGTAGAAGGTTTTAAAATTAGAAGAAAAGATTTAGATGTGTTGGTTGTAGATGCTTAGAGAATAGGCAATAATTTGTATATGCTATCAGACATCAAAGGTCAAAGATGTTTTTTGAGTCAAATTGAAGAAAGTTGGCTATAGCATAGAATAATGGGGAACATAAATTTTTAAAATATTTTCAACATCAATAAGAAGCAAGGAGTCAAAAATATTTCAAAGATTACAAAGCCATATGACATTCTTTATGAACCTTGTTAGCATGGGAAGCGGGCTAGAAGGTAGTTCAAAACAAAAGAGTACTCAACCACTCAAATGCTAGATGTTGTTCACACTGATATATGTGGACCTATGAGAGCTAAAAGTACTCAAGGTGAGAAATATTTCATGTTTTTTATTGATAATTTTTCACATATGACTTGGGTAATGTTTTTAAAGAAACAATTAAAAGATTTCAAACATTTCAAAGCATTCAAAGTATTAGTTGAGAATGAAACTAGTTTGAAGATTAAGTGTCTAAGATCAAATCAAAGAGGAGAATTCATGTCAGATCAATTTATTGAGTTTTGTGAATACCATGGAAAAAAGAGACATTATTTAGCAGCTACAACTCCACAACAAAATGGAGTAATTGAACGGAAAAATAAAATAGTTCAGGAGATGGTGAGGACAATGCCAAATAAATCCAAGATAGTAGATAAATATTAGAGAGAGGTAGTTAATACATTAGTGCATATTTATAATAGATCATTATTGATAGTTAATAGTGATGAGACTCCTTATGATTTATGGAAAGATAAACCAGCAATAGTTGATTATTTTAGAGTTTTTAGCAACAAATGTTTCATAAAGAGAACCAATGAAAAACTTGATAAGTTTGAATCTAGAGCAGATGAAGGTTTATTTATTATTTATTCTTGCAAAATTAAATATTATAAATGTTATAATAAAAGAACCAAGAAAATTATTGAAAGTGCAAGTGTCAAGATATAAGAAGATGGAACACAAAGAATCAGTGATCCAATAGATATTCTTGAAATCATTGAAGAGGAAGATTTTGAAGAATCAGATGTAGATGGGAAGGAGAAAAAAGACACCAAAAATCCATCCAAATATGTTTAGAGAAATCATAATAAAATTTTCATCATCAGGGCCATAAATGAAGCAATTCACACTAGAAGAATGATAGTAAGTGAATCTGAGTAAGTTAATTTCTCTTTATTATCCAAAACTCAGCCTAGAACTTTTTCTTAAGCTAGACATGCTAAGTATTGGGTTAAGGATATGGATGAAGAATTAAATTAGATATAAAATAATGATACTTGGGAACTAGTGCCTAGACCAAAAGATCACAATGTGATAGGAACAAAATGGGTTTATAGAAATAAGTTGAATGAAAATGGAGAAGTGACAAGAAATAAATCAAGATTAGTATGTAAAGGATATGCTCAGATTGAGGGAATAGATTTTGAAGATTTTTTTTCACCAGTGGCAAGGTTAGAGGCTATTAGAATGCTTCTTGAATATGTAGTGTTTAAAATTTTCAAAGTGTTTTAGATGGATGTCAAATCTACCTTCTTGAATGGGAGTCTAGAAGAAGAGGTCTACATTGAGTATCCTAAGGGATTTATTCTCTCAAATATTAGTAGCCATGTATGTAGATTAAAGAAAGCATTGTATGAATTGAAATAAGATCCTAGAGCTTGGTATGCAAGACTTAATAAGTACCTACAGGATCAAGGTTTCAAGAGAGGATTTGTTAATAGTAATCTCTACATCAAAATAGAAGGTGAGCATCAATTGATTATTGTGGTATATGTTGATGACATTATTTTTGGAGGAAATATTAAAAATATGAAAAAAGAATTTTTTGATAATATATAAAAAGCTTTTGAGATGTCTATGTTTGGAGAATTGTCATTTTACTTAGGATTGTAAATATTTCAGTCAGATAAAGGAATTTTTATATCTCAGAGTAAATATGATAAGGAAATGTTGAAGAAATTTGGTTTTGAGGATTATAAACTAGTTGGCACACCAATGTGTATAATAAATAAGGTGAGTAAGGATGAAGATTCACCTATTAAAGATCAATCTTTGTATAGATCTATGATTGGTAGTCTTTTGTATTTAACAACATTGAGGCCAAACATCAAACATGCAGTAGGTATGGTTGTAAGATATAAGTAAGCTCAAAAAGATAGTCATGTTCAGTTGGTGAAGAGAATATTTAGATATATCAAGGGGAAATTGGATTATAGATTATGGTATTCCACATGCATAGATTTCACTTTGGTTGCTTATACAGATTCAAATTGGGTAGGGTGTTTGGATGATAGAAAGAGTACAAGTGGATGAGCTTTCCTCCTTGGTGATAACTTAGTATCATGGATAAATAAGAAGAAAAATTTAGTATCACTTTTTACAGCTGAAGAAAAATATATTACAGTGGTATTGTGTTGTACTCAAATGTTTTGGATGAAGAAAACTTTGGAAGATATCAAGGTAAAGTATGATGAACCTATTTATATTTTTTGTGATAACACAAGTATTATTAATATTTTGAAGAATCCAGTGATGCATTCAAGAACAAAAAATATTCCCATTAGATATCACTTCTTGAGAGAGTAGGTTGCAGATCAACAGGTTAAGATGGGTATATCAATACTATAGAGTATATTTTAGATATTTTCACAAAATCACTACCAAAAGACAAATTTGAGTATCTGTGAGAGAATTTGGGATAGGTTCAACATTAGTTAGGGGGGAGCTAAGTGTTATTTCTAAGTAGGACCTTTACCATTTATGTCAAAGGGGGAGAATAATAGGTACTTATATAGGTGCAGAAATAGGTATAAGGAATAGGTATAGGTTGTTATAGTAAGGGGGAGTTACTATATGTTTTTTAGATGGTAGTATGTATAGGTTTCAGGATGTGGCAATTTTAGTTTGAGGTTGCCATCAATGACAAAGTGGAATATTGTCGGAAATATTGTCATTGATGTCAAAGGTCTAGCATTATTGGTGATAAAGGCCCCATTGTATTTAATGGTATTTTTTATATTCATATCTTGGATAATATATGTTACTATTTATTTAATATTAATGAATATATTTTTAGTTTCATATAAGTCAAAAGAGGGCCCTTGGAGAAGTCAAAGAGTCATGGGGTAAAAGACGAAAGAGGAATGGGATGCATTTTCTCATGAAGAGTCATCTTGAGGAATTCCAAGAGTCACCATGTGAAGACAAAAGAGGTATGACACATTTTTCCATAAACAGACACTTTGAAGAATACAAAAAGTCACCAAGATAAAGACAAAATAGGAAAGGATGCTTTTGCTTATAAAGGGTCACCATATGACTTTTCAAATGCAATGATATAAAGGTTCATTCAATTTTGGTGCCATTTTCCATGAGGATTGAAGGGTCACAAAGGGTGAATGCCAAAAGTCATTTGGAAAGCTATAAATAAAGTCTTGAGAAGCCATTTTATATATTCAAAAGAGTGCATGGTTTGTATTTGTTTTTTAAAAGGGAAAAGCAAGCGATATTGTAGAGTTTTATTATTTATTGAGTAAGCAACATTGAGAGATAGTTGTGTTTTATGCAAAAGAGGGGTTGGTGCTCATATGGGTTGGTGCTCATAAATAGTTGTTGTCTTGTTGTTCAACAAAGGGGTTGGTGCTCCTAAAAGTTGGTGCTTTCAAACTTTGTATTTTGAGTTGGTGCTCATTAATATACTTGAGATTATTCTCCATGGTTTTTCCCACTTTGGGTTTTGACATAAAAATCTGGTGTCTCTTTCTCTCTCTCTTGTGTGGTGAAAATTATTTTTTTAATTTTATTACATATATTGAATGCATGATTAAGTGGTTAAATAAAAAAATCAGATTAAGTAAAAACATATATATTATACTAATTCACCCCACCTATCAGTATATTTCATGCCTAACAAGATGGATGACAACCTTTCCACCACCTTATAAAAAAGGTGTATCTTTTAAGTGAAATAAAGACTATCAAAAGGACTTTGATTCACTTAAATAGTATCTTATTTCTCAACCTATCCTCATTCCTCCACAATAAGATCAACCTTTTTACCTTTATATATCTTCCACTGAGCATTGCTTAGGGGCAATGCTTGCATATTGAGATGAGTAACATAAAGATCAAGTTGTCTACTACATAAGTTATAAAATTATAGAATATGAGATGTAATCCACCCATAACAAAAAAAAATCCTCACACTAGTCTTCATCACCTCCAAACTCTGCCACTACCTTCTCAACCAAAAGACCTATGTCATAACCAATACTGACCCACTCAAGTATATGCACTCCAAGCAATACAAAAACTAGCATATTGCTAAGTGGATCATTATCTTATATACGTTTGATCTTGAGTTCATCTATTAGAATTTAATAAAAGGTCAAGTCATCACCAACCAATTGGATAAAGCACCCTTATCAAATAACCAACCATCTCCCCTAGAATTTCTTGATGAATCCATCACCACCCTTTCTCAAGAGGACATCACCTATCAAGTGACCATGTTATTCAACAGATCAAAATGTCAACATGGTGGGGTAGCTAATATCATCCTTATTCCCCTTAATTTTTAACCTCTTCCTTTATCCTTCAAGATGGATTTATATTGTACCAATAACATGGTTGAGTATGAATCAGTAGTGATAGGTTTCCAAACCACCTAAGCCTTAAGAGTCAAGAGGATAAGTGTTTTTGGTGACTCCCAACTTGTAGTCAGTCAAATCAATGGCTCCTACTAGTGTAATAATGATGTTTTATAATAGTATAAATAACTAATCGATGTACTCTTAGCATCCTTGGAGCACTACCATATCCAAACCATTCCATGATCTATGAACAAGTTTGTTGATACAATGACTTCTCTCACAACCTAGATCCCATCTACACCCTCTGACTCTAAGATATCTATCATTATCCATCATCTTACTGAGCCTTCTTATATCAAATCAGACTCTCTAGCCATATTTAATGTGGAGAAGACCCAACTTGACCTTTGGTATAAGAAGATCTTTGACTATCTTAACCTTGCCATCATTCCTTCTAACCTTTCTAGGAATGGTCAAAGAGCATATATTTTAGAGTACCTCACATTAAAATATATTGGAAGAAATTATTTATAATTGTGGCTTTGATGGTCTCCTTTTTTTATTCTTGCATAGCCATGGTGCCTCTCATGCTATCAAAAAAATGCATGATGTGATTTGTGGAGGCCACTCTAGTGGTGTAGTTGTCACTAGATGTATCCTTTGCCTTGGCTAATACTAGCCTACTCTTAACTAGAATTATTGTGATTATGTGAAGAAGTCTTTTAAATGTCAATAACACACCAATTTACATCACATACGTAGTCATAGTCTCCAAGTATCCAAAGATTTATGGCCCTTCTCACAATGGTGTTTGGATCTTATTGGTGAAATTAACCCCCATTATTTTTATCAAAATCATTGTATCATCACTGAAATAGAAAATTTCATCAAATGGGTGGAAGCTATTCCTCTCATTTCAACCAAATCTAAAAATATCATAAACTTTATTAACCACAACATTATCTATCTTTCAGTATTCTACATAAAATAATCATCTATAATGGTAAATATTTTAAGAACAAGAAAGTTTAAGGTATTTTTGATGCATTCAGTATCAAGTTAAGTTTCTCATCACTTATCATCCACAAGATAATGGACAAGGTGAAGTTTCTAACAAAAATTTTAACAACATGCTAGATAAAATGGTTAATAAATCTAGTTGGGCTTAGCATTTACACATCCCTTTCACCTTATGGGCATATTTTACTAACATTTAAACCCCTACGAGTGTTACCCCTTTCTCTCTTATTTTTGGAGAAGAGGTTGGCTTGCCTCTCAAACTTCAAGTTCCCTAAATTTGTATATCCCTATAGGATATCATTTTTGAAGATGATTATCATCAACAATGTTTAGCCCAAATTGAGCTACCTAAAAAATATCATTTAGTTACACTTACCCATCTTCGTGTCTATCAAAAACTAATCAATCACACTTATAAAAATAACCTCAAAGTGTGATAATTCAATATTAGAGATCTCATATTAAAGGAAAATCAACATGTAACTAATATGGAGAAAAACAATTGGGGAAAGTTTGCTTCTAATTAGCTTGGACCTTATATTATAACACACAAGTATGGATCATGATTTTATAATTTATCCTATATTAAATGGAAAATAGAACCTAAGCCCCTCAATTTTTTACAATTTCATCCTTTTTTTGTTAAACAATATCAAACTCACCTTTTGTCTAACTTAAACTCATCCCTTGTTTTCAACAACCTTCATCTCCTTATTTTAAAGACAACTGATTAAAGTTGTATCATGTGATTATCTAACATAGCCTTAGACTAATATTGAACATTGGTATCATGGCTCTACCCATGAAATGATTCTCATGGTACTCTCTGCCCTTTTATAAGATGATTTCCCATGGTCATTATTGCTTAAACCTCTTTTACACATTATCAACTTTCTTGTACTTTAGTCCTACCTTCATGAAGGTGAACCTTTTAATATTATATAATAAAATACATGTCAATAGTAAAAAAAATATAAAAAATAAAATAAACATATATTATATGGGTTATTCCAAGCATTCATAGACTACTCCCTATTGCCAACACCAATCCAAACTGCTCAATGTAAGGTAGACTGCTCCCTTAAAAGACAACTATCAAAATCCTTAAACATATCTCACAAAATTATATCACTCCCTTGAAGGATGGATGATTAAATAATTTGTAAAATCATATCAATTTGTTGGAAGTTTCTCGCATTGATCAATTCCCTAACTTCCCAATCAATAGAAAAATATCAAAAGACCCGTTATCAAAATTACAAAAAAAAAAATAATTTATGAATCCATAATCATATTTCATAATTAGACTTACTATATTCATCAACCTAAACTTTATGTGACATGGACTTATTTATAATGGATCTTTGGTAACCTATAGAAGAGGCATGCTAGTCTCATAATAATATTCCATTATCATCCATCTTCCCTTTATACTCTCTATAAACAAGGGATTTTTGAACTTACTTAACATTATGTGATCAAGAAACTTTTTAACAACCTAACTAATTATAATAAGAATCATTCAAAGGGATTATATTCATAAGCTGATCTAACTTACATTTATTTTAGTCCTTGTCAAAGAATAAGCATCGTGTCTTCTTCTTATTATCTCATACCTATTTGTTGATGCATTCATTAAAGATGTTTGTCTTTTTTCTTGTCTCATCATTATCATCTTTCTTATCTTTCCTCACATTTATTTTTTAATCCAAATTACTCTATGTGTTTAAATATTCATTCACCTTCATCTAATCAAATGCAAGTCATTAAAAATATTTAAATATCAATTATGTGTTTTGTTATGTCTTTGCCATCTTGTCTTCTTTGTTTAAGTGTTTTCAATCAAATGAGAATTTTAATGATTTAACCATCTCAAATAACAGCATATCATACCATCATGAACATAATCATCAATCATCATAACCAACCATAATAATATCACATCATTAACAACATCATATTAAATTCCATCTATCACGTCATCACCATTTATCACATCATAAGTCAATAAGTCATCAAATTTGTTGTCCATCACATGTCTATTCTAACAATCTACCTAAACATGTATCTAATCAAAATAAAATCATCACATCATGATCATGATCATATCACTAAAATAATCTACATAACCAATCACATCACCTAATCAAAAACTATTGATCACGTCATCACCATCTATCATATCATAAATCAATGAGTTATCAAATATTTTAATCCATCACATGAATAACTAGGTAAGGAAACATAATATCACTAATTTAAAACATCCACATTTCTAACCAAACATATGTCTACTCAAATAGAGATGCTAATCATAAGCAAACATTACAACACCATAAAAATAAACAACACATCCATAAACATGATAAATAAACCATAATCCATATCCATAACCATAACCACATCATGAGCTCATAATCATGATAATCATCATATATAACAATAATGTCTATATCTATCAAAATAATATACATCTCACTACATCAATTCATAGTCTCATACACATTACATCCTCCTTATATAACATATCCATAATCTGATCTCACTCCTCACCATGGATATGCTCTATCATATCACCTCATATTAGTAGCCTCATAGTCTAGTGGATGTCTTCTGGTAATATCATCATCTCTCTAGTTGGTAGCAAGAATGTGTTGGTGGCTAGGTCTCATATCTCGATGAGGGCCAATAACATAGTTGCATCTCTTAAAATGCATTGATAATATATGATGCCTTTTAATCCCACTACTACCAAGTTATCCCACTCCTAGTCTATCATTGATTGATGAACCTCATCTAGGATCTTGACACTTAATCCCACACCTGCAACTACTCCTTCACCTATAAGGATAGACACGTTCCTTAGTATACTTCACTTATCAGAATTTCACCTATGACTACTACCTATTTAACCTACCTTCCACCTTACCCTATCCACCTCATCAACATAAACACCCACATAACTCTACCTATGATAAAACCTTACCCATAACCTAAACACTCAACCCGTTCCTTCTACACTTCTTTTTTAACCCTCTTTTCACTTTATCCTCAAACCATTGATGATCAAGTATCAACCAATGATTATTCATTGTGAAATCATCACCCATCAACCTTTAACCACTGACGGTTCAATGGTGAACCACCAGTGGTCTCCACACTGACCACTTCAATTTTTAACTATCGACCATTGACAATTGCCTATCGATTAGAGATGGTCGATAATGATCACTAATGGTCAATGTGTGGAAACTCTCAAGGATTCAAAAACCCTAGGGCTTACTTAAATACCCATAAACATCAACAAAACCTCAAAATTTTATCTTACACCTACCTACACTACTTTTCACCCAAAATCTACGTACCTCATACCCAATTCTTAACCAGCCCTCAATTTCCAATACCTAACCTTACCCACCCATAGCACCAACCAATCAATAAAAAATACTATTTCAATTACTCAACTAACCTCATTCAATAACCTCCATCATGATGGCTTCTTTGGCACTAACACCATTGCTCAACCCTATGCTCTACCTTTAACTCACTGCATCCTCACTAGCTCTCCTCCACTCTAGCCCACCTCGATCAAAACTCCACCTCACTCAATTAACCCTAACTCACTCAATCACACTCACCTATACACTTTGCAAGCATAAACATCAACATATAGGATAACCAACTAACCCTATTTTTTTCACACAAAAGATAATGAATAAACATCATGGGTCACTTTGCTCTTTACAAAATGAGGAAATAAAACATCATTTGATCTTTAATAGTTGCACTTTTAGGGTTGATGTCTAACCATTGATGGTTACTAATTGATCACGGATGGTCAGTCTTAACCATCAATGATCAACCCTTATAGGAATTTCCCATTCTACCACACTTGTTCTAATAACCAACTTATAACAAACATGTGACCATTGGAACCTAGATCATTTTGTACTAATCACCCAACTAGATAACCTTGTCTTGGTCATTTTGGCCCATCTTTTACATGTTTGAGACACCCTTGCCTTGGTTATTTTTATCACATCAATTACCTTGCCATTTTTGACAAACTTGTACCACATTTTGCATACTAACCATTTCAGTACCTAGAATTATGACCCCTCATGATCCCAAAGGCTATAACTATTTTGTTTTACTAGGATCACATCCAACCTTAGATACTTGTGAACACATTGACCTTGTCTAAGAGACTTGTATTTCCAAGTGCACCATAACTATCATTCCTAAATTTAGTCACTTGGTCCACTTATCACTTGTTCCTTTATTACCACCTATTTTACCAATTACTTCAACTATGGTAGCTTAGTCTATATATGATCTATGCTATCATACTTAATCACATGTTATGTGCATGTTTGCATTTCAATTCTCAACTTATCACCAAATTTATCTCCCACTTACCTACTTATTAAACCCACACATGATTTTATTTCACCTCATCTATTCCTAGTTTGAGGGGGAACACCTCCTCCCATACTTGAGGCATCCGACCTTCACAAACCTTCCATTTTTTATTTCATAGCTTGTACATACAAACTGTATAATAAGAAGGGAAAAAATGTAGACACTAGAAAACCATACACTATGGTTCAAGATGTCAGACTAACCCTTAAACCACCCCTTAAGCCCCATGGGACCATTTCCTAATTATGTACTCCACCATTCATTAGTATAAATGGCTAAGTTTAGCCAATTTTGATAATGACCCTAACCACTGATAGTCAACCCTTAACCACCAATGGTTAACCTTGACCACTAATGGTTAACCTCAAGCACTGATGGTTTTCCTTTAACCACCTCAGGAGTTAACTTCAACTCAAACTCTATATAATTTTTTATAAATAGTTGTTTGATATGTCATATATGTAATCAATGCATATTAGGCTAAAATTAGATAGCTTGTTAGACTTATTATTTCACCACTCCCCTCTTTTTATATTAAGATATGAAGAAGAGGTGAAGGAGGATCAAAACTTCTTAGTGAAAGATATGAGAGCTTCTTGTGTAGGTATGCTTCTTACTTTTGGCAAATCTGAGAAAGTTTCTAGTGAATCAACAAATAGGACAAACATCAAAAGTTTTGTTGTAACTCATCATTCAATAACCAAGGTATTGTTACTTTTTCAAAATTTCTCTAGAATATACATCAAGCTTCTATATAACCTCAAAATTATTTAAACTAGCAACAATAAATATAAGTACCTATTTTTTATTAGCATTCATAATTAGTTTCTTTGTTTCATTTCTTGTATCACTTTATCTTCTATCACAATTTTTTGTGTTGGAGTTATACAACTCTAGACACTTTTTCTCTTCCCCAAGACCACCCACTACCTCTTTCAATTAGTTAAACACCCTCTACATAAACTAGACACCTTTGAACATTACCCTTTATCTCACAATCAACATCCATCTTAAAGTCACCTTATAAAACCTTCCTATAACCTTTCCATCCAAAATCATCTTCCTAATCTAGATCCCATAGTAAATGTTGATGGTCACCTAACCACTAAAAATTTGATCTTAACTACTAATGATCACTAACCACCAATGGTCACCTAATCATTGATGATTTGATCTTAACCAACAACAAGCTGATTTGGCCTATCACACCCTAAATAAATTCCACTTTTTGAGTTTCTATTTTGTCACAAATGATCACTCTATTTTTTGAATCATGTTTGATTCATCTAGCATTGATATTTAATTATTTATTACTAAAATTAGTCATATTCATCTATCTCCCATCAAACACTTGTTTTACTTTATTTTAGTATCTTCTTTTATTTATGAAAACATCTACTTTTATCATATCATAACATGATTGTTTAAAAGTGTGGATTGACAACCTCTAAGGAATCTTGTGATTCTTGGATCTAGCTAAAACTAGGCAATCCACCCTACTATCCAACTAATCAATTATTTTCTTAGTGATTTCATATTTGTAGGTCATCCTCCCAAGACAAAGAGGAGCATCAATAGTTTTTTGGATCATAAATCAAAAACCAAATCTAGGTTCAACTAACCTCACCCTTCCTTTCAATTTTAAATTCTTCTTATAAGAAAATAAAGCAAAATTTTAGTGAAACATTTCGACACTCCCGGTGGGATGATTGAGATTTTTTTGGGTTTATAGCTATAGGACATTTAGTTTCATTAGAGAAGACTCATCTATTGCATTCATTTTTGAAAATTAAATGTTCCTTACCTCCTTTCTTTCTTTCAAAAATGCAAGTTCTAGTTTCTTTTGTTTTCTTAGAAAAAAGTAAACACGGTCTTATTTTGCTTTCACTTCTAAAAATCAAAAGTATTCATCATAGGCTTAGGATTGAAATTATCATCATCATATCTAGGTGCATCTTAGTTGTTTTGTATTCACTTGAAAAGAAACAAAAATTTTCTTTTGGATTAAAATTAACTTTGTACCCATTATCTACTTTTATTGATTATATCACATAGCTTAATTTGGTCGAGTAAATTAATCATAGTCTCACTTATCCCCACTCACCCAAGACCAAACCACACATGCAATTAAACATCAAAACATTGACATAAGACCCAGCTAGGATTTCATCACCTAGTAGTTATCTTTCCTCAACTATCTTCCTTAAATTTCACCACCAAGGGGAGAACCAACTCAACACACTGGCTAAGTATAATCTCTAGTAACTCAGTATATTTTGGCTAAGCACTAAACAACCTTATCATTGTAGTGCATAAAGTGAGGGGGAGGCACCAATATCAAGACATTTACCAAGTTATAATATATATATTGAGAGCACGTCACTACCTGAAACCATCCTTTGACATCTTCTTCTAGTACTCATTCTACAAATCCAAAGTGGGTCCTTCATTACTTCTTTAAAATTAAGGCATAAGCCTAAAGAGAGATAATAAAATATCCTAGGATTTTAATGCACATTAGTATATACATTGTTTTCATTGAGATATTTTTATTTTGATTTCTTTTCTTTTGAGTTGTGAGATTGCTTATATCTTCCTTTTTCCCTTCCTTGATTGGTTCTCACTAGACAACAACTAAGAAACAAATAAAAATTGGATCCCCATCCCAACCACCCATCTTCCTCTTCATCTTCATCCATGGAGTACATCTTAGATGTAGAGATATCTCCCCATCATTTTAGAAGTCCCAATATCCCTTAGATGGTTGCCTAAGGTGATATATATTTTTCCACCTTTTTGGGTAATAACCCCATATCTTTGAAACATTATTTTAACACCATATCCCACTATACCCCTACTTTGGTTCCACTTATTAACCTACCCTATGATATGACATCCCACCTTATGGGAAGCACCTCTATTACCACCATTTCCACCTAGCCCTTAGTCACCAAATAATCTTCTTATATCAACAACCCCACTAATAACACAATAAAAAACCAACCCATCTAACCAACCAACACCCAAATGCCTTCCACCCCAACCAATAACTCTTCTAGTATAAGAGTGACCTAACCTTTGGGCACTTGCATTACACTTACCATTAGAGTAGCCTCTACTAGCATTGACACCCTTCCCTTTATTTCCAATCCACCTACCTCTACTCCATTCTAAATCTTGGTTGTTACCATACCTTCTACCCTTCCACCCATTAGTAATAAGGTTACCACCCATCCTAAACCTATCAACCAAACCATACCTCCAAACTAACCCATATAAATTCTTCAATAAGTTCCTATTACACCCAATCCAAGCTATATTCTAAACCCAAATGGGTATATGGCTCTATCCTCTACCCAACCTCCTATATCCACTTACCCATACAAGAAATCTTCCCAACCATCCATGTCCACATATCAATATGTGGAAACCTCCCAACCTTCCACTAGTTATCCTTATGATGCACCTACCTAAACCAGTATAATACGCCTTAAAACTATGGGGGTGCACAACTAAAAATGTATTTCATTAAGATGTTAATTGACAACATGAGAAATTTAGATTCATGTATATCTAGTTTCCATTTCTTCTTATCATATGATCAAATATATAAAAAACCAACTCATCCATCTATCGCAATCTAACCTTATCCTCCTCAATAAGAGCTTCTAAAATTTTCAAAATTTTAGAGCAAGGAAGATCCTCAACAACATCTTAGAGATTTTAGACACTCTTGCTACTTGATTTCTTACGATGATGCTCTCCTTCTCTGCACCTTTCTCATGTCCCTATCTAGTCTATCATCAGATTGGTATAGTGTTATTACTAGACACTCCCTCTTTTCTTTTGCCCAATTAGCTTAAACCTTCTTAGATTATTTTTCCATAGATATATCTAGGAAAGTTTACATTACCAACATCTACTCCATTTGTAAATTTGAGGATGAATCAATTGCTAATTTTGTGGCTCATTGGAAAGGTTTGATAAACCAAATCTCTTTCTCCTTACCCCAAACCAAGCTAATTAATATTTTCTCTCGAGCTTGTGCCAAACATATTTCCTTCACTCTACAAGTTTAGACTTTCAAAACCTTTGATGAATATTTTACCATGGCTTGAAAATTGGAGATTAAATCCATTGATGAGGGGAAACTAAAATTGAGAAACAAGAACTCTAGTTTTAAATCAAATGAAAATTCCTCCTCCAAAACCACCAACCAATCCAATATTAACACCAAGACTAAGGGAACCATAAATACATTTGTCCTTAAAACCACCCCTCCTTTGGTTGTTAACCAACCCAATTCTTATAATTCTTCTAAATAGAGTACCTAAAACCACAACCAAAAGTAATACACTCTATTAGGGGAGTCATATGCTTCAGTATTTGAAAAGTTATTAAAATCAAACATCATACTACTTCCTCCAATTAAACTCCCACAATAGTTTTATTCCTCTCATCCTACCCTAGGTTGCTATAAGGAGAATGAATTGTGTGGCTTTTACTATGTCATTAGACATGATGTTAGTAGATGTAATACTTTCAAAATCATTATCCAAGGGTTGATTGACAAGGGGGAACCTGTGCTGGATAACCCCAATGCACTCCTAAATCAATCTCTTGACATATTTAAACAACCTTTTCCCAACCATACCCGTTCTATGAATAATGAAAATAATAGAGCGAAATCCTCTCACAACCATGAGGTCCATATAGTTAATGTGGTTTTTAGTGAACTCATTATTGAATAATCCATTGCCCAAACCACCTTTCCTTCTCCTTTACTTATTGAGGTAGTAGTGTTAGCTTTTATTCCTTTGGAAATTGAAACAAATGAAATAATTATTCCCCTTTCTCCACTTGTCAAGGTAATGGAGCTACTAGCCTCTCCTTTGGAATACATACCAAAAGAGGTATCCATTAACACGGTATCCTTATCTTTTATCATACAACAATCCACTCTTCCTTGAGAAAGCATTCCTAAGGAAGAGGTCACTTTATCTACCTCTCCCATAAAAGACTCACCTTCCCAAACCTTGGAACCTTTGATTGAGGAGAAGGATAAGGTGACCACTCATCTCTCTCAACCCATGGGTTTGTTCTTTGAGACAAATACTAAAGGGATCAAACATGTCTATAAGCCTTTATCTACAATAGTTCAAAACTTGGAGTACCTATCCCAACCTAACATGGATCATGCCACATTTTGGCACCATCTCAAGATTCTTTACCCAACAAATCAAGAAATCTCAACCACACCATTGTCAACCAACCTTCCACTTCCACTATTAAACACACCATCATCTCAAACAAACCATTAGAAACCTCTACCCCTTAAACCATAGTTAAACCAACCAAACCAACTCCACCTAAAGTAGTGTAATCACATTCAACCATCCTATCCAAGCTTGTAAAAAAATTAGGCATGATCCCTACTCAAAACCTTACTAACCATTCATTAAATTTGGATTTAGAACTACCTAGACCACCAAAATAACCCCACGTCAAGTCAACCAAGAAAGAGGAGCCACCTAGGATCCCAAAATCCAAAACCTTGCCTTTTATTTTGGGACCACATCCTTCCTCCATCCTAGGACCTCATCCTTCCATTAAGAAAATACATCTCCCAAAGATAACCCAAACCTAGCCTCCTCTTCCATCTACACCCATACCTATTATTTTCACATCCTATGCTTCCAAACCCTCCACTTCTAAACATCCTACTTATAACCCTTCTATTTTGAATCCACCCACTACCAAGCCTACTATTTCTTAAACTTTTTCCTCTAAACCACTAACCACTAGGAATACTCCACCACCTAAAACTCCTGCTACTAAGCCTACTCCTAAAAATGCTTCCACCCCAAAAATCAAATCCAACATCCTTACCACCTTTGCCTGAGTCTCACTCAACCATCCTATAGAGATTATTAAAAGATTCTAGCTTGACTTTACTTCCTATCAAGCCATTTGACCCCCATATTCTTAAGCCATCCTAGTTTGATGATAATCTAATTTTCTCATACCATAGGATGTCAGGAAATGATATAGATAAATGTAAAGCTATCCAAGTCCTAGTTCATTAGGTATGTGCTGACAATGACCTATTGTTATAAGATCCACCCATAACCCCACAACCACTCTAGGAAGCACAAACCACCACCCCAAACCTTTAAGTAATCCTCTATCCCAACTCTTCCACAAGTCCATACCATCAATGTGGTCTCATGATAATAATTTCAACAAAAGGATAATGGGAAGGCAAAAGGTGTCCATTCCATGGACATACCCTTATTATACCCTTAATCACTCAACCAAACCCAAACACTTGTACCTTCTCCAAAACCCTATATATACATCTTAGGTACCTCTTAATCCAACCCTTCTAAGTTGATCCAAAGTGTAGTTCTAAAGAAACTTCACCAAACAGTAATGAAGATGAGTTTATATGAACTAATCAATACATCACTCCATCACCACCAGGAAATGATAGAAGCTCTATAGTCCATAGAGGTCCAATTAGAAGATCCACAACCTCTAGTAGACTTTGTTGGATCCCTCCAAATTTCCACCATTTTTACCTTTAAATATTTGTAAATACCCTTCGATTATCCCTAGGATCTAGATCTTCCTCTCTTCATTATTGCATACATCAACCAAACTTGCATCAAGAGGGTTATGATTGATTGAGGGGCTAGCATCAACATTATCTCCTCACACATATGACTAGATAAAAATTTTGGAGAACATTATGTTGGAAACCACAATAGTGCTCCATTCCTTTAATGACACTATGCAAAAAAGTCTAGGAACCATCATCCTGTACATTTATTTAGGACCTCACACTCTTCTTGGGCTCTTCTATGTAGTAGAAGGTGAGTTCTGGTAAGATGTTCTACTTGGACACCCTTGGATTTATTCCATGAATTGTGTACCATATACCCTACATCACTACATCAAATTTAAACACCAAGGTCAAGTAATTACCATACAAGTTGACCTAAGTCCTTTTTTATCATGTAACATAACATACCACCCAAATGATGTTCTCCTCCTTCCCATCACCAAATCTTCATCAAAAAATGATGATTCCATTTATTTTTCCAGCCAAGACTAGAATATATAATTCATTCATTCTACTTAAACCCCCATAAATGACTCCTTAGAATAAAAATTCAAACATCTCTCACTTGGGGAATGCCACCTCCTAGCCTTAGATGCTTTCCCTAGTCCCTAAGATTATGAGAACCTTGACCAGAACCCTAGTTACAACCATAATACTAGAACCACTATTTCTTTTAGGCCTCCTAATCTCTAAATGAATCTTATCTATGGGGGAGTTGATCAACAACTCTTTGTCACCTTGACCTCCTCTTCTCCTCAACCATTCACTTTAAATTTCTCCTATCTAGATAAACCTAAGTTTGCCAAGACATAACTTCATAGATGTTCTTCGAAGGGATTTGGTCTAGGATGTTATGAGAATATATCACAAGACTTACCTTCCTATAAGACTCAAAATCCTCATGAAATATTTTGTCTTGATTTTTCTCCACCCAAAGAGTTGCTAATAGACTCACCTCCCATTACCATTATTGATAAGGATGTCCCATCCTCACCATCCACTCCACCTTTAACATCTAAGAATTTTCGCATCATTCCCCATAACTTTTATTTTCCATCAACATGATCACCTTTGGACCCCTGACTTATCAAAATGAAGGGGATACCATAACCATTCATGTAACTCATTGTAATATGGTAGGAGATGACTCTCCTACCACCAATACCATTCATTGTCAAAGTGATGATTCCATTCTTACTTATCTTGGTGTAGAAGACTCTTTTATCCACAAATCCCTGCCTCATGAAACTTCAACCATGTTTAATGAATCTACCATGGATATCAACATGGGTACTCTAGATAACTTACACATTATTAAAATTAGATAACTACTAAATTCTATGGATCTTCAAGATTTCCCCTCCTTCCTATAAGACCATAGCATACATTTGCTTGGTCATATAGTGATATGCTAGGAATTGACCCTTCCATTACCACCCATAATATAGTCACCAACCAAGATGCCAAGCTAGTTAGGAAAAAACTTCATTAGATGCACCCTCACATAGCCCTTCTCATTAAATAAATTCAACACCTCTTATCTATAAATTTCATTCAACCCATTGATTATACTCAATGAGTCTCAAACATCATCCCTATCACGAAAACAATAGGGGACTTTAATTTTGTGTAAAATTTTGTGACTTTAACCTTGATTTCTTAGAGGATAACTTTCTTTTACCAAGCATTGACTAGATTTTTGATCTTACAACCATCCATGAGATGTTATCTCTTATGGATGGTTCTTAAGTTATAATCAGATCTTGATTATCCCTGAAGATCAACACAAAACTACCTTTATCACCTCCTAGGGAATTTTATGCTACAGGGTCAAGCCGTTTGGTCTGAAGAATGTTGGTGTAACCTACCAATGTACTATGACCTAAATATTCCATGACCTTATTCACAAAATCATATAATACTATGTTGATGACCTTCTTGGGAAATCCAAATGTCTTAAATATTATTTGACCATTCTTAATATTATCTTTGATCATCTCATCCATTACCATGTTTGCCTTAACCCCAAGAAGTGTATTTTTTGGGTCTTATTAGGAAATCTCCTTGGCTTTATCATTTCACTTCAAGGAATTGAAGTCGATCCTATCAAAATCAAATAAATATTTGATATTCTTCCTCCCACCCACCTAGAGAAATTTGGTAGCTTATAGGGGAATTTCCATCTATTCATTTCTTTATCTATCAGTTCTAAGATTGATGCCAACCTTTCTACCACCTTTTAAAAAAAGATTTATCTTTTAAGCGGCACAAAGACTATCAAAAGGCCTTTTATTCACATAAAGAGTACCTTATATCTATACCTATCCTCATTCCTCCAAAATAATATCAACCTTTTTACCTTTATATATCTACCACTGACCATTCCTTAGGGGCAATGCTTGCATATCGAGATGAGTAACATAAAGAGCAATTTGTCTATTACATAAGTTATACACTTATAGAATATGAGACTCAATATACCCATACCAAAAACTTTGACTCACACTAGTATTAATCACCTCCAAACTCCACCACTACCTTCTAAACCAAAAGACCTATGTCATAACCAATACTGACCCACTCAAGTATATGCAATCCAAGCCATACCAAAACTAGCGTATTGTTAAGTGGATCATTATATTATATGAGTTTGAGCTTGAGTTCATCCATTTAAAATTAATAAAAGGTCAAGTCATCACTAACCAATTGGATAAAGAACCCTTAAAAGATAACCAACCATCTCTCCTAGAATTTCTTGATGAATCCATCACCACCCTTTCTCAAGAGGACATCACCTATCAAGTAACCATGTTTTTTGATGGAAAAAATGTCAACTTGGTGGGGTAGCTAGTATCATCCTTATTCCATTCAATGTTGAACCTCTTCCTTTATCCTTCAATATAGATTTATATTGTACCAATAACATGGTTGAGTACAAATCCTTAGTGATAGGTCTTCAAACCACTTTAGCCTCAAGAGTCAAGAGGATAAGTGTTTTTAGTGACTCCCAACTTATAATCAATCAAATAAATGGCTCTTAATAGTATAATAATGATGTTTTATAATAGTATAAATAATCAATCAATGTACTCTTGGTATCATTTGAACTCTACCATATCCAAACCATTCCATGATCTATGAACAAGTTTGTCAATACAATGACTTCTCTCACTTCCCAGATCCCATATATACCCTCTAACTCTAAGATATATATCATTATCAATCATATTAATAAGCCTTCTTATATAAAATTAGACTCTCTAACCATATTTAATGTGGAGGAGACCCAACCCAACCTATGGTATAAGAAGATCTTCAACTATCTTTACCTTGCCATCATTCCTTCTGAATTTTGTAGGAATGGTCGAAGAACATATATTTTATAGTACCTCACATTATATTATATTGGAAGAAATTCTTTATAAATGTGGCTTTGATGGTCTCTTTTTTTATGCCTACATAGTCATGAGGCCTCTCATGTTATCAAATAAATACATGATGGGATTTTTGGAGGCCACTCTAGTGGTCTAGTTGTCACTAAATGTATCCTTTGCCTTGGCTAATACTGGCCTACTCTTAACAATAATTATTATGATTATCTGAAAAAGTTTTTTAAATTTCAATAACACACCAATTTACATCACATACTTAGCCATAGTCTCCAAGTATCTAGAGATTTATGGCTCTTCTCACAATGGGGTTTGGATCTTATTGGTGAAATTAACCCCATTATTTGTAGAAAAATCATTCTATCATCATTGAAATAGAATATTTCATCAAATGGGTGGAATATATTCTTATCATTTCAACCAAAGCTAAAAAGATCATCAAATTTATTAACCACAACATTATCTATCTTTCAGTATTCCATATAAAATAATCATCGATAATGGTAAATATTTTAAGAACAATAAAGTCTAAGGTCTTTTTGATGCATTCAGTATCAAGTTAAGTTTCTCATCACCTTATCATCCATAAGATAATGGATAGGATTAATCTTTTAACAAAACTCTTAACAACATGCTAGAGCTAAAATGGTTAATGAATCTAGTTAGGATTAGCATTTACACATTCCCTTTCTCTTATGGGCATATTGTACTAGTATTTAAACCCCTATGGGTGCTACCCCTTTCTCTCTTATTTTTGGAGTAAAGGCTACTTTGCCTCTAAAAGTCTAAATTACCTCTCTTTGTATATCCCTATAGGATAGTATTTTTGAAGATTATTATCATCAACAATGTTTAGCCCAACTTGAGCTACTTGATGAACATCATTTAGTCACACTTACCCATCTTCATGTGTATCAAAAATGAAGCAATCACACATAAAAAAAGAACATCAAAGTGTGAGAATTCAATATCAGAGATCTCATCTTAAAGGAAAATCAACATGTAACCAATATAGAGAAAAACAAGTGGGGCAAGTTTGCTTTCAATTAGCTTGGACCTTATATCATAATGCACAAGTATGGATTGGGAGTTTACCAGTTATCCTCTCTTAAAGGGAAACTAGAAACTGAGCCTATCAATGTTTAACATCTAAATCCTTTTTTTATTAAACAATATAAAACTCACCTTTTGTCCAACTTAAGCTCATCCCTTGTTTTCAACAACCTTCATCTCCTTATTTAAGGACAACCATTGTATCATGTGATTATCTAGCACAACCTTAGCCTAATATTTAACATGGGTACCATGGCTCTACCCATGGAATGATTCTCATGTTACTCTCTACCCCTTTATAAGATGAGTTCACACGGTCATTATTACTTAAACCTCTTTTACCCATTATGAAGTTTCTTGTAATTTAGTCCTACCATCATGAAGGTGAACCTTTTAAGCCTATATAAGAAAATCCATGTCAATAGTAAAAATAATCAAATAATAATATATTTTATGGCTTATTCCAAGAATTCATAGACTGCTCCCTTGAAGTACAACTACCAACACCAAATCAAAATGCTTAATGTAAGGTAGATTGTTCCCTTGAAAGATAAAAATCAAAATCATTTAACAAATCTCACAAACATAGATGACTCCCTTAAAGGATGGATGAGTAAAGAATTTATCAAAGTGTAGTAATTTGTTTAAAGCTTCTTGCATTGATCAGTTTCCCTAGCTTCCCAATCAATAAAAAAAATCAAAAGACCCATTATCAAAATCAAAAATAACAAAGATAATTTTAGAAGTCGTAATCAGCTTTCATAAGTAGACTTTCCATATTGATTATCCTACACCTTATGTGACATGGACTTATTTATAATGGATCTTTGGTAACCTACAGAAGAGGCATGCTAGTCTCATAATAAGATTCCATTATAATCTATCTTCCCTTTATACTCTCTATAAACAAGGGATTTTTTTAACTTACTTGACATTATATGATCAAGAATATTTTTAACCACCCAACAAATTCTAATACGAAGCATTCAAAGGGTTTATGTTCATAAGAAAATCTAGCTTACATTTGTTTTAGTTCTTGATAAATAATAAATATCATGTCTTCTTCTTATTCTCTCATAAATATTTATTGATGCATTCATTAAAGATGTTTGTCTTTTTGATTATCTAATCATTATCATCTTTCTTATCTTTCCTCACATTTAGTTTTGTTATCCAAATTACTCTATGTTTTTTAAGATTCATTCACCTTCATATAATCAAATGCAATTCATTAAAAATATTTAAATATCAATTATGTGTTTTGTTATGTCTTTTCCATCTTGTTCTCTTTGTTTAAGTGTTTTCAATAAAATAAACATCTTAATGAATTAACCATCTCAAATAACATCATATCATACCATCATGAACATAATAATCAATCATCATAACCAACCATAATAATATCACATCATTAACAACATCATATCCAATTCTATCTATCATGTCATCACCATTTATCACATCATAAGTAAATAAGTCATCACATTTGTTATTCATCACATGTCTATTTTGACAATCGGCCTAAACATGTATCTAATAAAAATAACATCATCACATCATGATCATATCACTAAAATAATCTACATAACCAATCACATCACCTAATAAAAAACTATTGATCATGTCATCACCATCTATCATATCATAAATCAATAAGTCATCAAATATGTTAATCCAACACATACCTAGCTAGGTAAGGAAACATCGATTAATTAATTTGAAACATCCACATTTATAAACAAATATATTTCTACTCAAATAGATATGTTAATCTTAAGAAAACATTACAACATCATAACAATAAATAACACATTCATAAACATGAGTAATAAACCATAAGCCATATCTACAACCATAACCACATCATGAGCTCACAATCATAATAATCATCATATATAACAATAATTTCTATATCTCTCAAAATCATATACATCTCACTACATCGACTCATAAGATGGTATCAAAATCATATAATACATACAAATATAGAATCTCATGAGAATCTAGGGTGTTAGAATACTACTACTCCCTAGATCTATACACCTTTAGGACCTCTCTAGGTACTTAGATGTTTCCCACTAACCTATATAACAATTCTAGCTCCCACACCCCCTCATTGTGTCACATACTCATAAAATCATGGCTCATTTGGAAGGTAGGAAAATACTAGTGCCTTATAATATCATAGTTCCTCTACTGTAGAAACATATCTAGACATTTTAATCAAATCCAATGTTCTTATAAGTGTTAGCATCTATGCTACTCCCTATATCAAGGTATCCTTCTCATATATGACCAAGGCTAGATACACTCATTCCTAGTCTCTTTCTTATGTGAGGGTACCCACCTAGCCTTATGTCATATCTTTGTCTAATATCTCTACTACTAACGTTGCATGTGCTAATACTAATGTTACCTTTACTTGATCCTTCTCTGATGATGCCTACCTATCAAGGGCATCCACATAACATCTGGTCCCCACCCCTCCTCCATATCAACATCTATAACCCATTAACCATCCTGTATAACATCTATTCTAAACACCACCACATCATAGTGTGTTTGGAACCAAACATGATATGCTTGTATAACCCCTATGTCATTGATATCTAGCCTTTTTGGTATCTCTTCCCAATCAAACATTAACACTTTTATCTATGGTTCAGGTAGTGGAAACTCTATGTCCTCCCTCCTATACCTCAAGAAAGAACCTATGATACCTAGCATAAACCCAAACTACCTCCTTACCCTATAAAAATGATTAAACTCTACCTTAGGATCCCATTTTCTCTCAATTCACCTATAACTTTGTAATGATAAGATATATCTTATAAGGCCTACCCATGCTAAAAATCTAACATATGGTATCTAGATGACATCACCCTTAACTAGTGAATCTAACCTACCTTTATACCACTCTAGGTCTCATTCCCATCCCACTGGTCTTGTAAGAGTGTAATCATAGATCCATCACATAAATTTGACTTTGAAGTCCATCTACACAAATCCATGCCATGATAACCCCCTGGTTGAAGCACCTTAATGTGCTCATACACCCAAAAATTTATCACAAACCCAACACTAATTCCATACCTTCAGTGTGACTTATAGCCCTAGAGATCTTGATATATTTGAACTAGTAGGATAGGTGCCTAAACATACACTATTTGATCCATCATCATACCTAGTAAAATGACTAATAATATAGAGGGAAATCTACCACTGCTAAAATCTAGTAGTGCATAGTAAGTTAAGGAAATCATCATCATCATGACTCATCTCATTCTCCTATCCATATGATATAAGGGTGCTTAATGGAGGCCTCTAATGTGTCACCTCATACATACCACATCCTCCTCATACAAAACATACATGAGCCTATCTCACTGCTCACCATCGATATGCTCTATTGGCTCACCTCATATTAAAAGCCTCATAATCTGGTAAATGTCCTCTAGAAGGATCATCATCTCTCTTGTTGGTAGTAAAAATGTGTTGGTGGTTGGGTCCTATCTCTTGATTAGGGCCACCAACATAGTCACATCTTTGAGATTTCACTAATAATATTTGATGCATCTTAGGCCCACTACTATCAATTTCTCCCACTCCTAGTCTATCATCACTCAATGAATCTCATCTAGGAGCTATGACACTTGATCCCATAATTATAAATACTCCCTTGCCTACATGGATAGACACATTCCTTAGTATACTTCACCTATCAGAATTCCACCTATGACTACTACCTATTTAACCTACCTTCCACCTTACCCTATCCACCTCATCTATATAAACACCCACATAATTATACCTACAATAAAAGCTTAAACTTAACCTAATCACTCAACCCATTCCTCCACTTATTTTTTAACCCTCTTTTCACTTTATCCTCAAACCACTGATGATCGAGTATTGAATGATGATGATTCCTTGTGGAATCATCACCCATTAACCTTTAACCATTGATAGTTTAGTGGTGAACCACCAATGGTATCCACAATGACTACTTCAATGTTTGCTTATCAACAATTGACAATTACCTATCGATTAGATATGGTTGATAATGACCACTAATATTCACTATGTGGAAACCATCAAGGATACACAAACCCTAGGGCTTACATAAATACCCATAAACATTAACAAAATCTCATAATTTTAACCTACACCTACCTACACTAGTTCCCACCCAAAATATACCCACCTAATACCAAATTTCATACCCAATTCTTAACCACCCCTCAATTTCCAATACCTACCCTTACCCACCTAGATCAATAACCAATCAAAAAATAAAATACTAATTCAATTACTCAACCAACCTCATTTTATAACTTATATCATGGTGGATCCCTTAGTACTACCACCACTGATCGACCCTGTACTTTGCCTTCACCTCACTACATCCTCACTGGCTCTCCTCTACTCTATCCCACCTCAGTCAAACCTTCACCTCACTTAGTTAACCCTCACTCACTCAGTCACACTCACCTATACACTTTGCAAGCACAAACCTCAACACATAGGATAACCAACCTACCCTATTATTGTCACATAAAGGATAATGAATAAACATCATAGGTCTCTTTTATCTTTTCAAAATGAGGAAATAAAACCTCATTTTACTTTAATAGTTGCACTTTTAGGGTTGATGTCTAATCATTGATGGTTACTAGTCAATCACTAATGTTCAACCCTAACTATCAATGGTTGACCCCCTATAGGATTTTCCCATCCTACCACACTTGTTATAACAACCGCCTTATAATAAACATGTGACCATTGGAATCTAAATCATTTTCTACCAACCACCCAACCATGTAACCTCACCTTGGTCAATTTGGCTAATCTTCCACGCATTTTGAGACACCCTTACCTTGATCATTTTGATCGTATTGATTACCTTACCATTTTTGACAAACTTCCACCAATTTTTGCATATCATCCATTTAGGCACCTTGGAGCATGTCCCATCATAATCCTAAAAACTAAAACCATTTTATTTTCTTAGGACCACATCCTACCTCAGATACTTGTGAATACATTGACCTTGTCTAAGAGACTTACATTTCCAAGTACACCATAACTACCATGCCTAAATTTAATCACTTGGTACACTTATTACTTATAATTTTAGTATCACCTATTTTACCAACTACTTCAACTATGGTAACTTAGTATATGTATGATTTGTGTTATCATACTTAGTCTCATTTTGTGCACATGTTTGCATTTTAATGCCCAACTTATCACCAAATTTGTCACCCACTTACCTAATTATCAAACCTATACCCAATTTTATTTCACCTCATTTATTCCTAGTTTTAGGGGTAACACCTCCTCGAATACTTGAGGCATCCGAACTTCCACCAACCTTCCATTTTTTTTGAAGCTTGTAGACATAAAATGCATAATAAAAAGAGGCAAAATGTAGACATTATAAAACTATACACTATGGTTCTAGATGTCACACTAACACTTATACTACCCCTTGACCCACTTGGGACCATTTCCTAATCATTTACCCCCCATTATTTAGTATAAATGGCTAAGTTTAGCCAATTTTGACTATGACTCTAACCACTGATGGTCAACCCTTAACTGTCAATAGTTAACCTCGACCACTGATAGTTAACCTCAACCACTGATGGTTTGCCTTTAACCACCTTAAGAGTTAATTTAAACTCAAAATCTAGATTATTTTTATTAATAGTTTTTTGATCTATCATTTCCATAATCAATGCATATTAGGCTAAAATTAGACAACTTATTAGACTTATTATTTCACCTCTCTTCCCTTTATATTAAGAGAGGAAGAAGAGGTCAAGGAGGATAAAAAATTATTGGTGAAAGAGATGAGAGCTTCTTATGTAAGTATTCTTAGTTTTGGTGAATATGAGTAAACCTTCTAGTGAACCAGTAACTAGGATAGAGATCAAAAGTGTTGTTATAACTCATCAGGTAATAGCCAAGGTACTGTCACTTTGCCAAAATTGCTCTAGAATCTACAACAAACTTGTAGCCAACCTAAAAATTATTTAGACCAGAAAAAATAAATCCAAGTATCTATTTTTATTAGGATTCAATGATTATTTTCTTTGTTTCATTCCTTGTATGACTTTATCTTCCATCCCACTTTTCTATGTTGGAGTTATACAACTCTAGACACCTTTTCTATTCCCCAAGACCACCCATAACCTATTTAAATTATATGAACACCCTCTACCTAAACTAGACACCTCTAAATATTACCCTTTATCTCACAATCAACATCCAATGTAAACTCACCTTCCAAAACTTTCCTACAACCTTTCAATCTAAACTTCTCTTCCTAATCTAGACCCCATAGTACCTATTGATGGTCACCTAACCACTAAGGATTTGATCCTAACCATTTATAATCACTAACTACCTATGGTCACCTAACCATTGATGATTTGACCTTAACCATTGATAGTAACTATCTATCAATTTTCAACAATAAACTGGTTTGACCTATCAGACCCTAACCAAATTCTACTTTATGAGTTTCTATTTTATCATAGAGGATCACTCTATATTTTGAATCATGTTTGATTCATCTAGCATTGATATTTAATTATTTATTACTAAAATTAGTCAAATTTATCTATCTCTCATTAAACACTTCTTGTACTTCATTTTAGTATCTTATTTTCTTTATGAAAGAAACATCTACTTTTAGCATATCGAAACTTGATTGTTTAAAAGTGTGGATTGACAACCTCTAAGAAAGCTTGTGCTTCTTGGATCTAGATAATGATAGGAAATCCACCCTACTATATAACTAATAAACCCTATTTTCAATGTTTTATTATTTTCAAGTCATCCTCCCAATCATCTAAACCATGGAGCATAAACCAAATTTAGGGTCTACTAACCTCACCCTTCCTTTCAATTTTACATTCTTCTTCTAAGAAAATAGAGCAAAATTTTAGTGAAATAATAGGTAAAACTTATAAAAATAATAACTTATATTGATTCATATATAATGACTTAAAATAATTACAAACCCAAACCATGATTAAATAAGCCTCAACTTAGAATTGGAGTTGACATGAAAAAATATGAATAAAAAAACTAAAATTAAACAACAAATTTTATTTTTAGCAGCTGTTATTTTTAGTAAGTTTCACATGCAAGCACAAGTAGCTCTAAATATCTCTAAAAATATATATAAACACTAAAATTATCCTATAAAATGAAATTCAATTAAATTTGACATTCGGTCTTAAAAATATATAATTTTAAAAAATAGAAAATTCTTGAAAAAATCATTAAATGGTAATTTTAGACCCTTAAATGATCATGTTTAGAATACTAAAATTATCAAAAAAATGTAATTAGATAGAGAGTCTTATTAAATCATCAAAATATTTGAGATTATTGTTTTGGCATATAAAATAGCTCAAACAGAGCTACGTATCAAAAGCTATGGCCTCTGAAAGATTAGCCTATTTTTTTTAGATCATTCTCCTCTAGTTGAAAAAAACTTAACTCCTACGAGTTATCCTGTTATACTAATACAAATTTTATTTATCAATCTTATTTAACTCCCATTATTTTATCTAGGTGTTTTTTTATTACTGCAATCCTTCCCACTAGACCAAATACCTGTTATAATTTCCTTGCCTTATGCTCAGTGTCTTCATATCCAAAACTTGTAGTATTTTTTCCTTATTTTTCTTTGTAACATATTACTACCAATTTAATTCTTCATCTTCATCAACTTCAACATATTATCCATGGAATTCATATAAATTTGGAACATTAAATATTGGAGATATATCAAAATTCTATGGTAAACTCACCTCATAATCATTGCCATTGATATTTTCATAATTTTTCATTGTCTAATTTCCTTTCCTCAAGTAAACCATTACCAACTCTCCTTCCTCAAATAGCTTGGGTTTTATTCTAACTTATAATTCTATTGTATATTTTTCATTACTTTCTTATAACTTTCTACTTGCTCCTTGTAACTGTCACATATGCTCTATAAATGCTTCTGCATAATCACTAATTCGATCTACAATTGGTAATTGTACCAAATCTAAAATATCCATAGGATTTATCCCATAAAAAAATTTGAAATGGTGATTTTCTTATCGATATATTCATTTAACTATTATATAAAAACTTATCTTGTGGTAAAGCCAAGTCCAATTGCTTGGTCTTCTTTCCCACTATGCATCTCAAAAAAAATTCCAATCTCCTATTCACAAATTTTGTATGTCCATCTATTTATGGGTGATATGCACTTCTAAATTGTATCTTAGTACCCATATTATTACACAAATTCCTCCAAAAACTACTTAGAAATTATGTCCCTGTCTGAAAGAATAGTTTTTGAAACACCATGCAATTTCATGATATCCTTAAAAAATAATTTTGCAACTCTAGTGGCATCATTGGATTTCTTACATGAAATTAAATGAACCATTTTAGAAAATATATCTAAAACAATAAAAAATTGAATCATTATCTCTATGTGTTTTTGTTAATCCCAACACAAAATCCATATCCAAATCTATCAACGGTCCTCTTAGGATCTTTAATAGCATGTATAATCTAGTATTTTATGCATGTCTTTTAGCCACCCAACATATCTTGCACCTTGAAACATACCTTGTCACATATCTCTTCATATTTGGGAAAAAATATTTTTCCTCCACCAAACCTATTGTCTTCATCTTACCGAAATGTCTAGCCAAACCACCACTATGTAATTCTCTTATTATATTATCTCGTAGAGACCCAAATGGAATGCATAAGTGTTTCCCTTTGAATAGATAGCCTTCTTATATAAGATAATTACCATGAATAGTATTTATCCCACCTATTAATGGATTCTTGCACTATTCAACTACCTTTCCAAAATATGGATCAATATCATATAATTATTTAATAGCTTCAAATCCAACTACTTGACTTGCCATAGTAGTTAATAAGAATACTCTCATACTCAATGCATCAACTACCTAACTCTATTTTCTTGATTTATGTTTTAACATAAAAGTATATCCTTAAAATAAAGAAACCCACTTTTCATGCCTACTATTCAACTTCTTTTGTGTATTCACATAATTTAAAGCCTCATGATATGTAAATTGGATAAAATCCTTAGGCACCAACTAATGCCTCCAATGTCTTAATTTTTGTAAAATTGCATATATTTTAACATCATAGGTAGAATACTTTGTTCTTATCTCATTCAATTTGTCACTAAAATATGCTATTGGCTTTCCTTATTGACTCAATACAACATTAGTTCACACAAATGAAGCATCACAATCAACCTCAAACACTTTGTTAAAATTTGGTAATGTTAAAATTGGTCTTTTTGTAACTTTTTGAAAAATTCAAAACTTTATGTGGCTACTCTAGTCCTTGTAAATTCCTTCCCTCTCATTCAATATATGATTTGTGTCATAATACTTATAAAAATTTTAATGAATTTTCTATAAAAAGTTTCTAAACCATGGAAAATTCTTACCTCTATAATGATTTCTTGAATAGGCCACTCAAGAATTGCCTTTATCTTTTCTTCATACATTCTCATGCCATTTTCTGAAATTACAAATCCCAAAAATACCAAACTATTCTGCATAAACCTACACTTCTTCAACTTTACATACAACTTCTCCTTAACAAATCTAGTACCATTCATGAATATTATAAGTATTATTCTTTGGTCTTATTGAGTATTAAAATATCATCAAAATAAACAAATACAAACTTACAAATATATTCTTGTAGCACTATATTCATCACCTTCATAAATGTGTTAGGTGCATTAGATAATCTAGATGGCATCACCATACACTCATATAAGCCATCCTTAGTCTTGAATGTAGTTTTCCACTCATCTCCTTCATGAACTCAAATATGATAATAGCCACTCCTTAGATCAATCTTGGTAAAATATTTTTCTCCTATAAGCACATCCATCATATCATCTAAATGAGGTATAGGAAATCTATACTTGATTTTAATTTTATTAATTAGTCTATTATCCACACACATTATCCATCCTCCATCTTTCTTTGGAGTTAAAAATTCTAGTGTTGCACATGGACTCATACTCTCCCTTGTCATCTTCCTTCTTAGTAATTCAATAACCTATTTATTTAATTTTACATGTTATGTTGGACTCATCCTATAAGTTGTTTGTTTGAGTAGAGATAATTATGGAATCAAATCAATGTGATGTTGGATATCTCTCTTTGGTGGTAAACTATTTGGTAACTCATAAGTATAACATTTGTATATTATTTCAACACTTGTGCTACTTCTATTGGTATTTGCACCATTTCTATATTTTCATTATTTGCTACTAGTACATAATAAAAACTTTCCACCTTCATATCTTGGATAAATTCTTTAGTAGAGAGTATTCTTTATATCTTCTTTTCCTCTTTAAGAGGTAACAAAACTATATTTTTACCACGTTTCCAAAAAGTGTATGTATTCTTTGCTCCATCATGAATTACTTTGCTATCAAATATCCACAATCTCTCCAATAACAAATAGCATGAATTCATTGGAATAACATCACACCATATTTCATCATTATATGTTTTCCCTATAGAAAATTTTTTTAGGAACATTTTATCTACTGTAACCTTATTCCCTTTCTTAAAAAAAATTTAGTTTATCTATCATTTCTTTAGAATCCATATTTTCACAACTACCACCATCTATAATTACTTTTCATACCTTTCCACTTAAAGTACATATTGTTTAAAAATATTGATCGTAACCATATATCACCACCTTATTTATTCTAAACTTTTTCCTTCATTAGATTGATCATTTTTATTCTCATCATGAGATTCTCTCCAACATCTATTGGTACAACTTCAATATTTTGTTGTTTTATCTCAACCTCAACTAGATTCACTCTTTGGTGATCTGCTTTCCTCCTTTCTTTATCTTGATAGTGCAGACACATAAATGATCTATTTCATTCTTCTCTACATCTATAGAAAACATAAGATCTATGTTTATTCAAAAACCATCCTCTAGCACCACCATAACCTTGACCTGTCTTAAAAACTCTTCTTCTTTGTTGGTATTAAAACCCTTTCCTATTCTCATCTTGTATTTTTGTAACACATGATGATTCACCTTTATTGGTATTAAACCCACCTTTGGTGGTATTAAAACCACATTATACCTTTATTGGAGGTGATCCACCTCTATTTATACCAAGAGACATTCTTTTGAAAATCTATGTATTTTGTTTTTCTTCTGCCTTCAAAGCTAATTGATAAGCTTCCTCCATGCAAAGTATTCTATGCATGTTTAATTCATATTGAATAATAAATTTCAAACCATTTACATACCTTAAATCTATGTTATATTATGTTTCATCATGCTCTAATCGTATAGAAATCTTATAAAAATCATTTTTATACTCTTGTATACTTTGATCTTTTTGCCTCAAATTTTAAAATCTTTTGTATAGGATTTATGTATAATCCATAGGAAGAAATTTCTCCCTCAGCTTATTCTCCATATTTTTTCACATACTAATCTTCTCTTTACATTTTTTTGTCTCTTTTTATGCAGTTGATTCCACCAAATCATTGTATGAACTTTCAATTTCATACATGGAAATTTTACCTTGTCTTCTCTCATATTCATCCATTCTATCAAATCATCTAGTTTTAAACTTCCTCCATAATATGGAACATAAATTTTGATTCCTTGATTTCTTCCTTGTAAATCTTGAACCATCCTCTCTTCCATTGATGGTGGCAGCTCTTATTATTCTTCTTCTTGCTGAACTTCATCATGATCTGTGTCCTCCTCATCACCACCTTGTCTTCTTCTATGGTTGGTCATAACCTCAATTAATTTCTCCACTTGACTATATATATATATTATATATTCTAGTTCATTTGTGTAATACCTGCTAATCTTATTTCCATGTCTTACTCTTCTAAGATTCAAACTTGTTCTAATACCAGATAATGAACCCAAAAACTATCAAGATAATAAATTATCAATAGGTAAAGCTTCTAAAAATAATAACTTGTATTGATTCATATTGAATGACTTGAAATATTTACAAACCCAAACTATTCTTAAATAAGCCTTTACTCATAATTAAAGTTGACATGCAAAAATTCAAGAAAAAAACTAAAATCTAAAAAAACCTTCTATTTTTAGTAAGTTTCACATGTAAGTGTGAACAACTCTAAAAATATCCAAAATAAATCTAACTAAAATTATCCTATGGGATGAAATTTAATTGAATTTGACATCTAGTCCTAAAAATATACAATTTTTAAAAATAAAAAATTCTTGAAAAAATAATTAAACAATAATTTTAGACCCTTAGGTGATCACATATGGCATCCAAAAAATATAAAAAATAATTGTATGTAGATAGAGTGACTTATGGAAGCATCAAACATTTTGAGGTGGTCATTTTGGTAGATGGAAGAGATTAAAAGAGCTATGGGTCAAAATTTATGGCCACCTGAAGATTGGGCTATTTTTTTATGCATCATTTTTCTACCATCATTTTTACAAAGTTCCTACATTCACGTTGAGAAGATGAGCATGCTTACTAAGGACATTTTTCACAATAATAATATCTTACCTTTGCTTGGTAATAACCATTGATCAGGTTATATGTTATTATTTTCATTTATTATTTTAAAATAATTTATTTTTATTTATTCAATATATTGGTTTCACATTAAAAAATCACATAAAATAAATCCTTCCCTATTTCCTCTTTTACATAAAAACATAATCTAGATCTCTTATTTCTATAGTTACATATTAGATTATTTATAACAACACAAGTTTTCACATCTTATATGATAAAGAAATCACACCATAAAAATAGGTATAAAAAAAATACACTATTTTATTTTTGGTTTTAATAAATATTTCATACACAAATAACTCTGAAACAAGAACACACAAAAACCTAGACAACCTAGATAGTCAAACCTAACATACTAGATCTACAATTTAGTTATTATATAGTTAAATAAAATTATTTTAGTTTATTATATTAATAAAATAAGAACATTTTTTTAATTATTTATTCCATATATCATTTTATTTCATATGCAAACATTCAAAACTAGTCTCTAGTTTTGCATGTGTGAAGACAATTTTTGAATCCCTAGTAAGAATGTTTTCTAGGATTTTAAACCTTGATTTTTATATTTTAATGTTATAAAACATAAATTTCATATTATTATTTCATTATTTTTTTACATGAAAATACAAAAGTGTTAGATTATGAAGGATCAACCGGTTGTCATCCAAGTAAATTAACAAGGAAACATAAAGCAAATTTACACAACACAATAAAATAATAGTATGGTAAAACTTCAATGAGGTAATAAAAACACAAAGTTTATATCCTTCTTATTTATAAATATTTTACACCTAATAAATTTAGATCCACCTCACTTATTCTCTTTACAAAGTGTTTAGAGACATTTAATTTTGAATAATTATCAATGCCATAATGTTATCACGTCTATAGTTTATAAAAACATAATATATAAGTAGTGAATGGTTATAATTGAGTGGTTATACCTTTTTAATTTCACAAATATCTTAATTATTTGTTTACATACATTATTATATGTATACATTTATATTATTTTCATAATATAAGTTTTAAATAGTTGGATGTAATTAAAAAATAAATATAATAATTAATATTTACAAAATGTTACAATGTGGGCCACTAAAATAACCCAATAAATATTAATGTTCCAATGCTCCCCCTTAATTTTTATTTAGGATACATGCCATAGTGAAAATTTTATACAACATGAATTACAATCCATAAACCATACACAATGATTTCAGGTAAGCATGTAACACTTGAATGATTTATACACCTTCATTATACCAATGTCACCTTTTATAAAAAAGGATTTAAAATCCATAAACCACTTATGGTGATTAAGGCTAGCATGATAGTGGAGCTACATCCCATAGTTTTACCTTACAAGTATTTAGAGCCTTTTATAATATAAAGACCTCCATTACAAAAATATTTTAATATTTGGTACACTTTAAACTCATATATGATAAAGTTTACAAAAAAAACATATAGAGTAACTTTATACAATGTTTTTAAAATATAGAATAAGTATAGAGAGGAAAAATAACATATGGTCATTAGGATGTGACATTGTCATGCACATTCCCCCTCAATGGAAATTATGAGATGCCGAACATTGTTATGATCTTGTAAAACTTTAAAGTACATAATAATATTTATAATATAACACACATTATCAAGAATAAAAAATTATTATTATATCTCTTTCAATTATAATTAGCCACACATTGGGGTAGTTTATCTAGCTTTAACTTAATTAATTTTAAGCCACTTTTTCACATAACTCTATGTTTTTGTTGAAGGTAAAAGAGGTTTTTAAAGGGACTCTACTTGTACAAAAGAACCACCACCACGGCCAAGTACATAAAACAAAGGATGAACAAACATAATAAGCAAAGACTTATTGATAGGAACAAAATAGTATAAACATAATAGATAAATAGATGACATGCAACCTTCATAGAAAAGTAGACAAAATTAACTATGGATTTTATTCCATTCCTCATATGTCATGGAAAACTCCTCAGTTGTAATATAAAAGTTTTTATCTAGTATAGCTCCCACCTTATTCTTCTCATTCTTAGTAGTGACCCCTTTGAGCTATTTTTTGGGTCTGGTACTATCCTCATTATCTTTTTTAGTTTTAAAAAACATATACAAACATTCCATACTTTACATAGTAGTGTTAACTATAACCTTTATAAAACTTACAAGGACATTGAGCTTATCCTTGAGCTCTTTATTATCCCTTTCCAACATGGTAATTCTATTAGTAAGAATCTCAATTTGAGAAGACATTTCTTCTTATTTCTCCCTCATGAAAAAAATCCCATCCTTCTTATTGAAATTATTAATGTCCTACTTCAGGTGAGTATGATCCTTCATAAACCATCAAATGAAAGATTTATGTAGGTTCACTTCATTCTCTAGCTACTCTAGTCTACTTTGATTATTTTACACATCCTTCATAAAATTAAGATCAAAGTTGAATTGAGCATTAGGTCAAGTATCACTAGTCTTAACACCAACATTTTTGTTAATAACCCTACTACTTGATGCATTCTAATTCTCCCCTTCCCCAATGAAAGGTGAATTAACCTTGATGGAAATATCATTTTCATTAATAGTATGGTTTTTTCTCTTACTACTAGTATGCTCTTGTAGATCAATCACTGAATGTGGGTCCTAGAAGAGTTGATCATTAGCTATGTGTTCTTCCCTGAAATCCACCCTATTATGAGGAAAAATCAAGGCCTCAACCTTCTTAGGTTTTGGCTTAAAATTAATTCTCAGAATATGTTTGGAAGGACCAATAGGATAAAGGTTTATATGTTTCTTATTAGCACTAAGATATGAAGGAATGGGTTTTTGGTCCTAAAAAACTTGTAGATAAGAAAAATGATTTCTTGATGCAACATTTCTATTTTCTTAACCAATTGAACATAATTGACAGAATGCTCCAACTAATGAAGAATATAAAAATGAATGCTAATGAAGATATTATGACATAGATAATTAAAATTTTTACTTACCACCCATAATCATTTATGGGAATTTAGTCACATAACATTCTCCCCATGTAAATTAACTATGTGGATATCCAATTTTTTCCCATAAACAAGGTTTTTTTAATTTTTCTAAAATATCAAAAATACCACAATAACAACACTCCAGTGTAGTTATTAAGTAACTCATCCATATTTTCCACCATTTTATTTACATTTTTTTAAACATATAATGTTTTAATTTCATCATATTAATTCAAACCCAAATGGTAAAAAAAAATTTATTTTGAATCTTAAGTGTTTTTAATATACCAATTGATAACTATAGAGGTTATTACTATGACATCCTCTTCTTGAGTAAATTCAAAGAAATTACAAAAACATTATTGTATATAAAATACAATTTAAATGTTCATATTTACATTTACTATATTTAACATATTACATATGTTTGCCCTAAATTTACAAACTGTGGAAGTTGATATAATTTTAAGGAGTATTCTCTCCCCATATAAAACCTTAAATGTAACCCTTGACATATATCATATGAACACTAGAAACACACATAAATAAAACCTTAATATTAGTAAATAACTACATTTTTTTAAACATATAATGTTTTAATTTCATCATATTAATTCAAACCCAAATGGTTAAAAAATAAAATAAAATTGAATCTTAAGTGTTTTTAATATACCAATTGATAGCTATAGAGGTTATTACTATGACATCCTCTTCTTGAGTAAATTCAAAGAAATTACAAAAACATTATTATATATAAAATACAATTTAAATGTTCATATTTACATTTACTATATTTAACATATTACATATGTTTGCCCTAAATTTACAAACTGTGGAAGTTGATATAATTTTAAGGATTATTCTCTCCCCATATAAAACCTTAAATGTAACCCTTGACATATATCATATGAACAGTAGAAACACACATAAAATATTGTATGTAGTTATTTACTGGTGTTTAACCATAAAATTTAGAAGTGAGATATATGTTTAATAATATAGAAGTAGTTCAAACCCAAGGGTGATAAATTAATCTACAGTAGGCTAATTAATAAATTCCTTGAATAAATGATTTTCTAAATTTATACAACCGATATTGTTAAATATAGTAAAGTACAATTATTGAAAGATATTGAAATGAATAATAAACATTGGTACTTGGTTTATTATGTGTAGATAAATATGGACTAAAATTAATTGTAGAATATTAAGGATTCATATTTTGTATTAGTTATTAGATTAAATAAACTAACTTATGTGGTTTTGGACACTACCATTGGATCTAGACACTACCATTGATGCTAGTGTCCAACTTTGATGCAGGTGTCCTATACATAATAATGACTAGATTAATATGAAACCATATTTTATATTCTAGGTTTTTATCACCTTTCTTTGATGTATTTAGATCTAGGATATGAGTTATCTCCTTTCACTAATTGATTAAACCCTAGATAATCACCCTTCTTCACCCTTGGAATGAGTTTCTTAAAAAAATATTTAGTGGGCTCATGGTTTCAATTTGATCTAAAGACCCCTCTATCAATGGGTGATTCCTACATATCCAATACTCTAAGGAGGACCTCGACCTTATGTAGTTCTTCACTATATGTGGGAAAGTGCACATATACTATATGATAAATACATGTAGTGATATAGCTTATAATTTGATAATAATATCTCATGAGATGATATTTGAATGCTTCAGACCTATGAGATGATTTCTCCTATGCTTGATATGAAAATATGGATGAATAATGTGGAATAGAGTGTTTTTGTAGTTTATTTATTTATAGCTAGTAGGTGTTTGTTTTTTATTTACTAGATGATGAAGGAGAAGGATTGAAATTATATTTACACCTCACCTTTTGAAAATATCTCATGATATGGTTAAATAAGATAATTAGGATAACATATGGGTTTTGATCAGTTTATAATTTGGATAAATTTTTATAATTGAACACTAGATAAGAATCTAAATACTAATATTAATGGTAGTATCCCTGTGTGGTTGGTAGTGTATGGAAGTCTAAAAAACATGTATGGATATGAATCTACAAGTGAATGATATTTATCAAGTTTTAATCTTTCTTTGTGTTGCATGAGACCTAGGTCATCATAGTGATATGGATCAAACTAAAAGATAATTATTAATACATAGTTAAATGGAAAATGTGAGCATTTAAACATTAGTGAGGTTTATAATTAAAGGGTGGTTCCCTAATCCATATTTATGAAATGTCCAAGACTGGGATGCTATAAATTTTAGTTTTAGTATATATATCATTCCCTTAAATCTAGTAATGCATAAAGATGAAATTATGTTAAATGAAATAAATTGGTACATGGGTGTGTATAACACACCTTACCTTTACTTGAGTGCATTTTGAGTGTTTTTATAGTGTATGACCTATAACCAAAATCATGTTACAATATAAATCACTACATATAATTTGAAATAATTAAAATGATTTAAAATAAAGAGAGCCAAAAAGGAGTACACCTATATGTCAATGCAAACATGTTTTATTTCGATGAATTCACTTAGTGAAGATGCTTCCTTATGAAGCATTAGAGTTAAAAGTGGTTCAAAAATGAACCTTAGAGATTATAAGGTTATATGGATGGGTTGTGACATAGTCATTAAGATCATTATATCTCAATTGCACAACTTAATTAAATATATAATCTAGTGAGGTTAAGTGATTTAATCATTTATTATTATAAATATGGTGAGATTAGATGATTTAATCACTCAAATACATAAATTTTGTGAGGTATTATTTAATCACTTTAACCTATAAAATGAACCAACTATTGTAGTAGAAAGGGCTCGATAAAAATATTCCTAGTGTAATTGGTGCATCCTGATGAGTAGTGTAATTGGTAAGTTTTGCTTTTTGGGTGAAATATCATGGCATATTCACCTATAATAAGTCTAAGTTAGACTATATGTGTCATAAATACTTAAACAATTATTTCAAATCTATGTAAAATTGGTGTAATGTATAGGATTTTGAGCCAAGTGTATATATGAATCATGGAATTGAAATAGAGTTTGTGTAAGTGTGGAGGTAATGTCTTTATGACATGCCCCCACTAATATATAAATATACTGAGTAACTATATAAGTGTGTAGGTCATGTTTTTATGATATTCCTCCACTACAATTTGGAAACTATAAAAATGTGTAAGTATGGAGGTCGTGCCTTTGTGGCATGCCCCCACTCTAATCTAGAAAATTGTGAAAATGTGGAGGTCATGCCTTTATCACATGCCCCCAGTAAAATTTCCCTCTATTTTGAGGTCATTAAAATATAAATTGGTAAATACCTTACCTCAAAATGATAAGGTAATTTTATAATTTGTATGAATCATGTAACATATAGGGATAACATGTCTAACTCTCTCTCTCTATGTGTGTGTGTGTGTGTGTGTGTGTGTGTGTGTGTGAGTTAGGATCAACATACATGATCACATCAAGTCCAAATATGCATGATATAGATCATGTCAATTACTAGAGATTAATAATATAATCTAATAAAATAATCAAGCACACATAAAATATCACTCCATGTAATGTAAAGGAATGGTCCAAGGAGATCTCATACAAGGGGCATGTTTAAATACCACACAAACAAAATGAATGACAAATTTAAATGTCCAATCAACATATAATGACATATTCAAATGTCCAAACAACATAAATGACACAAGGCCTAGTTGGAAAGGAACATATTCAAATGTTCCATAGGTTAGACAATAGCAAGCAATGTAATACACTTAAAGAAGTGAAAATAGAGGAATCATAAGCAACTAACTTAAACATGTCATAATAGTATTTCCATATATGTGTTAGAAAAAAAGGTTATGTAACATAACATATCAACTATAATGTGAATGATATAAGCATGGATATAGACATGTGCAAGTGTTAATATAAAATTTCAAACATGATAATGTGTAAATGATCATAAATGATAGGTAACATGTATCAATCATGATAAAAAAAAAGTAGATTCCCCATAATGTACTATATGATGTGAGTATATTAAAGGTCTAACATTTGGAAGTTCATAGATCATGTGTATGGGTATGCTTGTATCATACTCAAATATGTATGAAATAGATGCATATATATGAATTAAATGATACACTATATACTAACATAAAGCAAACAACATAGAAGCTAAGGAGATAATAACACCCAGGAATGTTGAATATTTTTATATTTTTGAACTATTTGCATGTTTTTATATTTTCTTGAATATTTTTATAGGATTTTTAGAGTGTTTTTAAAATTTTACAAGATATATGATGATCTCAAGATCAAGATGATAATATTTGAGGATCGGTGAATGAATAAAATTTCTTTAACAAAATGTGTTATATGTGTGCATAATATAATAGAAAGTGTATCATGTTGTTTTGGTAAGTTTGTACTTGGTATATTTTGTTTGCATTTATCTATATTTTATTTTTCATATATTGGTGATGGATTTAACTTATATGTACTAGGTATTGTAGGTATGAATAGATTGTGTGGTAAGTTATCAACTAGATTAGAACATAGTTTGTTGAATGATTCATCTAAAGATTATCATTTATATGAGTAGTGAGAGTAGAAGGGTTTTGATTTGGAGAAGGGCTTGTAGTTTCCCCCTTTGTAACTACATTTGAAACTTTTTATTTTTTATTATCTCTTGATTTTTAATTACTTATGTTATATTAAACATTTGATGTGCCCATTTCTCTTTTTATACCATTGCCTCTTGTAATTATTCCTTTTCATCTTGTGCCTTTTTTAATTTTTATATTTGATCGTTTTATAACATTTTATTTTGTAATTGTTCCTTTTCATATTGTGACTTTTGTAATTTTTCTTTTTCATATCGAGATTTTTGTAACATTCTTACTCTATATTTTCCTTTTGAATATTTTCTTGCTCTAATTTTGCATGTGTTATTTATTTTTCTCTTAATTATCCTTTAGTAGTCATATTTTTTATTTTTGAACTTTTTCCTTAAGAGAGGTACTCATAATATGAGTAGGTTTCTTCATTGATGTATCATGCCACTATATTTACAACTTTGTGTTTTATTATTTAGTGAAAAAAAATAATCTATATGATTCCCATGCATTCTATGATATGCACAATAGTATTTTTGTTCTTCTTATAAGATGTATAGGAGGTACTTAAATCACTTTGTTTTAAAGCATTTATCTTAGGATTTCACTTGGACTCTTATTATCATTTTGTCTACCTTTTTAATCATTTTATATAGGTATTATGTTGTATAGTTTCATTTTGATATGAAACCATGGTAGAATAATATGAAAAAACATGATTATAACTAGAATATTTTGGATTTTGAATGTAATATGATTCTGTAAGTCATTTATTTACTTACTCACATTGTTGATTTTATATTTTTGTATTCACAAGAAAAAGCCCTAAGTGATTTAGATTGAATACAAATACACACACCATCTATAGGGTATGTGGGATGTGGAGTATTTTGAGGAAGTACATGTTGATTAACTTCATTCAAAACCATAGGATGGGATACCTTACCCTTTGGAAGAGTGATAAGATGGACCTAGTTAGAGGGATGAGAATTATCACTCTCCTTAGGGTTAGGAGGAGGAAGAGGTTCTTCTCTTAACCTTTGTGAATTTTTAAAACATACCTAGAAGAAATACCAAAAATTCTATGGAAATTAGGATAATAAACATCACCTATACTATTCCCAAACAAATAATATTTGGAAAAAAAATAAATGCAACAATTTGAAACCCTAAAAAGTTGAAAACCCTCAAAGAAAACTTAGTAATATTTTTCAAAATAAGAATTTATAAATTTTAGTAGATTGGATTGGTTTTTTTAATATCTAAGTAATATTTTTAAGTAAAAAAGTATAAAATAATCAAAACCAAAAAAATAGTTAAAAACAAGTATTCCTTGCATATTATATATCAAGATACACTAGAAATAGTAGATTCAATATTTTGAAAATAACATACATAATTTTGACAAAAATGAGATTTATTATTAGAAAAATAAGAGTATAAAAAAGCTCTTTATAATTTGAAAGTTAATCTGTTGTGAATCAAAAATGATCCAAATAATGTGGGATGTGTCATAAGCAAAACCCTAGAATATTCAAAATAAAGAATCAACAATTTCTATAAATTATGAATATATTTTAGAGATATGATCAAGGTTTTTGAATAAAATATCAATTTTGATGAAACCAATAAATTAATTTTAAAATAGGTACACTATTCACCTTATACACCAATACTTATTAAAAATAGTAAATTATAAAAAATGAATAATATGTATGAAAGTTTGGGAAAATAAAAATAGTTTTTTGAGTATATCAACTTGATTATAAAAGACCACAAAAGAATTTCAAAATGGAGTTATTAGGAAGATAAAAAGAACCAATAAATGAAATTTCAAGTTAATGTACACAAATCTCTAGGGTGAAGTTTTAGATATGAAAATAAATCACAAGTTGAAACCCTATGAGGTTAAAAAACATAGACCAAGATAAGATTTTCATGAAGAGAAATAAGGGTCATGTTCACCAAGTTTTTAACCCTAAAATTAATTAAATGGCATATAGGGTTAAAAATATAGACGTAGTTCAAGAACAAGGGTTATAAACTAATCTATAGTAGACCAACTAATAGAAAACTTAGATAAATGATATTATGAATTTATACAACTAATATTTCTAAATATAGTAGAGTACAACTATTGAAAGATATTACAAAAAATAAGAAATAGTGGTACATAGATGTTTCATTATGCATATATAGATCTAGATTAGAAACAACTATAGAATATGTAGGATCAATCTTTTTTATTAATCATTAAATTCTATAAATTATATTATTGTGGCCATAGACATTATCATTATATCTAGACACTATCATTGACTCTAGTATCTAACTATGATGCAAGTATCATACATAGAATAATGACTAGATTAGGATGTGACCAACATAATTATTATAGGTTTTATATCACATTTTACTTATGTGTTTAGATATAAGATATAGGTTTACACTCTTTGCTTATTGATCAAACCCTAGATATTCACCCCTCTTCACCCTTGGAATGAGTTTTCTAAAAAATGGGTTAGTGGACTCACAATGTCAAGATGTCCCAAAGAACCCTTTGTCAATGGGAATTACCTACATATCCAATAATTAAATGAGGGCCTAAGACTCATGTATCTCTCCCCTATGTGTGGGAAAGTGTGTGGACAAGGGTGAAATATACCTTATGATGATGCATGCAGTTATCTTGTTTGAAATTTGACAAATATCACTCATTGGATTCTCTTTGAATGTTTTATATCAATGATATGTTTTATCTTATGCTTGATATGAAAATAGGGATAGATAGGAAAAATAGAGTGCTTATGTTATAAATGTATTTAGATTTTGTAAGTGTTTTCTTGTTATTTATAAGATGATGAATGAGAAGGATGAGAATTGTATTTATACCATAAATTTTGAAAGTATCTCATGGTAGGGTTAAATAATATAAATAAGATGAACCATGAGTTTTTGATCATTTTATAAATTGGATGACTTTTGAAAAATAGATGGTAGATAAGGATCTAGACACTACCATCAATAATAGTGTCCCTTTATGGTTGACAATGTCTGAAAGGCTAGAAAATAGGTATGGATCTAAAACTATTGGTGAGTAATTTTTATCATGTTTTAATATTTATGTGCATTGGATGAGACTTGGGTCATTATAATGATATGGATCAGACTAAGAGATAATCATTTAGGCACATTGATATGATGAACACGAGACTTTTAGTAACATGGAGGTCTAGAACTAAATGGTAGAGCCATGATTTATATTTGTCAAATTGACAAGACTAACATGATATAAATATTATTTTAGTATTTGAAATTGGATTTATCCAATATTAAAAAAAATGAACATCCCCAACTATCATATGATGTGCATACAATAATTTTGGTATTATCTTACATTTTGCTAGAAGAATATTAGATATCCTCTTACAAATTATACATTTTTATCTCACATAAATATTTCCCAAAAAGTCATATTTGTTTCTTTTTTTAATCCTGAATACACACTTTCCTAAATTTCATAAAAATCCATTTTGTTATGCAACTTATTTATGTTATTATTGTTCATCTTTATGTAGTTAAATTTAGTTTCATTTGGAGTATATCTTTAGGATTTCTCACATAAAGTTTTTAGACTATATTTTATGTTCTTGGTTTTGGGAAGAGTTTTATTTAGATGAAAGTAATATAAAAATTCCTTAAATAAGTTTCCTATTGTACTCAACATACCCCCATTATTTTCTTGAATACAAACCCACTATATTCTGAAAGGCCTATGCCTATTTTTGAAATCTTATTTCATAAGAGCTTTATGCATTGTACCTAACTTTGCTATTAGGTAAACTCAAATGGACATGTTTCACTTATTCATATTAACCTATTAATAATCTTTGGAATTTTTACATATGCATAGGTTTTCAAAACATGCATTCTTAGGATTTTTATTAATAGGTCTTCATAACTGTTTTTTGGTATTCGATCTTTGATAATATTGAATCCTTCACACATATATACAAATTTGTGAAAATTTTTCTAAACTTTTCTTCACAAGTTTTAATCATAGTTCTTGTTTGAAAAATTTTCTCATATATTGGGTCCTCATAATTTTATCCACCATGTACTAAATTCTTTACAATTTATGTTATTTGGAAGTTCACTCTTCGGGAACCAGGTCTTCAAAAAATTTACATTTCAATATTTACTCTTTGAAGAAAATGTTCAAAATTTGGTTTTTGGAATTTATTATTCAATATTATGATATTCAAAAAACATTAATTTTGGATAAAATGTTCATCATTTACTTTTTAGAATTTTATCTCTAGGATTTACTCTTAGAAAAAATTACTTGACAAAATTGTTTAGCAGAAGTTTTTAGAGAAAAAGTTGGAAATTTGGTCTTTGGTATTTACATATTTAGAAAAAATTCATGGCAAAATCTTTCAAGAATAGGTCTTCATAACTTTTGTGTTTTGAAAAATTATTTGGAAAAAGTGTTTGGAATGATTCAAAACTTATCCTTTGGAAAAGGCAACCCTTGCAACCTTTGTAAAATAATCCCCACCATAGGACTTCAGAACAATTTTTTGGAAGATGACTTTACTTCATAATAATTTAGGTTAACACTATTTTAATGTAACATCCAATTTTTGACTACCAAAATCCCCTATGACATAGTAAATTTAAAAAAATAATGACATAATAACATTTAACAAAAAATAATGATGTGGCATCCTTTAAAATGCCTATAATGACTATGTGCCATACTGACCAAAATGAAGTGGTAAATTTTGAATTAAATGAGTTAAATGAATTTATACATGTTGAACATTAATGGTGCATGAACTAGAATTGAATGCCAAAATATATATCAATGAATTGAAAAAAGAATGAATAGCATTGATCAGAAATAAACCCTAAGCTCACTTTCCTCCTTTAGAACAATCCTTAGATACCTAAGTTTGAATCATGAAGTTCATACAGAAGAGGAAAGCCACTAAATTGAAGAACCAAAACTTTGTCAATTCAGTGAATTAACTATGGAATCTTCATCTAATATATTCAAAGGATTCCTTCCACCATATAGATTATCAATCAAGGACTCAACTGAATACAAATACATTTTATTTGATCCAATATTATTCAATAATGAATATCCTAATTACATAATGTTATGGGATGTAATTTATCAAGTGGATGCACATACTTATGAGGATAACTTGACACCAACACAAAGAATATTCTCTATGTACCTTATCCCTCTCAAATGATAGGGATTACATTTCATATAAGCCAATCATGAGGTTATACCATGCATAGACCTCTTGCGATATCTATTATTCATTGGCAAAAATGATTGGGGACATGTTCTTACATAACCTAAAGCATAAAATTGTCTTTGCCTACATCTTAGGAGACACATTATAGAGGTATCCATCCCTACCTATCATGGATGATACATATGATTTACACATAGTGGTTACATGGAAAAAGAGAAACTCAATTGACAAAACATTAAGCAAATGGATCATTCTTAAGGAGACTGTCATCCTCAAAGAGAAGAATTTGGTGCCTATAAATAAGTTTTAAAAGGGATTCCATGTTGGGATGACCCTCCTAAATTAGTTATATGGATACCCTAGCATTGAATTACTTCACCTTGAATGGATTTCATTGCTAGATTTACTAATGACCTCAGAGTTAACATTTGATCTAGGAGAGGTAATCGATGTTAATCTATAGGAACAAGTTCTACACCAAGACAAGATGCATATGGGAGGTCACTTTTATATGATTTCATACTTTCTAGATGTTTTGATGGGTATAATATATATACACAATAGGTCATTCTAGATCTCAACTCTATATTTCATCAAGAATCATATATGTGATTCATATTCTTTCATGCATATATAAGCATATACAAAAAACATAACATGTACTATAGAGGATGTACCCTTAGGTTTGGAGGGATATTCATGAATTTCCATTACTCAGGGTATCTAAGAACATAGATGACACATCGATATTCAGAGCTAGCCTACACTATGATCATGCTTAATGGCCACAAAGTTACACCCCTGCATCTCCCTAAGCATGTACTAGATAAATTAGTAGATTAGGAGATAGACTAACAGTTATGGTAGGGAATTGATTAAGATTTTAAGAATAAAAGTAAGAGTGCATTCCATGGCCCCCATATAATGATTGGATGGATGTGTTACATCAATCATAAGCACTTTTGGGAGGCTGGTAGATTTAGATAATACTACTCATTAGACACCTTGCTAAATAGAGATCAAGACCCTCATGGTAAAGTTAAAAATCATATTTAAGGCCTTGGTATTCAATACCAACACAAGACTTATGACCATGAATTCCATTTTATTAATACCAAGACTGATGCCCACATCTTGGAGAGGGCACATACAGTTGGATTGGGTGAGTAACTCTTGAAAATCATCCAAGGGGAGCCCTCAATTTTGATTATTGATGAACATATCAATATCATGCCCTCAAGTGGATGGGATACCATATATTTATGGTAAATATTCATTCCCAATCATAAATTGAATAGGGGTAAACTTCTTAGACATTACCCATGGTAATGAAAATTGTAAAGTAAGACCCTGGGGTGGCTAAAGCTCCCAATGTTTTAACTTCACTTCAAATAGATAAAGATGAGCCAATTTGTATTAACTCTTAAAACTTATAATTTCATGCCCATCTTGTTTATAATTCAACTCAAGAGATTATAAGCGTGTAATTTTCAATTACACCCATTCATGAAGCTTAGCTCATGGCAAAAAAGGTGACTATTTGTTATAAGAGGAATCTAAGATCTTAGATCCCCTACTAAGTCTAACTATTGAAGAAACATTTACAAAAGGACCATTAGGGATGGAATAATAATCTACAAGAGGTGATTCCATTGATGAGGAAGAAAAGTTACAAATATCCAAAGTTTTAACAACTCTCCAATACACCAAAGAAAAGGCACCACTACAAAGAGACCAATTAGGTGAGGGTGTAATCATGATTATCTCTATAGATCCTTCAATTTATATAACTAAAATTGTATCTTTTGTCTCCCTTATGTTAGTTTATTCTTTTGATCCCATTTATCTTAGTCCTAGTGTTTCTCCTTCCTTAGTTGTGCCTAAGGTAGAATTTATTTCCTTTGATCCTAGTATCCAACCATCCCTGGATGTTGTAAAAGTGGAATATGTTTCATTCACTCTTATTATTTCAATATAATCAATAATATATACTATTCCAATTATGTCCTTAGCATTCATTTACCCCACTTATAATGTGGTTAACTCCACCACTACCTTAGTATCCCCTAAGACCAAAAAACATAACATCTAAGAAATCTAGGGGAGCATTGGTAATTATGTAGCTACATGTGTCATCCATTTAATTAGGCTTACCAATGTTTTCTTCCAATTCTTCCCAAGATACCACTATAGTATCATCAAAGAAGGTTGGGAAGGAGAATCAAGTATATAAAGTACACCCATTGGCCCAATATGGTGACATATATTGGTAAAATATAATTTGGCCTTCCAGCCTATATCCATTGCAAGTAAAGGCCTTGAAATAGTCTTCAATATATTTATTGGTTAAGACCACAACCTAGGACACTCAACCAACTAACTTAACACAACTAGTCATCCTATAGTGGGCTACAAATTTGGAATATCAATATTCTCAAAGACCAAACATTACAATCATATAAATACCAAAAGTAAGTTCAATTTTTTTCAAATCCATAGAGAATATCTAGAGGACAAATAAAATAAATATTGAAGATGATGCTAGAAGGAGAATGATTCTAGAGGAGAGATAAGACATTTTCTCCCTATCTAAGAGAAATAATAGGAGAATGGGGTAGTCTCCATATAATGAGAATTTTAAATCCTATTTTGAGACACACAAGGATAATTTGATCAAGTTCCATGAAGGAACATAACCATCAATGAGGTTTAAGCAAGAGTTAGAGTAGGTTAGGGAACAATAACAAGCCATCCATATTACCATGCAAAGTGAAATAAATGTGTAAAGTACAACTTCAAGACTATAAAACATTTTGGATGTCATTAATTCAATGAGGGTTTAATTATCCCCTCAAATAATTAAAGTAGATAAATTTTTTATCGCTTTAAAGTAAGATGAGAATAAACTAAAATTCTTCTTTCTCTACGCAATGAATAAGAAAAATAGACATCTCAATTTAAAGACACCATTGGAGGCTTTAAAATCCCTCAACCAAGCTATCATTTAAACACAAAAAATAAGCGAAGGGTCACAATATTAAAATAAATAATGCCAAAATATGTAGAAAATGAGAGTCTTATTTTGTATATTCTAGAGTTGAAGCTCTCATAGGTAAGGGACTCTACAGGGAAGCTAATAAGTATAACCAGTTTTGACTAGATTATCTAACAATCCTCTGCCAACTTTGAGTAGAATATTTATGGATTATCATTGGAGGAGATTGAATTTGAATTAAATTTTACATGAAATAAAGTCATGAAAGTGGATATCTTCCAGATCAACTTCAGGATCACAAAATCTAAACATGCATGCCTAATGGAGAAAATAATTATGGTACATAAAACCATAATTTTGAATATGAACATCATAAGATACCAAAATGATGTTGTATTATAAGTATTTTAAAGATTTAGAGATCAGAAAGAAAGATAAGACTCTAGATACAACTTCAATTCTAGTCACTAGTTTAGTTCTAACTATTGTTTTAGTTCCACCAACCACTTCAGTGCTTTCCATGATGATAAACACATCCATGCAATCACTTAGTGTAATAATCCTTAGTTATTAAAGACTAATTTTGTGTTTAGTATTTTATATAGGATTAATAAATGTAATTATAGTTTACTTACACTTGACATGTGAATGTAAAATTTATCCTAGGAAATATGTAAGCATGCATACATTGCATGACATTATATAGGAAAACTTATTTTTGACACAATGTTAACTAATCGTAAGTGTACATTTAATTTTTACATTAAAATTATAACTGAAGTTATAATTAGTAAATGTAAATTTGAGCTTACATGAACTTGGAGTATGAGATGACCCATCCCCAAGTTTATTTATACATATAATCCTTCATTTCAAAGGGTCAAAAAATTTATCAATAAGGAAGAAGTAATTTTAGTTGTCATGCAACCGTGTGGATGTATTTTACTTTAATTTATATGTAATTAAGGTTTTATTTCATTTGGTTTTGTTAATTAATTAAATTTAAGTGTATAAAAGCTATGGATAATTCCTTTTGTTATCACTGATATCTACTAATTTTAGATGTGCAAACATTATTAACTAGCTAGCAAGTATTATTGATGTTAAGTAATTAGATGACTATCCTATCTTTCTAAGTGTGCAAGAGTGTTTCCCTTTTATATAACCTTCTAAGTGTAATCCATAGCTACCCTAGATACCTTTATCATTTGAGCTATAATATTTTGAGTAAGGGTGTGCAATAGCTACTCTAAAAGGAAAAACCTTTAGCTGAGACCATTAAGTTTCTTATACCACTTCATCTCAAACTGCCTAACTATTTTTTTTGTAAGTTTGGAACAATTAAAAGTTTCAAGAATTAGTTCAATAAACACTTATCCACAAAGGAACCAACCTAGTAAATGATCCATTGGGATCATAAATACTTATTCTCTACTATACCTTTCCCTCCTTGTTATGTTTGTTTGACAAAACTCTACCCACTTTAGAATAGTTTACATCCATCCATTTAACCCAAGTAGGTTTTAATTTCCTTATTAAGATTCATTTCAATACAATAACACTTGATTAACAACATACATGCCCAACTTGTTATTTCACCACCAGGTTGTTTAACCCATACCTAATACTCATACCTTAGAGTGTATTTTACCTTCATTGATATCTTAAAACATTAGGGGCTACCTATTTAAATCTTAGGATGTGCACAAGGCCCACATAAATAGGAAAAAAAACTAAGCACTAAAATGAGGTACACTTGTGTGCCTTCCATAGTGAAAGGTCATCCCCTATGTTTGAGATTCACTAGAGACACCTAAGAGAGTAACTAGGCTTAGGGTCCAAGCCAATATTTTGGTTTCCCATTTTTCAGCACATCGAAGGCCTAGATCTATACCAATTATTCCAAATATACCATAGGATACTTTCTCTAGTAAAAATATCCATACCATTAATCATCCTATGGTCCAACCACTTTGGTTAGTTGGATTTATTATTATCATCTAAGGGGATGTACATAATTTACCAAGGAGTCTAAATAATTATCTACCTTATTTATCCCCCTCAATATAAATAATTAAAGAGGAACATATCAAGTATTTTAAGGCTGATATGAGTTTAATGAATATTATTGATGAATATGTTACATGTAGGCTTTTACTATTTACATTACAGGATGTTACCTATGATTGGTACCTCAATATTTAAGATAACTCAATTACCTCCTAGAATGCATGCCAAAGCACATTTATTTCCCAATTTAGATAAGTTACTATCCCTTTCATGGTATATCAACATTTCACCAATATGAAGAAGGAGCCTAATAAACTAATTCAATATTTCAATGCAATATTTTAGAATATGTACACCTGGCTGAGTCTAGCATACAAACTAGATGAAACTTTAGCATTAGATATGTAGGAAAATGCTTTTGGATCCAATAAATATAGTTTTATTGTGAATATATGTTGTTACCAATAATATAGATTTATCATATGAATAAGCTATCAATATTGATAGATAACTAAATCCTCAAATACCAAGCACCCCTAATATTAATGTTAAATTCTTAGCTCTGAATCAAGTGCCTCATGTCAATCAAAATATTCTTGAATTCAAATAGAATCAATTATATGCATTTCCTCCTCTAGTGAAATAAACATTAAATTAAAATTATGGTTATATGAATAATTAGGTACAACTGAGTAGTCATTACCAAACCCAACATTCAATTTTATCAAATACTATAGTTGTATAGGGTGTTGATTCTACTAAAGAGGAACTAGATTTTATACAAATAATGGTCCAAAATTTGAGAAATTAATTATTTAAAATGCATATTAAGATGGGTAATGCTAATATATAGAATAATAACCAAAATTATAGGTTTTAAATATATAATAGACCTTTCAATCAGTATGTAAATAACACATAATAGTAACAACCTAATAAGTTGCCAAGAATCAATATAATGGAAATATCTTTGACCAATTTGTGTAGAGTCAATAATACATCATAACATGGTGAAATTTAATGTGTGGAATTATATGAAACATTTGATATCTTCTAAAAATATTTGGTAAGGTAGGATTTGATGAACAACCTACCAAATTTCTACCTTGAATCTGGTTCTTGAAACACTGTCATTGTATTCAAAATTCATGAGTTTTCTTTCTAAACAAAGGATGATAATGAAACTAAAGATAATTATGATGAAATAAATGCCTTCTATTTGTATCAAAAAATCAATTATAATACTAAGAACAAGTAGCTACTCACAATGTCTGCTCCTCTAAATAATACCACTATTCCACCAAATCTAAGGGCTAACAATAATCCACCTCGCTCAAAATGTATCGAACACCCCAAGAATAATGAGGAATATAGAAAATGAGGATTTATAATTTTTTAGGATATAAATAAGATTAAATCCAACATCACTCTACATAAATTATCTCAAACCACTAAACAAAGGGAGCTCTTGTGGAAGTCCATTATAGGAAAGTCAACTGCTAAAAAGATAAAGGCTACTCGTACCAATGTTATATACAAGATTAAATTATAAGTTCATTATTTTGTATTGAATATAAAATAACTTGGAAATAACATTCATAATTATTTAGTTTATTCTATATATTCATCTACTATGATGCCAACTTCCATTTGCCAAAATATTAGATTGAATCTAAGCCCATCAAAGAGGATAGTTTCATAACTAGACAAGATAGTTGTGTCTATAGTACGAGAACTAACTATTGTATGCATCTAAGTATCATCTAAGTCATGCATACATATAATTATTCAAATAATTATGGTGGATATATTAAAATTATATGGAATCCTCCTCAATAGATACTAGTCCAAGATGTTGAATGGCTATGTGGCAATAGACTTCTCTCATATTTAGTTGCCATGGAGAGGTATTATGAGTAAAATTGAAATTAATCAAGAAATAAGAATGAATCACCCCATTAAAAAATAAAAAACTAAGAATGAATTGGTAGGCTAAAATTATCCTAAACTTGGGATCTACACCTTTACCACAAATCATGAGGTGCAGGAACCATAAGTCTAGGGAACTTCCTAGTTACGGACTCTTCATTTTGACAGTGCAAAATCTAAACAAGGATCATGTATTGGTGGATAAAAAAGGTAATAAATACTTGAAAATGTATAGATTATATTTACCTTTCAACAACAATAAATTAGAGTATGGGGCACTAATATTGAGATTGCATTTTTCTGTCAAAAATAATGTCAAACAACTACTAATATATGCAGATTTAGAACTAGTAATCAAACAGGTCAAAAAAATACCAAGGAAATATATCATACCTAAAGAGGTAAGAAAATATGTCTTGGGATTTAATTGAGTCTTTTTAGGACTTAAATATAATTTTTGTTCTTAGAGAACAAAATCAAGTTGATGACTCACTAGATGTTTCATCTACCAACTTGGCACCACTACAAGAGCCCAAGGTACAAAGATTTTCCATTGAAATAGTACCTTATCCATCTATTCCTAATAACATGGAAAATTTCCAAGTCTTTGATGATGATCAATATATCATATAATTCTTGACTAACTTAGGATAATTTGTGTCTCAAATCATTGATGATAAGGAGATTAGTTATTTATGCCAAGAAGAATTGGGAGGAGTCATTCAGTTGAAATAAAACCACCTTCCATAGGAATGGTTTATTTGGAAAGAGAATTTGATTTGGATCCTTAAGTACAATAGTAAATACAACTAAAAATAAATCAATATAAGTTATCTAAGGATAAATTAGGAGATGAACATGATCCATACTATGTTAACATTCGACTTAGTTGCACTCTAGAAGAAAGACAAAGGGTGAAAGATTTACTCACCTAGTATAAAGATATGATTTCATGGATGTATGAAGAATTGAAGATTTTTAACCCAAGGTTCATCACCCATATAACCCTAATAAATTTAAACCACAAACCATTTAGGTAAATATAAAGGCTAGTAAATCCTATCTTAGAGCCTCTTATTTAAAAAGAAGTAGAAAACCTACTGAATGAAAAAATAGTTTTCCCTATCAAACATTCTACTTGGGTAGATAGTTTAGTTTCAGTTAGGAATAAGAATTTGGAAATTAGACTGTGTTTATTTTATAAACTTAAATAAGGATTTTGAGAAATACAATTATTCTTTCCATTCCTTAGACGAGGTGATCCATATAGTAAGTGGTTAAATGATGATGTCCTTCTTGGATGGATTTTTAATTTATAACCAAGTGATAGTTGAACCCAAGGACAAAATCAATACTACATTCACATCAAAGTGGGGTAATTATGCATATAAGAGGATTCCATTTGGATTCATTAAAATAGGATACACCCTTTAATGATCCATGGATCATTCATTCTAAGGGATAATAGGTACATGCATAATCATCTACATGGGAAACCTCACTATTTTCTCAAAAATAAGAACTAATCATATAGGCCACCTAAAATCCATTTTTAAATTTTGTAAGAGGTTTGACATCTTGTAAACCCCAAGAAGAGCATATTTGGAATCACTTAATGCAATATCTTGGGTCACATCATCACCAAATAAGTAATTACAATCGACTCAAATAGAATTTAGGGGATATAAAAGATTACATTCCTAAATAGTAATAAGGAACTCAAATATTTATTTGGAAAGATAAATTTCATGAGAAATTTTATCTTGATCTTTGTTGAAATTGTTAGACATTTGAATGTAATGATCAAGAAAGATTCTAAAGTAGAGTGGATAGTAGAGACCCAAAAGTATTTTAAAGACATCGAAGATGCAATATCTTAGGCCCCTATGCCAATAAGTCTAGAATTCACTAAATATTTCCTCTTGTATTCATTCTCTTTAGAACATACCATTATCATCATTATTACCTAGAAGAAATTTGAAAGTGAGCATCCTATTTCATTCATGAGCACAAAATTAAAGGAATTAGAGCTCATGTATCCCATGATATATAATCAAATATTTGCACTTGTCAAAGTGGTAAAGAAATTTTGACACTACATTTTGAGGAATAATACCATCAGCATTGTGTCAGATCTTGATGTCAAGCTCATTTTTGGAGAAAATTAATTGGGATAATGAAAAGGAAAATGGATGGAAAAATTATAGGATTTTGACATATAGATAAAGCCTATAAATATTGTTAAAGTTTAGGGAATCATTCAGCTTATGACTAAACCTAACCCATACATCACCATTGAAGAGGTTTGTAAAACCCAAGTATCTAGAGGAGATTGGTATACTAGTATTATTTAATATTTACTCATCGATACTTGTTCCCCATAACTCAATACATAATAGAGGAGAGATTTGAGACTTGAAGTTATTCATTATATGATCATAATAAGAAGTCCAATAAATTACAAAGTCATATACCTAATATATGTATCATGATAAGAAGCCCAAGAAATTATAGAAAACTTACACTATAACATAGGTAGCAGTCATCATTTTAGAAACACCATAGACCATAAAATCCTCAAAATGGTTTATTACTAGCCAAAAGTCTTTAAGATTGCACATATTCATGAAAGAACTTGTCATGAATTCCAAGTCTTGGAAAAAAGAGAGGTACATGTAGCAATGGATTTATAGCCTATTATTGAATGAATATCATTCTCTCAAAGGGGCTTGGACTTCAAAGCACAATATTTAATCAAATTTCTAGAATAAAACATCAAAAATAGATATGGAACCCCCATTTATTTAGTTTTTGATGATGGTCAAGAATTCCAATCATATGAGTTCATTAAATGGGCCCATGATAATCAAATCACCATCAAGTCATCTTCCAACCATTACCCATAAGGAATGGATTAGTTGAATCAATAAACAAAAATCTAATTGATTCCATTAAAAATTCAACAACATATAAGCCTAGATATTGACATAATATTCTAAAATATGCACTATGGATTGATCAAAAAAGATATAAGTAAGAAATTATAGATTCACCTTTCTTTTTGGTATATGGATGATAGCTACTTTTCCCAATCATGCTTAAATTTCCAACATATCAATTTATATAGGAGTAAATGGAACCAAGTGAAAATGTGGAGTCTCTATTATTAAAAATAATAGATATGGATGAGTCAAGGATTGAAGCCTTACATAATTTTAGTAAACATCAAAAGGTGGTTTGATAAAAGAGAATAATTCAAAGCATTTAGAATATCTAATCTAAAGCTTCTATAGGACAAAGCCCATGAAAATAAAGGATAGTATGATAAGTTTACCCCACTATGGATTGGACCTTATCATATTTCAAAGATCTTACGTAACAATGTTTTCTATTTGAGGTACCTCCAAGGTAATGAGTTAACATATCGAGTGAATGGAAAGTTTCTAAAGTAATAATTCATGGCTATACCATTCAAAGATGTTCTTGAATAAAATAAATTATTGTGGTAAAGGTAAATGTAGAATAGATTTACTGCTTTCATAGTTAAATTTATTACTTTTATAGTTAGTTCCCCTAATTCTTAGGTTAATGTTTCCTATTTTTAACATTTCACTTTCTTTACTTTAGATCCCCACTTTCTAGATTATATGTTTTGTTTCATGGAAATCTAATTGAATTTCCACAATATACTCAAGCAAGTATCCAATCCATCAAACTTCCTATACATGTTCAAAATCTAAAAGTTTAGCTTGTGGAAAATGTCCCAAAAGGAAGAACTAGTGTAGGATGGACATCAAGTAAAGCACATAAATTGGTTTAATGGTAGGTTTTAAACCCTTATGTTTAATATTTTTATAATTTAAGTATGCAATATAAAATTAATCATGGAAATTCTACCATTCAATGCTTATATCAAGCATATAAAGGTTGTCTTCATTACCACATACAAATTTAGAAAGTTTTCCATTTTTAGTGGATCAAATGCACCTCTCATGTTAATACTTGTTTGAAAAAATAACCAATGATACAAATGTAGCTAACATGGATAATATGGTAAAAATTATGTTTTCATAAATACCATCTCATTGTGGTTTCTTCTGTCTCTCTTCTAACCATATTATACAAAATAAAAGCTAGTAAAATTTATACCAATGCATCGTAAAAGGGTGATCAATCAAACCTAAATAAAATATAAAGGTGATAAAAGGCTCAAATGATGGAATAATATCAATGTATAATGCATCATGAAATAATACAAGAGGATGAAAGAAAAGAAACCAAAGGTACCTATTTTGGGTCTATGGATGATTGGCTAGTAATAGATAAATGCCTGAGTTTTCTTGGTTTTATATATGTTTTCTAAGAAACTAGAATAAAACCTATAGTTATCTCAAGTCTTTGCTAAAATACTCATACCAAGGCTAAAATGAAATCACTTCCTCACACACAGATCTGGGGTATGATCAAGACATGTATGTTGTATATTATTGTTAAAAGTCTCTTTTATATCTCTGATTCAATTATTATTTTGTAAAATTATTCACATTTGATTTTAAACTACTAACCAAAGATTATAGGTTTTTGAATAATTGAGAACATTACCCCTATAAGTCACCATTTTTTGTACCCAACATACCAACATTCTTTTTTAAATAGGGATCCACTATATTTTGAAAGGTCTTGGCTGATTTTTGAAATATTATTTCATAAGATATTTATGTGTTTCACCTAAATTCATTATTTAGTAAACACAAATGGACACATTTCACTTATTCAGACTAACCTATTAATATTCTTCCTAATTTTTGCATATTCATAGGTTTTCAAAACATTCACAATTTATGAAGTCTCAGGATTTGCAAAAAAAAGTCTTCAAAACTTTTTTTAGGAGTTTATCTTTGGTAATATTCAATAATTCACACCAATATAAACCTTTGTGAAAAATGTTATTCATAACTTTTATTTTCAAGTATTGTTCAAAACTCTTGTTCATAGGTTGGGTCCTTGTATCTTTATCCACCATGTACTAAAATAATCAACATTTATGTTCATCACAAGTTTACTTTTTGGGAACTATGTCTTAAGAAATTTTTCATTTCAGCATTTAATATTCAGATAAAATGTTTAGAATTTAGTATTTGGTGTTTGGTCTTTAGGATTATGGTCTTTGGAACTTTTGAATTTTGAAAAAAAAAAAATTGGCATTTACCCTTCAATGTTTACCATATATAATTTAATCTTTGGAAAAACTGGTCGTTGAAATTGTTTGGAAAAAATGTTTGGAGAAAATGTTTGGAATTTGGTCTTTGATATTTACATCTTCATCAAAAATGCATAGTAAAATCTTTTAGGAATAGGTATTTTTAAATTTTATGTTCATAAAAATTTCTTAGTGAAAGTGTTCATAGCTTAGCCTTCAAAAAAGACAACCCTCATAGCCTTCACAAAATAATGCCTACCAAAGGTATTTAGAACTTTTGTTTGGAAGACTTTTCACTTGAAAAAAGTTTAGGTTAACATTGTTTTAACACAACATCTAACTCCTGACTACTAAAATCACCTATGGCATAGGTAAATTAAAATTAAAAGAGTGACATAATAACACTTGGAAAAAGATAATGACATGACATTATTTTGAATGTCTATAATGACTACATGGAATACCCACAAAAATGAAGTGGTAAATTTATAATTAAATGAGTTAAGAAAATTTAGAGATGCTGGACATTAATAGCACATAAATTATAATTGAATTCTAAAATCTATATCAATTAATTGAAACCAAACATCATGATCATTGATCATAAACAAACTCTAAGCTAACTTACCTCCTTGATAACAAGCCCTAGCTACCTATGTTTTAATTGTGAAGTGCATACAAAATATTTGAGGCACTAAATTAAATAACCAAAAAACTGTTAGCTTAGTGAATTAACTATGTCATATTCATCTAAGACATTTAGAGGAGCCTTGCCATCATCTAGATTCTCGATCAAGGACTCAATTGAATATAAAAAATTGTCTTTGATCCAATAATATTCAATAATGAGTATCCTAATTACTTAACATTATGGGACATAATTCATCAAGTGGATAAACATACTCACAAGGATAACTTGACACCAACACAAAGATAATTGGCTATGGACCTTCTCCCTCTCAATAAACATGTATTGTATTTTGTAGCAACCAAGGCCAAGGTTATGTTTATGCATATACCTCTTATGAGAATTGTTCTTCATTGGAAAAGTGATTAAGAGCATCTTTTTACACCATCTAGAGCACAAAACTATCATTTCTTATATATTAGGAGATGTATTCCATAGGTATTTATCCCTACCTATCACAAATGCTACATATGATTTACATAAAGTGGTTACATGGAAAAAGAACAACTTAATTGATAAAACATTGAATAAATGGATCATTCCTAGGGAGACCATCATCCTTAAAGAGAAGTAGTCAGTGCATGTAACTATGTTCTATATAGGAGTCTACATTGGGATGGCCCTCTTGTATTGGTTATATGGCTTCCCTAGCATTGAATTCCTTCACCTTTAATGGGTTACACTACTAGATTTACTAATGACTTTAGAGATAAAATTTTCTCTAAGAAAGGTAATCAATACTAAGATAAATGAACAATTTATAGAAAAAGAAAAGAAACCTATGAGAGGCCACTTTTATATGATCTCATGCCTCCTAGATGTTGTGTTGGGCACAATATATATGCACAATGGGTCTCTTTGGAACCTAGCTCTAGATATCAGCAACAACCGCATTTGTGACTCATTATTTTAACTTTTTAAGGACTTACATGAATGTAAATATTATGTTGTTAAAGAGATGAGTATATTAAATTGGGGTAAAAATATGAAACAAACACAACCATTTATCTATTACATAATCTACTTAGTTTAACCTTTCTAAAAATACCAATAAATAATGTAAATAAGAACTAAGCTATAAAATGATTGAGATGGATGATCTAGAGGATAAAAATTAACGTAGATGTTGGTTTGACTTTCATAAATAGAATTTATATGTCAAAAACCCTTCTAGATAATAGATACCTAATTGGATAGTAGTTCCATGTGGTGTTAGTGTCCATGTTTTGGTGGTAGTGTCCTCTATATAGTACTATTTTGAGCTGATATGTGTACTTGTGTGTAGTTATATCAAGCCTATTCTCTCATGCACAAGTTTTAGATCTTTGTAGATGAGATATTTTGATTAATTTTATCATAAAACCCTAATATTAAATGTTTTTATGGAATTTGGTTGATATATTCATTAAATTTTATTATTATTAGGGTAGACTAGACATCCTCAACACCCTACTATGATGAGAGTTTCTTGCATACCAATATTCCAAAGAACGATCAAGATTGATGTACTTATCCCTAACTTAATGCTAGTACAAGTTCAAGTAAAGATAGTATGATTATTGACTTGAGTTAGTTGAATGTACTTGAGACTAGCAATTGAAGTAATCTAAGCTTAGTAATGTTTTATATGGTTATATGTAGAAGTAGGGTATAATAGGAATTGATAACCTTGATTGTGTATAACTTATTATGAGTTTGTAGGTGTAGTTTTCATCTAGTTTCCATCTAGTGGTTAGAGGGATAAAATTCATGTATATATACTTTTATAGTATTTATGTGGTTGTTAAAAGAGATCTAAGCTAATCCTAGGTAGTCTTAGATTTGAAAAGTTATCATTTTTGTGGAAAAAGGAAGGAAAGGATAATAGTGCCAAATTTGGGACACTAGTTCCATGTGGCACTACTATCCCTATTATGATCCTAGTGTATAGGTGGCAAGACCTGAGGCACGAAGGTCTAGGATGTTAGAATGAGGGTCTGGGACTACTTTAGGAATGCTTAGGGATGCCTTTGGCCCATATAAAGGATAGATAAGTGTGAAAATGGACCCTAATATAGGTATAAGTCTAATATAGGGATGGTTGTTATAAATTATCACTCTTAACACTCAAGTTTCCTTTTTAGGTGATTAAATTTCCCTCCCCTTCTTTATTTTAGAAATGCGACAAAGTGAAATGACTAGGATAAAGGAAAGAAAAGGTACCAAGACTTACATAATGCATGAAGGTAATGAATCTAGATCTAAATATGTGAAGCACACTCCATTTCATGTCTTGGAATTGAAAAATTCATAAATAAATCCCTACTTAAAAGATATCAAAAGAAAAGACAAAATTTAGTAAAGAATCAAATTGTGTAAATAAATAAAACTATGTAAAGGGATAAGTGAGAGGAAAGGAACTAATACACCATGTTGAGTACATGAACTAATGCATAAACATAGTGATAACCTATGTGTGTGTGTACATGTATATAGTGATCAATTAGTCAAAATATTGGACGGAGTTGATGGCTTGTTCAATCTTCATTTGTGGGTGGCTTAAAAACTAAATCTAGTTTTGACTCCATCATTCCCCACCCCTATTTGGTGGATCATGACCTATGAATAAATTGGATTGGACTTATTGTGTGTTCAAACCTCTCATGTAGGTGGCTCAAAAACTCAAGTAGACTATGATTCCATCATTTGCTACCCATGTGTAGTAGGTGAATCTAAAATTGAATTTTCATGATATAATTGGAAATGTATAACTAGAGATATCTAATTAGATATGTTAGATTTGTGGCCACTTAGGTATATTAGGTATATTTGGGTCACTCATTAATGCCAACCACAATAGATGGAGTAAGGCATGAATCTGGTGTGTAACCTAGAACATGGTGTCTAATGTGTACAATGTAAATAATGACATAGAGTTTGGCATTCCATTTTATCAACTATTGTGTAAGTGAGCATAAAAAATTAATGTGTCACATATATGCCCCAAAATTTTATATTTGAGGATATAGATTATGGATTAAATTATAATAATTTGTATTTGAGTATCTAAACTAAAAATGGGAATGACTATGCCTTGAATGATGCCCCCAATATGAGCAAACTAGTATGAATGTGAGCTAAATTAAGCCAAAACTAGTAAACTAGAACTAAATATGTGTAAATATAGACTATACCTACTATAAGTTTTTAGCCAATGTATATTTTTATGAAACTAAGGCTACTAGATAGTAGTTCTATGCATTAGATAGTTACACCATGTGGTGATAGTGTCATAATTTGGGCACTAATGGCTGAATATTTTAATTTATATGAAAGTATAATTGATTTTTATGTCAATATTTACTACTATGTGTACCTAATATCAATTTTTATATGCTGAGCATGTGTGTTAAAATTATACTTTGAGTGCATTTTGATAGCTTGATCTCTATGACAAATTCCTGTGAATGCCACCTCTTTTGAGGGGAGTTGTTGAACCTATACAATAACTATCCTAAAAAAAATCTATTCAAAATGTTTTAGCTAAATCATATATGATATATACATAATAATCTAATATAATGTACATACATAACATCAAAATGTAAGATAATCTAAGCTTAATATTTTAGTGTGTGATGTATGTGAAGTCTAACATTCACAAGGTTGTCAAAATAGATATAATAATGTATGTGAACAAAAAAATTAAGTAATAAATGAGTATATAGCTATGGGTATGGGGCATGATGTCCATCATGACACCCAATTAGGAAGGAGAGATGCATGAGGTCCCCCATGGCATCTAAACCTTTAGTTTGTAACAAGTAAGAGACACATGTCATGGCCATGATGAATACAAGAAATCATACATATAACACACATGAGGCATGTAAAGTAGGCCAAGGAGCCACAATACAAGGGACATGGGCACATGTCACTAAATCTAAGAAAGTAATACATGCATGGACATGTTCATATGTCCACATACATAAACATCAAATAAGTTGGCTTAGAGCGACATAGAAGAACATGTTTAAATGTCTACATACATAATTGATAAATCACACACAAAGACATGGGAACATGTATAAAGCATACATATAGTGAAAATAAGTGGTGCAGAGCCATAGATTAATGGTATATTCAATTCCCTTAAATAGAAGAAGCCTAATAATATAGTCAAGTATAAACTAGGAAAGATAGAAATGAAAATATGCATGAACATGTAATATAAATCTATGTAAGATCTAATATTTACATATATTAAGTCTAAACTAGTAGTAGTCGACAAAAGAATCTGATTAGGTATAGCATGATCAATATCAATATGTAACAATGTTAAATTTGTGATGTATAATTTATAAATATGTAACCTAGTAATCAAATTTTTGTATAGGGTGCCCCTAAATGGGTGAATGTGTCAAATGAGGATCTCATATATCTATGTATATTCCCCTAGTGGGTAGATGATATCAAGTTTAGATTGGTGTAGCAAACTAATTCCTGTAAGTAATTTACAATCACTCAACAAGAATAAGTGAACTATGTATGTATGATAAAACTTACTATACTAAGATAGATATCATATGTAATGTTTAAAAAATATAGGAATTATAAACATGGCAATGCATACAATCTATAATTTTGTATTTTTTGAGTAAATATTCAATTTTTTGTGTGTTTTTGACATATTATATTATTTTTATATTTTATGGATATAAGATATGTATAAGTAACATGAAAAATGAAACTACAAACAAGCAGTGAGAAATAAGGAAAGTATGTATAAAAAGGTAGGAACAACACTAATCGATGAGTCTCATGAGAGACTCACTATCAATGTGTTATGTGTCAAATAAATGAACAATGATCATGCATGTTTTATTAAAAGGTAATTATGGTCTTATAACCTATTTTACTAATTTATTTATAGCTAACACTACCTATGAAGTGGTTATATGAATCCATGAAACTAACTATGGTGTCTTGTGAATTGTAGGGGTCTTAGGGACCCATATGGTAAAATATGTGTTTAACCTATGTTCCTATGATAATAACCCTAATAAATCAATACTAATCTCAAAATAAAATGAGTAGAGGGATGCCCTCTAAAATTTGTAACATATATCTAACATAGGGGTCTCTCTAATAATGTTATCCATGGGAGAGTATGCGTACATGGTAAAATTGTAAGAGTATACCTCACCAATTTGGTGGCTCCACTAAACTCTATGGTGTACTAATAGGAACTATGCTTAGAACTATAACTATTAGCTACATTGTAACTTCTTGTAGGATAGGTAGATGATACTCATATGAAATATCTTGAACTGTGATCACCTAATTTGCATGTATATATTTAAGGCATTGATGCATGGTGGATGGGATGGTTCATAACTGCTATATCCATGGCTTACCTAATAGAATGTCAAATTACCCTACACTAGGTACTACTAAGAATATAATGACCACATGTGTTGATCCAATCTATAGTGGAAGTATAATATCTCTAATAGATACTAAACATGACCACTAAAGCCATGAATAAATATGTATGTAGGAGATATATCCTACTTTGAGTACCCAATTTTTTTTAGAAATGTGATACTATACATGTTAATACTTGACCCATTATCAACCATAACACTCTAAAGAGGATGATGATTTATATAGGCTCGTATAAAGAGTGCGTATAGATCTAAGTCATCATAAATTATCTCTTGCTTTAAAAAAGTGACGAGTGGTCTATTTCATACTTTAGCATGATACACACTAATGACATTGTGTAGGGGGTGTGCATCCTCTATAGTAGTGTGATATGATGCCAATAGTGGATGTGCTTGATACATATATTAGATTCCTGAAGTACCCCTTACCTCATTTATTGTATGCTTTAGAAATAATCTAAGAATATTTTAAATGCCTTAGCTTCTATTTTTTGAGCTTTGGGTGACTTTATGGGTGTGTCGACATTCATTAAGTTGGCCTCTATCAAATATTGTATCATATGTTTTGATGTGATGCATTAATTTGTTGTATGTCCTAGTGCCTTGTGATATTTACATAATGCATTAGAATCATAGATTTTTGGAAGAGGTTTCATATCAATATATTTGATGAGAGGGAGAGATATGACATTACATTCTAAGAGTTTTTGTAGAATTCAAGTTGGAAATTCTAAAAGGTTTGTGAAAACTCTTTGTGGAGGAGCTGATAAAACTAGGTGAAGAGATGGCTCTGAAGCTACATTAACTATGGTCTTTGGATCACTCTTTTTTTAGTGTCCCTTACCTTATATGGAGGCTTACTATAACTCTTAGTATTTTATTTTGATCTACTTGTATATTAAATTTTACCCATATAGATAAGATTGACTTCTCATCCTTTTATTGTGTAGTATAAATATGTGAAGGTTGGAAACTTATTTATTAATATAGCTTCATGTAATGTTGGCAGTAGGCTTTGTTTGAATATGTCTTAGAGTTATCTATCTACCATGGTGCTAGTTAGCTTTTCCAATACAGTCTTATATCTCAAAACATATTCTATAATAGGCTCATTGTATTTTGGATATAGTTGTGCTACTTGAGCATATAATATCTTATAACTAATGTTTATTGAGAAATATTATAAAACCATAACTACCAATGGATTGAATGCAGTGATAGACTAATTCAATAGATCATAAAAACATTGTAAGGCATAGTCCTTTAAATTATGTGGGTACAACCTAATGAGGAGCTAATAACTGGACACATCATCCAAACATGTTATGTAAAATATTGGATATGGTTCTATAAGTCACCCTTACCATAATATAATATAAGATTAGGTGACACAAATCCATATGACAAAGGAGTTACCACTATGTGATGTGCTAAAGGTGTATGTAAAAGAAAATGAGAATCCAAGGCATGTGATGGATTAATAGATCCCTACTCAAGATGAAAAATATTACCCTAAAAAGAATGAATCTCATGCATAAGGTATTATACATTTGGAGAGGAGGAACTAGACATAGGAGGTGTATCTTCCACTAAAGGTTGTTGAGTTAAGGCAAGTTGTTGTAAAAGTTGAGTTGGCCCTAAAGTAAGTATAATAATGTTATTATCTATGGGAGTATATGAATGAACATTATTGGATATTTTAATTTTTTTGTGGGTAATATTGGTAAGGTAGTCTTACATATATGAATGTTTGGAAACAAAATCTTACAATTTTCTCTTATCAGTCTCATCAAATCAGTTGTTGAATTTTTTTGATGTAGGTTGGGGAGTAGGAAAACAAACTATTATAAATTTTTAACCTTTAAATAAATTTAATCAATGAAAGGTTGAATTAATTAAATACTAAAACAAATCTAAGATTTTATAACTAATATATGATTAGAGAATACAAAATGATACAAACCCTAATAGCATCTAGGTTTAGGGTTTGAGAAGTATTTAAAGTAAGTTGGGTTCACCAAATGTTTTAACCTTTTAAGGACTTAGATGAAATTAAATCCTATGTTGTTAAATATCTAACTATAGTAAATTACGGTATAAATATGGCCATTGATCTATTAACAAATTTACTTAATTTGACCTTTCTAAAAGTATCAATAAATTATTTAAATAATAACTTAGCTAGAAAATGATTGAGACAGATGATTTGGAGGTTGAAAACTGAGATAGAGGTTGGTCCAAGTGTCACAAACAAGATCTAGGTGTAAAACCTCCTTCTAGATAGTATCACCCTAATTGGATAGTATCACCATGTGATAGTAGTGTCCTTTTTTTTGTGGTAGTATACTCTATGTAGTATTGTTATAAGCTTCTAGGTACACTTGTGTTTAGGTCTATCAAGCCTATTCTTATGCACACAAGTTTTGGATATCTATAGGTTACCTATTTTGATTGACTTTATGAACAAACCCTTATCTTCCATTCATTAAGGCATCTAAATTATACAAGTAATAAAGTGTTTTTTTAGTGGGGTGAGATGGATATACTCAACACCCCATTATGATGATTTTCCTACATATTAATGCTCTAAGAAGGGATCAAGACCAATGCAATTCTCCCCACATAAGTGCTAATGCAATTGCAAGTGAAGATAGTATGATTATTAACTTGAGTGCTTTGAATGTGCTTGAGACTATAAATCTAAGTAATCTGAGCTTAGGAATGTTGTATATGGTTGTATATAGAATTTGGTCAGAATAAGGATTAATAACCTTGATTGTGTACAACTTATTTTGAGTTTGTATGTGTAATATGCATATGATTTCTATCTAATGGTTAGAGGGATAAAAGTCATGTATATTTACTATTTTTGTATTTATGTGGGTGTTAAATGAGGTCTAATCTAACCCTAGGTAGTATTAAATGTGAGAAATATCCATTTATGGAAAAATGAGGTAGAGTAAAATAGTGCCAAAATTAGGACACTATCACCATGGGGCACTAATGTCCCTATTATTGTACTAATGTCCAGGTGGCAGAACCTAAGGCACCAAGGGCCAAGATGTCAAAATGAGGGTCTAAGACTAATTTAAGGATGTTTAGGGATGTTTTTGGCCCACATGAAGGATAGATAAGTGTGAAAATGGGACCTAAGTAGTTCTAAGGCTAAGATAGGGATGAATGGTCTTGAGTAACACTCTTAGCACTCAATTTTTTTTAGTTGATTACACTCATATTTTTTCATTCATATATATGCCTATACCAAAAACATAACATGAATTTTATAACATGTATACCCTTAGTTTTTGAGGGATATTCATGAATTTCCATTACCCAAGGTATCTAAGAGCATAGATGACACATTGATGTCCAGAAGGGATGACTAGTTGTATCTTGACTACAATGTGATCTTGGGTACTGGACACAAGGTTACATCACTATGTCTCCCCAACCATGTACCAAAAAAATTAATAGAGTAGGATATAACCTATTATATATGGTGGGGAATTGATTAATATTTGAATCAAAAGAATAGTGCATTATATGGCTCCCATATAATGATTATCAAGATGTGTTGCATCAATTTTAAACATTTTTGGGAGGCTGGCAAATTAAAATAATAATACTCATTAGCCACCCTACCACATAGAGACTGGGACCCTTATGGTAATTTTTAATGATTTTAAAGCTGGGTATATTTCTTAAATAAATTAAATAGCTTAAAAATAGATAATGAATTCTCAATTCCTTAAAGTAAATAGAATTGGTTACAAAATATAGGAATGAATGAAAGTAATTTACCAACTCTATAATTCATTTCCTGTATTGAAAACTCCTTGTCTTGTATAATATTTTAACTTACCATAGTTCATTTTATTGTTCCTTTAATCCATTTGTGAACTAAAATAAATGAAATACCTAACATAAGACATGATAATAGAGCATATTGTTTTGAAAGTGCTATGTACGGGATTATATCTCAAAGCAATGCTCATAGTTTTATCTTATCCAATCATCCCTCATGTGTCCTCTAACACCCACCTTATATTCATTGACTCAAAAATCATTTTATTTTAAGTACTACATTCTTTATTTCACTTTATTGTCTGAATTTTTCTCATTTACAAGCAAATGTGTGAATTTTCTTTTGTGATTGATTAAATTATGATTTTTTATTGTGATGAAAATTATACAATGTAGTAATTTTATTAAAAAAGAGAAACATATTGTGTGAAGGTCCAATCCTATCAGTAGTTGGTCTAGGATTAATAGTTATGGTGGCAACATAACTACCTAAAACATGTCTTACAACATTGTTATAGGTATATGTAATGACATGATTACCTCCTTGGTTAGTTTGATGATATTTCCATTGGTTTTGACCATTCTACTATTATGAAAACTAATGAACCCAAAAAAAGAAAGAAGAATCCATTAATATAATTATGAAAATAATTAAAATTTATAATGGTAGATAGTATATCATACAATAGTGAAAACTTAATCTGATATATTAAATATTTTATATTTAAAACCACAAATTTAAAAAGAGAAATTAATTCTATATACAATTTAATAATTAATATTTGAAGTACGATAAACACACCTAAAAAAAAATTTACAAAAAATCCACATTAAAATTTTGAATATCTTATTTCATATAAATACCATGTTTTCACCTTGGTGGCACCCTATTTTCCCTCTCTCCATCCCCCATCCACCCATGACAAATAAGTATGTTTCTATTTTTGTTCATCTTCTTTACTTGTTATTCTGCATCTTTTTCATGTATGGTAGTAATATGGAAGTTTTAAATTTTTCATATTTAGATTTGAAGTTTCATATTTTATTTGTTGTGTGATGATCTCTTAGTTATTTTCTTATCTTCATTAGATTTATCTAAGATATTTTTGGAAACTTGAGTTTCCAATTCACCTTTTTTATTTTGCATATAAGAGTTTTTCCAACTCTTTATTTACTAACACAATAATATGAGGATGCATCTTACACAAATTTTACTTATAGTCTTGGCATAAAGATGTACGATGAGATGGTATATAACCAAGGTGGGATACAAACCTAGCATGTTTAAGTAGGCCCATAAAAATATGTTAACAAATTCTCTCAAAATAGCTGTAAACTCAAAATGACCTTGGAAAAACTTTGGATAATGATATATTCCATCACGCATGTAAAATTAATACTCCCTCAAACTAGTTACACTATCCTTTGTGCTATCAGGTGGGTGTCTTAATATAATATGTAGAATGAATGGTGATTGATCGTGGTGCTTCAGTCGAAGCCCCTAGCCCAATTCCTATTTTTTATATTTAATATTACTTTTTGCTTTTATTTTATTTTACTTGACAGAGACTTTCTCCTACATGCTCAATGTATTAGCTTTATGAAGGCAAAACTAAGTTGACAAGAAGATTCAGTAGGAGAAAAAGAATTATAGGTAACAATGACCATATGAACTTATCTCAAAGAGAAGGGATTACTATGAAAATCATGTCATGGATAGACCCATTATTTAGGCTACATCTCTAGGATTGATGATCTACAATCTGATCCATTATAAAAGATGTAAATGTATAATTTATAACTTACATCAAAATGAATTTTAAAAACCTATAATGTAATGCTAAAATCTAATAGTGAAATATTTTAGGATTTGAAGCAATCATCCTTCATCAATAATATTTATTTTTACTCTCTATGCATACAGGAAATATATTCTTCATTTGAGCCTATCTATAAAACTCTTTGAAGGGTGTAATGATCTCAAGTATTCTAGTTTATGATAGATCTAAAACTCCAATGATAATCTTGTAACAATATATATCCCTCTGAGGCTTCAAGACTTAAAATAAATATAGATAATAAATATAAAATATTCACAGGTAGGCCTCTTTGTGTATCGATACATTATCACTCAAATACATTCCTCCTTGCCTATCATGGGGCTCTGTTTGTTTATAGTAATCTATAAGGAAAATAAATACATCTACTCACGGACATAGGGATTTGTAAACTAAGTGTATTATCTCCTTACAATAGTTATATAAATAAACCTTCCATAGACATAGGCTATAATAAATAGAAGAATCAATATAGGCTTGTAAATAAACACATACCATTAAACATCATCACATGGACGTATTACCTATGACTTGGGTTCTATCCACTAGATATGCCATCACTATCATATATTGATTAAATTTCATATGCAGGATTATATGAATCATAATTCTTCCTTATTAAAAATATAAGATAATTAGATCCCCTTTGGGACAAATATTTAAAAACACATAACCATGTCTTGGCTCAATATACTGTACAACTAGTACATAGCTTAATATGCATTGGTCAATTTATATAGTTCAACCTTATCAATTTATGCACACACATCAAAATGGATTCACTATAAACAAAACCCTTCACCATGTATTATAATAATATTCTTAGCTAAAAAGTATGTCTCACTAGTATACTCAGCTTTGTCCATCACCATCAAGTTTGGACTTCAAACATACTTTTCATCCTCTACACTCAAGGCTCATAAGTCTTCTAATAGTGTGAGATCTCCATAAATTTTTGAGACTGCATAAAGAGTTATATCCCATGGCCTTCATCTTAGTTATGTGTTCCATGGTCAAAGGCCATTGGAATATATGTAAAACTAAAACTATTCAATCTAATGGTTCTATTTTATAGACAAAAAAATCCCTGTGAATAAAATATTTGGCCACATTTACCTTTATCTAAGGCATCCCATCACCTTCTATACCATGTCTTCTATAATTAAAAAACACACACTCTTTTATGTCTAAAGGATATCAATATAAGATAATATGCCTTATAAACATGTTTTCTATAGATGTAGCCATTTAGGACTGAGTATCAAGACAATAATCCTTCATCAAGATTTAGACTCACTCAACCTTCTATAGCTACCTTTCATTCCTCCTTCCCTTCACACTCACAGTCTCTTCCTCTCTTTTTTTAGGCTTTCAATCATGTATTCATAGTTTTGACATTGATCATCTCCTAATGAGTTTAATAGCAGCTCACTATATTGTCTACATGTAGAGCAAGGTTTAATCCCCTAAAATCTTCTTTATTGACACCAAAATCCTTCTAGAATATCCAAAATGTTTATGGCCAGCCTTATTATTCTAAATAAGATATATAATCCCACATTTTCTATGTGGAAACATAATGAAGGCTTTAAATAGCCTTAATTTTAACATCTAACTCATGGATTTGGCCGCACTTGATTATTTCCATTTTATTTGGTGTTATATCAAAATATAAATTCAACTTAGAAGGCACTTACGCCAAGTGTGAATTATTGTAGATAAAGTAAAACCAAATATGAGTTGGTAGGTGAATATAATCTCCACCCAAATATCTAAGGTCGATCTAACATAATAAAATATTAAATTAACACTCGAGTAGGATCATGAGTTGAGTTGAGATATCAATAACAAGTATTCAAACTCGGATTATGAGATGAATTGCCATGTAAATTGCTATTCAAATTGGGTAATATAACTTGCCATGCATTTTGGCTTGAAGAAATAACAAGGATGTGGTGGTAGGCCATGTGGTGGTTTGAGGAGCCACCACATGGGCTTCTCTAATTACTCATCCTTTCACATGTCACAACCAAAAGCTACAAGGATAATTAAATAATAGTGTAAATATGTGATTAATAAAACATCTTTACCATACATAATGGTAGAATCCCCCTATATTATAAAATTGGGCTCCACTAACTATGGCTTCCATGTCTGGAATTTTTAATTTATCAATGAAAATGGTGACTATAATCTGTCAGATCAAACCTTCCCACAAAGAGGCTTTTATCCTCAAAAGTATCAAGAATCCAATTGAACCTATTACATGACTATTTGCATCACACCAGCCAACACAAATCTATAAAAAGTCATGGTCCAACTACAATTCCAACCTCTATATGGAGAGTATAATAAACTTTGTATCCATTCTACCAAATTGACCTATTTACCTAAAATAATCATAATATCTGGTAGCTTCTCTCAACCCCTGCATTACATGAAGGCTAGGGTATTCTTCTTATTATCACAAAAGGGAAATCAAATTATGTTGCATACACCTATAGGATTTACAAAAAAATTAAACACATGTATACTTTCATTAAAAATTTTACCCATTTATGGGTCTTATATAGTAGTCCTACATGATGTATATGACAAACATACATGTGAGTAAAAATAGTTTGAAGTACAAACATTGCCCATAGTGATGTGGGACTTAAACATATATGCAAAGTATAAAAACATATAATACATTTGTCTATCCTAAGGTGGATAATTCACAATACACATAATACTTGAGGATAATCAAGTGAATTGTAAACAAAAAAATTAATTGTTGTATTCCTCAAATCTTTCCTTGTACCTATTAAACTCTTAATGTTAACTTAGAGAGTTTCCATGATAAGACCTTCTTTAAAACTCACAAATCTACAAGTAATTGTAAGAAAATATCATTTATAAGTGAGAAGAAACCAAGTATTTTAAACCTATCTCAAGGTTCCCTTCACCATCTTGACTACTCCCTAATTCATACCTTCACAACTCATCCAATTGAGTTAGTTTCCCCAAAAAATCTATCATAATGGAAAATTGAAATAGGAAATAGCAAATATAAACCCTTATAAACACAAATTTAATGAAATTTCCTTCCCAAATTCAATAATTAGGAATTTATCTAATAATAATGTGTTGAAGAGAATAAAATCATACTAATCCAATGTTATAGTCATGCTTATATAATACTATTCAAGTAAACCATATTAGCAATAAGGGTTATTCCCTCTTAATGATTTTCATAACTGAATAGTAAGTGGTCTCATCTTTTCAACTCTATCTCAATAAGAGTTAGATGGTCAATGTTATATTTTCAAAGTATTTCAAAAATAATTCCAAGTAAAGACATACTTTACTCCCAAATCAGCCTTACACAAAGGATTCAACCAAAAATGTGCAAACATGAGTATGTTTGAGAAAAATTTATGCCTCTAAAAAAACTATGAAGTACACCTATTGAGTATTGGATAGCATAATTTAGGTATATTTCATAGATTCTTGTTTTCATCCTACAACTCTTAACAAATCCATGAGACATTCCAATCTATGAACCAATTAAAAACTAAAAATTCAAAGTGCAAAAACCTATTTAATAATGAACAATGCCTTATTACAATTTCCATATATTACCAAGGAAATGGTATTTTCACTTGTTCCTATCATGAAGGACATAGGAATCCATAATATTATTATTATTATAAAATATAAAGGCTACACAATTGGTTATCAAAGACCAAAACTATTGTGTCAATACCTATATGAAATCATATTACAACCATACTTCAATATGCCCTCTGTGTAAGACTAGTTATCAAACTACAATTGTTTCCTCTTGTATATCCATCAATGAAAGTGCCTTACACTTTATTTTAATTCTTACCAAATAAGAAATGTTTTTCCTTTCATAATACCATCTCACACCTCAAGTGACAATTGTTGTTCTTCATGGGTGTTGATCCTGCAGGACTAGTGGTTCTAGAACCTTGGCTGTTAGAAGCTTGTCTTCTTCCACTAAATTGGAACACCTTCCAATTTACCTTCTCACTATCCTTACTACATGGTCAAATCAAATATAAGAATCATAAATCAATAATATAATAAAAATTCCAAACTAAAGTATATCAAAACTCTAGAAAGGTCCTTCAATCACTTGCTCTAATACCAATTTTGATTCAAAAACTAGGTTTATATCTCAGATAAATCAAATAGTTAAAAATTGAATATTGAATTCTAAATTCCTTAAAGTAAATATAATTTGTTGTGGAATCTAGGAATGAATAAAAATAATCTACCAACTCTATAATTCATTTCCCACATTAAAAACTCCCTGTCTTGTAAAATATTTTGACTTCCCATAATTCATTCTATTATTCTTTTAATCCATTTGTGAACTAGATTAAATGAAAATAGAATAAATTGAAATGAATACCTAACACAAGAAATGATAATGGAGTCCACCCATTATTCAAGCTACATCTTCAGGATTATTGAACTACAATCTGATCCATTATAAAAGATGTAAATGTAAAATTAATAACTTACATCAAAATGGATTTTATAACCTATAAGGTAATGCTAAAATCTGATAGTGAAAGCTCTGAGGCTCTGAATCAATCATCCTTCATCAACAAAATTTATTTTTCCTCTCCATGCATATGAGCAATATAATATCCATTTGAGTGCATTTGTAAAATTATTTGAAAGGCATAATGATCTCAAGGAGTGTTTTACTTTATAATAGATCTACAACTCCAATGATAATCTTACAATAATCTATATCCATCTAGGGACTCAGACCTTAAAACAAATAGAGGTAATAAATATAAAATAGTCATAGGTATTTCTCTTTGTGTATCAATACATAGTGACTCAAATACATTCTTCCTTGCCTATCATGAGTCTATATTTGTTTATAATAAATTGTAAGGAAAATAAATGCATCTACTCATGGCCATAGGGCATTAAAAACTAAGTGTATTATCTCCTAAAAATAATTACACAAATATTCCTTCCATATAAATTGGCTATACAAAATAGAAGAATCAATATAGGCTTGTAAATAAACACATACCATACAATGTCATCACATGGATGTATTACATCTCGCTTGGATTGTATCCACCAGATACACCATCAATGTCATAAGTATCTCAACTTTCATATTCAAGATTGTATGAATCATAATTATTCCTTATTAAAAATTGAAGATAATTAGATACCCTTCGAGAATATATATTTAAAAACACATAGCCATGTCTTGGCTCGATATACCATATGCCTAATACATAATTCATAGCTATTGGTCAATTTATATAGTTCAACCTTATCAAATTGATGCACACACATCAACATTAATTCACTAGAAATAAATCCCTTTTCTATGGCTTACAACATCATTCTTGGCTAAAAAATATGTCTCACCACTATACTCATCTTTGTCCCTCACCATCTAGCTTGGCCTTCAAATGGACTTTTCATTTGATGCCAATTATTTTATTAAATAAGCAAGAACATCATCCTCTCTCCCCAAGGTTTAGAATCCTTCTAATAGGCATGAGATCTCCATCAGTATTTGAGACTGCATAAATATTTCTATCTCGTGGCTTTCATCTCAGTTATGCATTCCATGGCTAAAGTCCATTCAAATAGATGTGAAACTAAAACTATTCAATCTAATAGTTTTATTTTATAAACAAAAACATCCCTGTGAATAAAATATTTGGCCACATTTACCTCTATCTAAGGCATCCCTTTGCCTTCTAAACTATGTATTTTATAGTTATAAACCACACACTCTTCCATGGCCAAAGTCCATCAATAGAAGAGAATCCACAATATAAATGTGTTTTCCATAGATGCAGCCCTTTAGGATTGAGTATCAAGACAATAGTCCTCCATCAAGATTTAGACTCGTTCAACCTTCTACAATGAGCTTCTATTCATTTTTGCCTTCACACTTGTAGTCTCTTCCTCTCCTTAAATAGGATGAAAATAATGTATTCATAATACCAATTCTGATCATCTCCCAATTAGTTAAATGTCATCTCTCTATATTGTCCACATATAGAGTGGGGTTTGATCCCCTAAAATCTTCTCTATTTAAGCCAAAATCCTTTTAGAATAGCCAATATTTGTGGTTATCCTTCTTATTCCAAATAGGATATATAATCCCACATTTTCCATTTGGAAACATAATGAAGGCTTCAAATAGCCATAACTAAAACATCTAACTCATGGCTTAGCCACACTTGATTATTTCCATTTTGTTTGACATTATATCAGAATATGAACTTGACTTAGAAAGCACTTATACCAAGTGTGAATTATTTTAGAGCAAGTGAAACCAACTATGATTTGGTAGGTGAATATAATATCCATCCAAATATACAAGGTCGAGTTAGCATAATAAAATGTTGGATGAACACTTGAGTTACATCATGAGTTGAGTTGAGCTATCAATAACAAGTATTCAAACTTAGGCTATGAGCTAGGTTTTTTATACAAGTTGTGTTTCCATGTGAGTTGGTACTTGAGTTGGGTAATAGAACTTAGCATGCATTGTGTCTTAGAGAAATAACAAGGATGTGGTGGTAGGCCATGTGGTGGCCTAAGGACCCACCATATGGGCTTCTCCAATTGCTCCTTATCTGACCATGTGTCACAACCATAATTTTCAAGGATAATTATATGATAAAAAAATAATAGTGTAATTATAGAATTAATAAAACACCATTACCATACATGGTGGCAGAGTCCCCCTCTATTATAAAAGTGGGCTCCACCAACTATGATTTTTGTATCCAGATTTTTTAATTTATTCATGAAAATGGTGGCTATAATCCTCTAAATCATTCAAAAACATATTCAAGGCCTTGATATTCCATACCAACATGAGCCTTATGACCATAAATTCTTTTTTTATTTATTCCTAGAGTGATGGCCACATCTTAGAGATGGCATAAAACTAGATTGGGTTAGGAACTCTTGAAAATCATCCAAGGGTAGTCCTTAATTTTGATTTTAGATGGACATATTAGGCTCACACCCTCAAGTGGATGGGATACTATATATTTTTATATTAGTGGCCTTCCCAATCATTAATGGAATAGGGGGAACCTTCCTAGACAGTACCCATGGTATTGAAAATGGTAAAGCAAGAGCCTAGGGTGGGTGAATCTCCCAACATTTCAACTTCACTTGGGAGAGATAATGATGAGCCAATTTATTTTAATCTTAAAAATTGCTAATTCATCTCAAGATATTTTAAGTGTAAAAGTCGCAAATACACCCACTTAAGAGGCTTCCCCTATAATATGAAAGGTGACTATTTGTCATAAAATGAAGCCAAGAGCTTAGATCCCCCCAGTAAGTCCAACTATTGAAGCAACATTTACAAAAGGACCATCAAGGCTGAAATAATAATATGTAGGATGTGAGTCCAATGATGAGTAAGATGAGTTATAAAGATCTAAATTCTTAAGCCTCTAAGACACTAAAATAAAGGCACCACTATAAGGAGACCAATTAGGTAAGGGTGTAATCACAAACATCTCTATAGCTCCTTTAGTTTCTACAACTCTAGTTGAATATTTTGTATCCCCTATGTTAGTTTATTATTTTGATCCAATTTCTCTTATTCTTAGTGTTTCCCCTTCCCTTTTTGTGCCTAATATATAATTTTTTTCCTCTGATCTTAGTGTCCAAGCATCCTTAGTTATTCTAAAAGTACAAGATGTTTCTTCCACTCTTGTTGTATCAACATCCTAAACAATATCTACTATTATAATTTTGTCTTCAACATTCATTCCCCTCACTTCCATTTTGGTTACCTCCACCATTACCTTAGTATCCCCTAAGACCAAAAAAGTATCATATAAGAAAGCTAGGGGACCATTGGCAAGTCTGTAGCTACATGTGTCATCAACTCAATTAGGCTTAACAATGCCTTCTTCTAGTTATTCCCAATCTACCACTATAGTATCATTAGAAAAAAGGATAAAAATAAGAAGAAATTATATACAATCAACCCATTACCCTAATATGGTGGTGTTTATTGATCTAAGATAATTTAGCCTTCCCTTCTAGACCCATTGCAAATAGAGTCCTTAAAACAATCTTTAGGATATTTATTGGTTGAGAATACAATGTAAGACACTCAAGCAATTAACTCAATCCAAATGTTCATCCCATAATGGCCAATAGATTTAGAATCTTAAGATTCTCAAAGGTCAAACCTTATAATCATAGATTTCCCCATAGTAAGTTCAATTTTTGACAAATCTATAGGGAGTATCATGAGGGTGAAGAAAAGAAATATTTAACATGATGCTAGAAGGGGGATGATTCTATAAGAGAGAGAAGCCTTTTTATCCCTATTTAAAAGGAAGAATAGGAGATCGGGGTAGTCTCCCTATAATGAGGATTTTAAATCCTATTTTGAGACACATAAGGATTTTTTGCTTGATCTCTATGAAGGATAAAAACTATCAAGGAGAGACATATAACAAGAGTTAGAGTAAGTCAAGGAACAACACCAAACCATACATGTTCCTTTGAAAATTGAAACAAATGTACAAAGTACAGCTTCAAGACTACACAACATTTTGGATGCCCTTCCTTCAATGAGGGATGAATTAATCACTCAAATCATTAAATTAACTAAATTATTTAATTATTTAAAGGAATTTAATGATAAAAAAAAATTTATTGTTCTCTACACAATGAATAAGGCATATAGCCATCTCAATTTAATGACACCATTAGAAGCTTCCAATTTCCACAACCTAATTGTCATATGACCATAAGAAGTGAGGAAATGGGTCATAATAAAAAAATTAATAATGAATAAATATTTAAAACATGAGAGTCTTATTTTTCAAATTTAGGAGGGTTTGAATCTCTCACAAGCAAGGGACTCTACAAGCAAGCTAATCAGTAGATCTAGTTTTAACTAGCTTCTTCAACAATCCTCCACCAATTTCAAGCATAATCTTCAGGGGTTATAATTCAAGGATATTTAATGTAAATTAAAATTTAAATAAATAAAGTCACATAATTGATATCTTCTAGATCAAATTTAGGAGAACTAAAGCTAAACATGCACACCTAATGAAGCAGACAAGTAGGGTACATAAACTCCTCCTTTTGAATATGGACATCATAAGATATAAAAATGATGTTATAATTTATTATTTTTAGGAATTAGAGACCAATAATAAATCTAATATTCCATTTACCACTTCAATTTTATCCATCATTTCAATTAAAACTACCATTTTAGTGTTGCTAACCACTTTAGTGCCTTCCACGATGACAAGTATAGCCATGCAATCATTGACTGTAAATAATCCTTAGTTATTAAATGTAAACTTTATGTGTAGTATTATATATAATATTAATAAATTTATTTATGGTTTACTTACACTTGACATATAAATGTAAAATTTAGCTTAGGCAATCTATAAGCATGCACACATTTCATGGCATTATATAGGCAACATTACTTTTGACATAGTTTAAAAAAATGTAATTATACATTATTTTTTGGAATAAAAATTAGAATTGAATTTGTAATTAATATATACAAATTTTATTTTGAATTAACTTGGAGAATGAGATGACCCCTCCCCAAGTCTATGTATACATGTAATCCCTCATTTCAAAGGGTCAAGAAATTTATCAATACAAGGAGAAGTTGTTTTGGTTGTCATGCAATTGTGTGGATGTATTTTACTTAAATTTATATGTAATTAAGGTTTTATTTCCTTTGGTTGTGTTAATTTATTAATTTTAAGTGTGCAAAATCTATGCAAAAGTCCTTTTGTTATCATTGATATCCACTGATTTTAGATGTGTAAAAGATATTAAATAACTATCAAGTATTATTGATTTTAAGAAATTAGTTGATTTTCTTAATTTTTTAAGTGTTAAAGAGTGTTTCCCTTTGATATATTCTTATAGATGTGATCCATAACTATCCTAGATGCCTTTTTGGTCTAAGCTATAATCTCCTTAGTGAGGGTGTGCAATAGCTACTCTAAAAGGAACAACCTTCAACTAAGACCCTTAATTTTCATATGCAATTTCATACTAGAGCGTCTAATTATGTTTCTATATAAGTGTACAGTAGATACAATCAATAAGAATTATTCTTATAAACACTTTTCTACAAAGGAGCCAACCTAGGAAGTGATCCCTTGGGACCATAAAGTCTTCTTTTCTACTTTACCTTCCCCTCCTTTTGAAGTTTATTTGCCTAAAATATACCCAATTTAGAATAGTTTCCATCCATCCATCCAACCCAAATGGGGTTTAGTTTCTTTATTAGGATTCATTTCACTACAAGCACATCCATTTAATAGCCTACATACTCAACTTGTTATTCCACCACTAGGTTATTTAACCCATACCTACAACTCATACCATGGAGTGGATTTTACGTCCATTGAGATCCAATAATGTTATAGGATACCTAATTAAATCCAAGGATGTGCACATGACCCACATAAAAATTATCAAAAATATTAATCTAACTTGATGAGATTGAAATTAAGACTACCCAAATATTATACAATGTAAGAATGCATAAAACATTGTATCAAATAGATCCAAACCAATTTCAATGTAAAGGAAAAGATATTTTTATATTAATAAAATATCATCATATGTAATTTTACAGTTACCTAGGGTATGGGATACAAAACTTGTTTTAATTTGCATTTATTACTAGAGACAATGTGTGTCTAAATCAATGGCAACTCCATATAATAGGACAAATAATTTTTCTACCTTGGCATTACTATTTATTTTAAACAAATGAACATTGAAGATAATAATTTATCTATATTTAAAAAAATTGAATTTTATCTTTATCAAATTTTATTTTCCTAATTTTATTTTCCTTGTACTTTCCCAATCTAAAGACATGCACTTTGGTTTTAGGTTTTTATGTATTTGATTTTGATTTCATACTAATGGAAAAATTAACTACCTTGTACTCATGTAATCCCTCATTTCAAAGGGTCAATAAATTTATCAATACCACCATATAAATAATTTCATGTTGAAAAACTTTTTTAAATTAATGGAAGTATAAAATATCTATATATTTTTATGATAAAAGGGGATAAAGATTTGATTTCTATTTTTATATTAGAATATGGCTAAGTGTGTCTTAGGAAAAAAATAATTTCTCTTCTTATAACCAAAATTTAAAATTTCTAATATAATATCCTCTTGGTTAGTGTAAATCAAAGAATTAATGACCATAATATATTAAACTATTCAATTTTAACATTAGGTGATGTAGTGTAACCTAGGATATTTATCTATGTGATTATAATGCTTAAGGAAAAAATTTACATGGCCCCAATTTTTTAGATATATAAAATTTTTACATGATTGAAAATAGAATCAAATAATTGGTGTGTCCCTTATATTATATAATTATTATATTATTTTTAACGTACATTATTTTACAAAACAAACTTCAAAGGGATGTTATCTTGTGGACTACAATGTGTGGAACATATATGCAAAATCATGTTATTGATAAGGCTTTAAGTATTTTTGATTAAATTACTTGACATGATGTTATCGCATGGATGATACAATGATTATATAATATTAAAAAAAGTACTTATAAAAAACAATAGAGAGTATTAACCAATTGTTGTTGGTAGGTGTAAATAAAATACTACAATGTTTTCCAACATATTCCTAGCATGTATACTTTAGAATAGTTTGTGGAGAAGCATAAAAATATAATTAGAAGTGGATTTATATCACATGTTATAGTGAAAATTCCTAGATATATATGAATTCAAAGTGTGTAATTATATAGGTGTATACGCACTTTTTTTTAAAACTTCATCATTTACTGATTGTAAACACATGAGTATGAGGTAGTTAGTTTTGCTAATAGTATGACATAAAAATAAAATGCATAAAAACCTAAAACCAAAGTACATGTCTTTAGATTGGGAAAGTAAAAGGAAGAGATAAATAATCATAGAGAATACAAACACTATAATTTACCTTCCCCTTTTGGATTTCTCTATCTTATTGGAACATATGTTTGTTTGGCCCATATGTAGATCTTGGAGTCTTCATCAATGTCATGACATCATTCATGTAGAATTTCCACTTATTCTATTCATATTTTTGATTAAGTAATAAAGGAATGGTTGAATATTTTATTATATTTTTATAAATTAATTCTAAATAAAAATATTAATAAGAATATAAGGTGACCCCTTTATTTTATCTTTTTAAAAATGATTTCAACCTTTGGATGATAATATAGATGTGTGGTTAAGTTTTAGTTCAATTTGGATGGAAAATGAAATTAGTATTTGGGATAGAGTTTGAATTAATTGATCATGGGTTATATTTATAACTTTTTTTTGCATTTATGTTGATATTTTACAAATTTTGACAACTTTCCCTCTGATGTCATGATGATGAAATTTGGGTATTTTTTTGAATTTTCATAATTATAAATTTATCCAATTACCATGGATTTTATGTTTAGACATTTGATTTATTTTGATTAGCTAATTAATCCTAATTGGATTTTGTGTGATTTATGCAATATTGGAATTTGAGTAATTATTCCACTTAATTATCAGAAAAACATCACTTTCAAAGTAATAATTTGACTTAGGATGTTAGATGAAGGTAATAATTAGATACAATGCATTTCCCTAATCAGGGATTCACCAATGCATTTTAAAATATGCACATCATGTTTAAAAGTGAATTTTTGTGTTTCAATGATTTTTGACCTTATTTCTATTTAATTACATAGTCATTCTAATTTGAAATTTCAACATGGAAGTGATGAAAATGGAGTGTCCACATTTTTACCTTATTTGAAAGGGTGATTTTAGACATAGATGAAGCAATGGTTTTTTAAATAATGAAAAAGTTATTAAAATAATTTAATATTAATTATAAAATAATTTTGTCACATTTTGCTAATTATTATACAATTTAGTGAAAATGAGTTCACAATGATGTACCAAACAATATTTTGGATGCCCAAGATGCCCTATCAATGGATTGAATGAAAAATAATTTTGATGGCAAGCCCTTGAAACAAATAAAAAGGCATCGTCTTTGGTAAAATAGGTTAATAAATATAAAAATTAGAATAAAATGAGACTAAAGATAGACATGGAAGCCAAAAACATGCCTCCAAGGAAGAATAATGATGTAATAAGAGGGTGGGGGATAAAAATTAAAATTTGTAGCTATAAATTGACAACTAGGGGTGAAAATAGTTTATTTTCACCATCCAATATTTAAATTTTATTCTCTTGATTTGCATGTGAGATATTTGTATGAAATAATTCACATTACTCAACACATGCACCTTGGTGAGTGGGTCCACGAGTACAAATGACTAGTAGGGAGTGGGAACGTAGTAAGTACCTTTGTTTTTTTTGAATTTATAACACTTAATGTTAGGTATAAGTATGTATAATAGTGAATCCACCATTTACAAAACACTTGAAAATGGAAGTATCATACATGAAAATTTTCATATCACCAATAAATGGTGACATTCCAACCAAATTGGTGATATCATGAAGAAATCAATGATATCACCAAAGTAGGTTGAAAATGTTGAAATGACACAAATGTTGAATTGGGATAAATTCATTTAAATGAAAGGAAAGAGAGAAAAGTAATGGTAACACCTTATTAAATGGTGATATCACCCTAATAAATAGTGATATCACCCTGTGAAATAATAATAACACTAAAACAAACAAAGATCTAAGAAAATAATGATAACATCCTGAGAAATGGTGATATAACCCTAAACAATAATGATAACACTAAAATAACCAAAGATTTAAGAAAATAATGATAACACCTTGTGAAATTATGGTACCACCCAATGAAATGGCACTATCACTAAAATTAATAGAATCACCTAAATGTCAAATGGATTAAATTAATATAAGTTTTTATCTGATATAAATGTGTACTATTTTTTTCTTATGGAAGTAAAATGATGTTTTAATTTTACATTATTTCCCTTGATGAGATTTTTGTCATTGTTAGATTGATATTATTGACATATTATTTATTGGAAGGAGTGATTCATAGTGGTCATAGTGATCATATCTTATAAAAATCAATCACACATCTCATAATGGAAAATACTATGGATCAAAGATACCTTAGGTTTCTTGGAGATAGTTATATTATGCCATGTTGCATAGATGTTGGTGATCCAAGTAGATAAGGCCTAAATTTTATCACTAAATGAGTATTAGAATTTATATTTGAGTAAATTTCACTTTCCTGCTAGAGAGGATACATTTATATTACGGGATGTTTAATAGCTACTCTACATTTTTATTTAGGGACCTATGATAAACTATATGCAGGGGGATGAATAATATTGTTAGAGGACATAATTGGCATTAATTACATAATTGGCATTAATTACATTGTCATTATTGAGCAACTAATTGGGTAGACATGATAATAGAATAAAAGAATCAGATGGCTTATAGTTGTTATCTAATAGAATGGGATTTATGGAATACAAAGGGATCCTTCCCTTATACATGTGAGCCATATATAATATGGTAGATGGATATTTCATCTGGTGCTCATATATACACATTTAGCTTGCATGGTTATAGAATAATTAGGTGGTATGATATATGACCACTCCTTATAACATCATAGGTATACATGATTACATAGTAAAGTGATTCAACATAACTATGTGCAGAGGTAGTTTTGGAACTAGTAATATATACCTAATAGGCATCATTAATTTTCACACGTGATACATTAGATTTGTGAGTGGGGGCCCCCCATTCTAAGGCTATGGTAGTCAATATATTTTTGACATTATAGTCAGTTGCATGGGTTTATGAGGGAGGGATATCATATGCATGGGTCATAGGCATATAATTAACTTAGTGTATATAGTTTATTCTAGTGAGATTGACCAAACCTAGACCTCAAGGGGCTTAATAACCAATATAAGGTCAATAAATATGTGCCAGGACAACACTTAAATTGGTATAAGGATAAAGGCCAATTTAGGTTACTATTAAAATATAATCACCACTATAATACCCATGATGATTTATTTGAGTTTAGATAGTACTAGTAGAAAAAATAGTAGTAATAGCAATAGAAATAACATTAGTGGTGAGTATTACTTAGATCATGACATTGAGATTGGAAAGGAAATTGATATTGATGGAGAGGAGAGAAAGACAGAAATAGAGGATATCAAGGTAACCATTAACTCTATAAGAGGATTAGGATAGGACATGGGATAGACTTCATGATAGGTAGGACCATAATTACTAAGCTTATCAAAGGTTGACTAGGCCACCACATATATACTAAAGTGAAAGGTGATTTCTAAGTTTATAGAGATCTCAAGGTTGGAGAAGGTGGTTGGACTATAGGCATAGTTGGCATGGGTCCAAAGTGAGGCCACTAAATTTTAGGTTTTTATCATAAAGAGAGACATAAATATTTATAAATTGAATGGGTAGTTTACCTAGATGACATATATTCTAATCCAATTTACCATGAGGGATGAAAAACTAGTGATAATTATTAGAGACAGACAAAAATCTAGAATATTTTTGGAGGTTACTTGGGGAGTGAGATGAGGTGAGAGAAATAGTCTCACAACATGGATTGGTAAAAGAACAATAAAATGTGATTCATGCCAAGGATTATGTGATATAGGCCAAGGATGAAGATGGATATTATCATAATTTTTATGAGTTATTAGTATTAGTAGGGATTAGGGAACTAATATCCATGAGCATACTCAAATATAGATATCAATTTGTACATCTAGGTCATATCTCACCTCAACATCAGAGTGATTATTATCATAACCTCCCCCATAGTTGAGAGTGATGGGTCAACCACATAAGTTTATACCTCATGGTATATGATAATTTTTTTATTAGGATAACCATAAGAGGAGTCTCCCTAGAGATAACTTGATTTGGATCTAATTTTTTTATTTCAGCTCTACATTTTTTATTATGTGATGTGATGTGTGTGTGTGTGTATTTACATGTGTACCAATGTATATACATTATTTTGAGATGTACCCAAATATTCATTTTGTTCTCATGATATATATTGACTATGATATTATTTTGATATATATGATGTTACTTTTGATTCAGTGATGTTGAATCATGATATAGATTATATATGATATATCTATGTGGATTTATATTCTTTATCTTGATTTGGTTGTTTTAATTTCCATGATAATGTTGCACTTGATATAGATAGAAAATGTGATTGATTGTCATTCATTTATTTTCTCATTATGATCTAATGTATGTTGATGTTTTGATCTTTGATCATGATGTAAAATGATTATGACTATTTTTATATGCTCATTGGTAGACGTGCATCATTATTAGTATATATGTAACCATATTGTTTAGTTTTTTTTTTTGATTATGTAAAATTTGATGATGTTTTGATTTATTTTCTTATGAACATATTTATCCATATTGTAAGAGGGTCTTTCTCTTCACGTGACATTTTATATAAGTCTTAAGCACTTGATTTTTTTGCACATGATAATATGAATCATAATTATAAAATGAATCATGATAACATTATTTCCACTTACGTAAGGATTAGTTTGGATATAAATACTAAAAAATCAAGATAAAGATATGAAAAATAAATACATAAGTGTAAAGCATAATGTACTAAATAAATACAGACTAGAAGAACTAGTTTAGACATAAATGTCAACCACTTGAGATCAAAATATGAAAAATCATGACCTGAGTGTAAAACATAATATACTAAACAAAAAAAATGTAATAAAATAAACATATAAGTAATCAACTAATCCAATTGAATATAAAAACATGAGGAAAAGTCATAAAAAAAGTAATAATCATTGCCATAGGTAAACACACAATAAAAAGGGAGTTAGTTTCTTCATTAATATGAAATCAAAATAAAATACATAAAAACCTAAAACTAAAGCACATGTCCTTAAATTGGGAAAGGAAAAGGAAGAGATAAACAAGCACAAAGAAGATAAATAATACAATTAACCTTCCCTTTTATATCTCTCTATATTTTTGGCATACAAGTTTATTTAGCCTAAATTTAGAGCTCAAAGTCTTCATCAATGTCATGGTGCCATTATTTTGGCATTTACCCTTGTGTTTGATCCTAAGAATAAATATTGAATATGCATTTTCCTATAAGTGCCTTTTCAATTTGTAATATTTTATCAATAATTTATTTAAATGCATCTGCATAATGGAGTCTCAAGGTATAAGGTACATATGAATTGAGATTGGAATTGAACATATTTTCTAGTTGTTTATCTTAAAGGTTATGTTGAAAGAGGCTAGCTAAACATCTCCATTTTTGTAGGCAAGAAGAAAAAAAATTCCCACTACATTGTCTAGCATTGCATAAGTCAACCATGGTCAAATAAGGATCTATGTTTTAGGACAAGTTATTTGGTAAATGCAAAAACCACTTTAAGGCTTATCCACCAAATCTATGTGGAAAATAGTGAAGTAGATAATTTTTTTAATTCAATACTTATTGACATGCCTCAAAGAATTCATTCAGTTTCTCTCAAGTATCACACTTTCCCTTATAATTTTCAGATTTTGGTGCCTTAAATTGAGATGGGAAAGGTGCTTGAAGAAAATCATGTCAAAAGGATATGGACATATCTCATCAAATTTGTACTTTTTTCCCTTATTTCTTACTTCGAGTCCCAGAACAACATCTTTTATCTCTTGGAATTATTGGAGAGTGGGAATGTTATGGGATGAAGGAAGTGTATTTTATTTTAAATATTCAAAATGGGATTAACTTCATTTTGATAAATAGGTGGAGTATAATTAAAATAAGTTGAAATGGGTACCCTTTGGATTGAGTTACTAGGGTTGTTCACCCTATAATTAGGAGTATACTATTGATATGGTACTTGTTGTTAACTAGCATTATGAATTGGATTAGTAATAGATTATTGAGTTTGAGGAATTTGATGTCTATATGGAGGATTTTTTTATGAATAAATAGGAACTTGTTGAGAAGGGAATTTCTTTTAGAAAGTGGGAATTTGTTGTTGATTAGAAGGGAGGGATTTTGGATTCATAGGGAATTGTTAGGGATTGATTAAATTTTTTTGTAGTGGATGATTTTTAATTTGGTGTTGTAAATTGATCATAATTTATTATGGTAGGGGATTAGCAACCTATTTTTTTGAATTAGTCATGATTTATTATAGCGGAGAATTGTTGGTAATATTTTGTTGATGAATGGAATGGATATGATGGTAACTAGAAGGAACTTGTTAGGAGTTCAAATGAACTTATGAACTAGAAGGTATTTATTATACAAACCATAATAAGTTTGTTATGAACTAAAATAAATTGTTTAGGAACTAAAAGATATTTTTTGTGAATTATAAAGAACTTGATGCAGATTAATAAATATTTGTGGTGGATTGATAATGGCTTGTAAAAATAGATCCACTAGAGGTGTTAATTTTTGAGTTATGAATGGATCTCATTATTGTTATTCAATAGGTTTATTTTATTCCATAGGTGGGGGATTATTAAAATAATACAAAATTAAGTGGGTGGCCAAAATATCTAGAAGCTAACTAGTTTATTGTAGTTATGCAATAATGAGTTGCCTATTTTGGGTGGGGTCTAAAATTTCCCCCTTTCCTTTATTTGATGATTCTATAATTTGAATATAAATTTGTAAAATGGTATTTCGAGAGTTGAATTTAAATTTAGAGGCATCTCCTCTATTGTAACATGGCTACGTATGTCTTATATTCTAGGTGGCACATCATCATATATAGGCTGATGTACCTCCTCCTCATATACAAGGTTTACATTGTGTCATAAATATCCAAGTGGATTATAATACCATTCATAATCTATAAATGGGTTGTAATAATCCCCACTTCATGTATATATAGGTATTTTTGAATTAATGATCTTCATCTTGGAGCAAGATATGATGTTTTAATTGATTTGAGTTGAGAACATGTACATATTTACTTGTTAATTCAAAGTTGACTATTAGATTTGATAAACGTTTTGAAGTTATATTGTATCTTAATGTGTTTTTATAATATCCCTTGGTCAAAGTGGAAATTCAACTTTAAAATTTCCAAAGTAGATTTCAAAGAAGAATTATGGTTAATTTGAATCACCTTACAAATGTTATAGTTAAATGGTTGAATTAGTCAAAGATGGTTTTTAAACATGCCTTAACCAAATTTGATCTTTAAATATTGAAAACACTTTATTTTGATTTAACCTTTAAATTTGATTCAAATTTTGAATTTTAATTTTGACTTGATTGGAGAGTCACCTTAGTTGACTTTTGAATGATGACTTTGTTTGAATTTTTATTAGAACTAGATTCTTCATTCAAAATGAACCTAACTTAGATTTGAATGAAAATTGGATTTTTGGTTCAAATAAACTTGATTCATATTTGCTTTGAAATGGACAACATAATGGTATAATGGATACAAATTATTATTTTAATTAAGAAATGAAACACTAGGATGGGATAAATATGACCTAAAATTTGGGAAAAGTAATGCCTTATCACATGAGTTTATAATGAAAATGTTTGGACTTATGATACATTCAATTAGTTTTATGTATAAGTTGTCACATAAAATGAGTATAAGAAATTAAAAAACAATAACGCACATTCAAAACAATCCCTATCTTTAGTGAAATAATGGGTGTGAAACTGAAGTGTAGTCCATGTAACTACCTTACTTGGAGTAGTGAGAGATTAATTTCACTCAACCCTAACTTCAAGCAGTACATTGTGAAATATTACAAGAAGTTGGTTTCACTCACACTATAGATCATTAATGACCAAAGGTCTTAATCTAAATTTTTTATAGGGATTTTATAAATGGTTCTCAGTATACCTTGTTGTATGTGGGGCTTAAAATACATTAAATAATAATAAATAATTGGGAATTCACTAGAGGATATATCCATTCTAAGACCATATCAACTATAAAGGTCTTTGTGAAGTGATACCAAAAAATTTGGACTCTAAGGGTGATGTTTGATAGTGTAGCATTAGGGATAAACTCATTTATATCATGAAACCCTTTATGGAAAATTTTAATATGCTCTTAGTGACCACTAACCTCAATTTATACCCCCCATCAAAAGTATATGGTTGGAACATATGATAAGAGATGAAACCCCAATCAATGTACCCCAAAAACTCATAATAGGGAGATGAAATCAACCTTATGCAATTGATAGAAAATAAAAGGAAAAATAATAACCTACATGTTTTTAGTCACCTAAGCTCCCTCAAGGGGGAATGAGAGAGCATATGCATGATATATTATTCATAAGCACACAAAAAAGTAAACACAAGTGAATGTAAATACCATTAATTTTTTAGAACACCAAATTCAAGTGTTATATATTTTTTAATTACACCAAAAATTTATCCAAAAAGTGTTTGTTTCGAATATAATCCATGTATTTTTCAAATGTAACCTAAAATAAAAAATAATGTTTTCATTTATGTTCTTTGACAAGTTAAGGATGTTAAATATATGAAATTTTCACTTACAAAAAAATTACATAGAATTATCCCACTATTTAGTAGGGAGATCATGTCATTAATAGGGAAATTTCACCATTTTATAGACAAAAAAAAAAGAACAATAAATTGGTGATGCGACTAATTATTAGGGTGATATCACCAATTTTATGGTGATACCATTGCTAAACAAGGTATTCCCACAAATTATTAAAAATTATAGAAATGAATAAAACATAGACTATTGCCTTAGTGATTATGTCATTCCTCATGATGATCTCATCTATGCATATGTCAAATATACCATTAGGGTTTTTGATGAAATTATTTATAGGTTGAAGTGAGATGAGAGTGTTCTTGCTAATACATAATTCATTTTTACTAATATGCAATGTGTTCCCCTTGATATACAACACGTTTTATCCATTTTATCAAAAAACATAGAGATTAACAATAGGGAAGAAGTGATATCGGTGTTACATAGATCGATACAACTGATTAAGAGAAAAATATCCATTAATATGTAGTGTGTTCCTATTGATATGCAAGTTATAGAAAATTGGAAAATTTAGAAGAAAGGAATGGAAATTAGGCTAAAATTTTGATCTAATTTTGAAATTAGAGGATGATATAATGTGTAGATACTAAAATATTGTTTATGCAATACCTCAATCTTGTACACTTGGAAAATACCTATCATGGTTATACCTTTCAATTATAGACCTACCTTCTACCAAAAATCTTATGTCTACTATCTCTTTGTGCCTAAATTGCTTATATTTTATTCTAACCATTGTTAATCTAATGGCCATACCTTCTATACTATGAAAATATCTCTAAACTTTATTATTATCCTCCACTACCAGTTATGGAGTTGTACCTATTTTAGAGCTTCTTGGACATTTATGTCCCAGATAGACACCAACATTGATGCAAGTGTCCACTTTCCATAAAAAGTGTTCAGTGCCAAAAACTCATCCAACTTGAAATATAAATGTATCCTAATGATCAGACTACGTTATTGAATGTGAGATATTTCTAAAAGGGATTTCTATATAAACAATATCAACCTTTATTCATTCCTCAAATAGAAAACACCTAGAACTCATAAGGTAACATACCAAAAATCACTCAATCAATTAGTCAAGTGATCAAACCTTAATTATTAATACCTATTTGTATGTAAGTCATAAGATAAGTATTTCCATAGTTTTGAAGCATTCAAAGAGTAGTTCATGATCTATATTTTACAAGTTACAAGTTAGGTTGATGCATAACTTTGATTATCACACATCACTTTTGTGTTCACACATAATCCATCATGTAGGGGATAACTACATAATTTTGAGGCCCTCTTCAAAGCATTAGATATGTATGAAATAACCATTGACATAAGGGTCCTTAGGGAAGCTTGACACTATGAGCCCACTAACCCATTTTTAACATAGTCAATCCAAGGGTGAAGATCTAGGGTTTGATCATTTGACAAAGAGTGACAAATTATGCACACAATATAAATAGATATATAAAAAGTTGATAGAAAACCTATAAGTGTTTAATTGGTCACATCAATTTTTGGTTAGTATTATGTATAGGACACCTATATCAAAGTCAAACATCTATATTTATGTAATTGTCTAGATTTTAATTAAGCATATGAGGCCTCAAAAAAAACATTTCATAAATATAAAAACTATTCTAGGACTATCTACTATTAAACTTTTATCCCATGTTAGATCAGACCTACACGTGCATGATAAACCAACTATCATTTTTTTCTAGTTCATTACAATATCTATCAATAATTGTACTTTATTAATTTTCAAAATCTTATTTTTTTTAATTTAAAATATATTTTTTATTTTTACTTTTATAGTAATTGGCATACTCATTAGGTTCACCATATTTCTATAAAATATAATCTAATACCCCTTAACCCTAAATAGCCACACATATCTAAATTTAGGCTTAAACATTTGGTTAACCTAACACGTGTGTCTATTTATGCAACCTTATATTTCCCTAGGGTATTTAGTCTCCTAAGGTTTATTATTATTATTATTATTTTTAATAATTGTAAAAGACCTAGGCATAGCCCTAGATTAGTTGGTTTCTATCGAATAAATAGAGCTTCCTCATTTTACACCTAAGATGAATCAAACCAATGAAGTATAAAATATTGTGCCTGATGAAAGTTCTAATAACTAAAGTGAACCAAATACTAAATATGTTATCATAGAAGATAATTCCAATCATGAAAATAACTAATCTAATGCAAACAATGAACATGAGAAAATATATCAAGAGAAAGTACAAACTCTTGCTATGTTTCAAGAGTGAATCCACCAAAATGATAAATATCATGATGAGATCCTAAGAAAATTATTAAAAAAATAAAAATAAAAAATTATAGAAGAACAACCAAGTGAATATATTGATCATGTTATTAGGGCTATGGGACATCCCTGTATTCCTATAATCACCCCTTGAGCACACCATTGATTCATACTTATAATGGGGTCACAAGTTATGTTTTTACACCATTTTTACCTTTAAATAATCCTATTATTGATACATACTACATGTGTAACATTGGCACTTCAACCTAATTACCAATTATAATGCATGTATCAACTCAAACTATGGGAACACCTCCTTTGGTGACTTCTCAAAATTTAAAAATTAATAAAAAAAATGTGAAATATATTATCAAAACTATAAAAAAATTTAAAAGATAAGGTTAGAGATATTGGTAAAAACATATATGAAATCTCCTTATGTTATTGATTCACAAGAGGTGTTACATAACCTTTTTACACCTGAAATATATTTGCACCCCTTACCAACTATAATTTTTTTTACATAATTTCATATTTTATGATGGCAAGGGTGATCCTAAATATTATATTTGATCTATTAATTTGGTATTCCTTGATTATTACTCAAATGATAAACTCTTGGATAAACTATTTCCAAGGATCCTCAAGGACTATGCTCTAAGGTGGTTCTATGATTTAATGTTCCAATCCATAAAAGCATTCAAACCTCTTGAGAATCAATTTTTGGACCATTTATCTATCAAAATTACTAAAAAAATATCCTATGACCAAATTATAAAAATAAATAAAGGAACCAATGAACCTATCGATGAATGTATCTTGAGGTACAAGACAATATTGGCCAAAAAAACAAACCAAATAGTAGATCCAATAATATTTTGTTTGTCTCATTACATGAGTTCATTATTTTCAAAAAGTTAATTTTTTTGATGACTTATGCCATACTATTAGAGATCATGAAATGAAACCTAATGCATTGAATAAGATTAAGTATGCAAAAAACACACTGACTACATCAAATACCAAGTTTCACATCAAACCAAGCAACAAGGTAAAACCTAAAAATTAAAATAAAAAAACTAGAAACATTAATGTAGTGTCAAAACAAGCTAATTGGATTATCTTATCTAATTCATTAATGAGACAATTTAAATCATTACCTGAGTCTCTAATTTATTTACTTAATAAGATTGTAGATTTTAATCTCATATCTCTCCTTCCTTCCATACATTTTATATGAGTAGACCTCTACCTCATGGATATGATGCCAATGATTATTGTTAATATAAAAAAGGCCCTAGGAATTATATTAACCAATATAATACCATGAACCATAAGATCTAAGACGTTTTCTATAAATAATATCTTACATTTGATGATCCTCCCAAAGATTAAGGTCATAATTTGGTGACCATCAAAACCAAAATATGTTTAGTGATCCATTACAATATCATTATAATAATATTTTAGAAATATAAATGGTATATAATGCACATCCTCATCCACCAAATTATGTTCACCCATTGCATATAAGGTAAAGTGAAGCTGATCTATAAATCAATCCTAGTTCAGAGAAGATACATCAAATTAGTCGTTCTTCTTGTTGGTGTGTTTAGACAATCAGGGTCATGACCATTATGGATTTGTTATACATAAATAATTAGAATCACTAGAGAGGGTTACAAATCCTTTAGTTGAGTAATACCACATAATAACCCTAGATAGGTCCTATGGTTTTTAATAATGTAAATTAGAATCTAATCTAGTGGTCACCAAATCTTGTGGTTCAAATGCAGGATAATAAACATAAATAATAAACATGTAAAGAAGATCTATACCTAAGTAAATGTAGAGGTAATAATAAGTATGTAGAGATGAATACATTCATAATCCATTACTTATGTAATTCTATTTACTAAAATAGAAGAATAAGAGTTAGGAATACTTAGCCTTAATATGAACCCATCAAAGCTCTATCTCTCCCTTGGCCAATGGTACTTTGAAATAAGTTTTTTTAGTTCATAAGGATCATAAAAATAGGTCATATCTAATATATAATAATTATCCTATAAATCCAAGACATTTATAGTATACAAGATTCTTATCCAATTGTGAACCCTAAGTAATGACTAGTCAAGTAGAATGGTGGAAGAGAAGATTGTAAGAAGTGAAAATGAATGATTATCTATATTATAAAAAGTTGAAATATGTGTTTATATATCAAGATATTACCCTAAAATATTATGAAATTTTTACCTACATAGTTAACTTAGTAGACCTAGTTATTGAGTAAATAGAGCAGTTAAGTCCTAGACTAGGTTGACTAGGTCGACTTAATCCCGTAATGTACTCAATTCCTAGAATATGGTAGACCCATTATATTGTGTTTGAATGATGGTAAAAATAGGTTTTATCTTGGATAGTTTCTATTTGAGGCATTAAATTTCTTAGAGGAGTGTTTAATGGATGTGTCAAATCTTAGGGAAACAAATAAGAGGGAATTGTGTTAGTTGTGAGTGGTGTTATAGGGAAAAACAATCTTAAATATCACCAATGGTTTACCTACCCCTTTCTTGATGCATCATTTAAGTCATGCACTCAAATAAATTGAGACTTGATGGGATTTTACAATAGATAAAACATCAGTAATTGATAAATTTTAAAAATATTATATGTATACATATTCCCCAATCAAAACTCATCATGTGTCACATAGTTATAACACAGGATGGTGCTTCAAGAAATAACATAACAACAAATAATGTTGAGTTAAATTAATTGTGGTTTTTTTAATCATAAAATAATAGAGTAAATGACTAAAAGTAAATAAATTAAATAAATAAGTAATATATGTGTGCCTTGACTTCCCTTTATCATTTAATGTTTATCTATTGTGTTTGTAGTTTTGATTGTGGAGGGCACAGAGACTATTTTAAACAAACCTTAATGATACAAAACTAAAGTGAAAAGATAAAATTATTTAGGAAATTTAAAATAGCTAAAATGTGTAGGCATGATGTACTTATAAATTTGGTAAGATAGGGTGATAAATGTTAAGTTAAGATGAAATGACCAAGCCAAAATTAAGAGTAAATAAAGTAACCAAAAATCCAGGGTTACTAAATGATATAAAGACTCAAACAAATGTACTTTAAGTAAGAAATGTAACAAACTAGATGAAACTAAGGATACATGAAAATTAAAATCTAACATCAATGTGAAAGTAGTAACAATCCTTACTTTAAAAAGATGGGAAAGAAATAAAAAGTAAGGAAACATTGATAAATGAGAAGTAACAATACAAACTCAATCATCAATGGAAAACAACATTGGTGAGTGAGAAGTAACAATCCAAACTCACTCAATAATGGAAAAAATATATGAAGTAAAAACAACATTGGTGAGTGAGAAGTAACAATCCAAACTCACTTAATAATGGAAAAATTACATGAAATAAAAACAACATTGATGAGTGAGAAGTAAAAATCCAAATTCATTCAAATATGGAAAAAGTACATGAAGTAAAAGACAACATTGGTGAGTGAGAAGTAACAATCCAAACTCACTCATCAATGGAAAAACTATGTAAATATAGAAATGGACGTAGTTGTCTAAAAAAAAGGAATGATGATGAATATTTTTAAGATTCTAACTGAAACCAAGGAAAATATATAAATGTAAATCAATGGTGTAAATAAAATAATCCATATCATTGAAGAATATTGTTTGGTTCTAAGGATAGATAAAACTATATCAAAGTAGTGCTAGCATGTTTTAAGATGTGAAGAAGAGGAAATATAAAAGTGGAAAAAAAAATTAGAATCATATTTTCCTATAAAATAGGGAATTAAGTGGGTGGTGGGGTAGATGTAGGATAAATTTAGGTAGATAAAATATTTATCAAATTTAAGACACTAAAATTAATTTTTTCAAAATAAGAGAGCTTTTGACATTAAGGACTATTAAGAAATTTTAACCACACAAATCTTGGTTTATCAAAATGAAGTATGAATATCATCCCATGAAGGTTATATGAATGAAAATTAATATGGACCTACCTTTCCATAATGTGTTCCCTATTCCTTAGGACCCCTTATAGAACCATGAGTCTACTATGAATATTGTGTACTTACATGAGAAATTAGGTACGACCATATAATTTTAAATTCTCCTATTCCAATATACTAGCTTACTACACCCCAATGGACTTCAAATCTATTGTGAGACCAACTATGGAGTTTCAGATTCAATTAGAGATAGGAGATGTGTTATGATTATGTATTTTGGTGTGATGTTGACTTTTGGATTTTATGTTACCTTTTGATCATTACCTTTTTTTAAAATTATTTGGTTTTGAACTTTTTGATGGATTTTGTTATTCCTCCTCCCTATAGATTTGGAGAACCAAACATGGGTGATAAGAATGACTATCATTTGAAAACATTGAACTTGTTTCTAAGAAAGAGGAATTAGAGAGCATGGTGCTTAAGAGTCTTATTTATTCATGTGAAATAATAGTGATATCTTGACTTCAACCTTTTTTAATCTAAAATGGAATGAAAGGAATGGAAATCAAGGGGAAATAAACATAAAATAATTTTAATTACATCAAATCATAAAAATGTGATAATGTGAAAGGGATAAAATTATGGGTAAGTATAATTCCTTATCATAATAATGGATGTAAGTGTAGGGAAACATGATAACATAGTTTTTTGTGTATGTTTTATCTACAAAATAAATAAAAATTGAGGTTGAGAATATGGATTCACAAACTTGTAACCATTTTTGAACATTCTAAAAAGAATGACCAGTTTGTGAAAAAAATGAAAGAATATATAAATTTTATGAGGAGAGTGTGGTATTATTCATGGTCTTACACTGTAACTCATTAAAAAAAAGCCCCAAGTAGGTTAAAAATGGTATTTGTGAGTAATGCATGGTCTTATCCATAGAATTATACTATAACTCATAAAACAAAACAAAATAATGAAAAAGGGTTTGTAACATAACAAACTTATGATCAAAGAGGAAAAGCATGAAAATGGATGTATGAAATAAAATATATTCATGAGGAAAACCAAGTCCTATCCACACTATTACAATGAAATTCATGAATTAAATTAAAATGATAAATAGAAACCAAAGGACCAAAGAAGGGGACTAAGGTTTGTGTATATAATAGGCTATTGAACATGAGAGATTGTTAGAGAGGTCATGCAAGAAGTGTTAGTAGTATAGTAATATGAAAATAAGGGAGACATTTAAGTAAAATATTTATTTAAAAATTACATGTTGGTGGGTTATTTGAAAACATGGCCTTCATTAGTTTGTATATGATAAGTACTACTACTAAGGATGTCCTTTACTAAGGATCACACCATTTTTGGGCATATTTTACTTATTTTTCATGTGCATAATCTAATTGTAGGACTAAATCACCAACATTAAATGTTTTGAATTTGAAATTTTTATTATGTTATATAGCAATGTAATCCCTGTATTGGTGGTTATGTTGTAAATCAACAAAACGATGTTCATCAAGAAATTTGAAAGAATGAAGATGAGATTTACATAATTATTCATCAATAATTATACCATCAAAATATATACATAAATATGGGAGTCCAACTTCTAATGGTAATACTGATTCAAAACCATATACTAGTGAGAATAGTGTTTCCCTAGTGGTAGTACATAAGCTAGTAAAATAAGTCCAAAGTGCAAGATATAAATGGAGGTACCAATTATTATAAGTTTTTATAATGTTTTATTTATAATTTTTTTAGTTGCCTCTATTTGACCATTACATTTAGGATCGTAAGGTGTGGAGAATTTATGGAAATTTGTTAAATTTAACACATAATTATTTCATGTCTTTATTTTTGAAATTACCACCATTATCAAAGATGATGGTATGAGGAAATCCAAAATGAAAAATGATTTGTTTAAGGATAAAGTTTGAAATTATAATTCATATTACATTGACAAGAGGCATGGATTTTACCCATTTGGTAAAATATTAAATAGAAATAAGACATGGTCATCTTGTGATTGAGGTTTTTTATCAATGAGGTCTAATCCCCACATAGAGAATGGCTAAAGAGACTCCACTATTTTGAGCTCAGCTAGTGGTGAGTGGATTAGATCATCATGGAGTTAACAAGGGTTACACTTTTTTTATCAAAACTAATAGCATCTTTTTCTAGAGTAAACCAAAATTAACCCATATGTAATCATTTGTAGGCTATAACATGTCCACTATAGTAACTACCACAAATTCTCCCATGTGCTTGTTCTAGGAGAGTAGGAACCTCTTCTTTCCTTACAAAAAAAATTAGGGTACCTTATACATTATGTTAGTAAAAGGTGTTTTATCAAAATGCGTACTTGAAAGATTGTATATGTATTCAAGTTTTTTCATGAGAATCAGTGTTTGAAGGGTAATTTTGATGTTCAAGAAATATGATTATGTTTTTATACCATGGTCTTTTTCTAATAGTGACAACCTTAATGAGATATATGGGTGAATCATTTGGTTTGATGCAAGGTGATTTTCTTATTTGGATAAGAAATTGTGAATCATTATGTACTTGATGACGATGAAATAGAGACATTGATGAAGTAAGAAAATTAGATATGTTATTTTGATCTCTTGGAATTGTATCAATGGTAAAAGAGTTATGTGGTATCCATTTGATGATACGTGATTTATTTTTTGATTTTGCATTGATAATCACCATTGACCTGCTTGTAGATAAGTTTTGAGTAACTCAAAGTGTTTAGATATGGGATATCTATGTCGAGTGTTAATTTCATGCCTAATATAAGAGATTCATGTTTGGCCATGTTATTATTGAAATTGAAAGTTAATAAAATTCCAAAGGTATGATCTTACCATGTGGGTTTGTTAGAATACATCCTACCCCAACTCCTTAGAGTCATTTTTCACCATCAAATTGGAGTGTCCAAGTGTCTTCATGAAAATGAATGGTAACTTTAGGTAGTTCTTCGATAAATACTTTGGATTTAGCAGTATCAAGAGTGATATTAGTGTCTTCTTGATTGTTTGATTCTAAATTAGTAGTGAAATAATGAAAATAAAATTTGAGAGAGATAAATTGGTTAAGAACTTAATATAAAGAGTGTTATCATCAGGGAGATTATATAGAAGGTGATTTATATCTAGTAGAGGTGATACCACAATTTGGTCAGTGATGACTTATCCTTTGACAAATTTTTGTGTAACAATTTGAAGGTTAAATTCCATTAATAGGACCATCCATTTTTCAAATCTATCTCTAGGTAAAAATGCTTTGGAGAAGAAATGATGAAGTGGATCAGAGTGAACAATGACATAAGTGGTCTAGTAGAGCACGTAATGATGGAACTTTTCATCTATGAAATAGATAACCAGGTAGTCACATTCTACTTTAATATAACATTTCTCATTATCAATAAGTCCTTAGATGATGTAATAAATGGTGTGCTCTCTACTAGTATCATCTTGTTGGGAAATCATTACCCCAACTAATATAGGGGTAGAGGAGGTATATAAGAGTAAGGGAGGGTCATTTGAATGTGGTAAAAGAGTATGAGGATGGAGAAAATATTATTTCATGCTATCAAAATATTTATGGAATGAATTTGTCCAATCAAGAGCATTACTTTTTTGAGAAGGGAATTGATAGGGTATATATTGTAAGCCATTTATAAGATGAACCATCTAATTATTGGAAGTTTTACAGAGTAAGTGAATATGTCAAGAATGAAGTGATGAATAGGCATGTTGATGATAGAGTTTATTTTGGCTAGATCAACATTAATGCCTCAAAGAGAAACTAAGAACCCTAAAATTTTACCAAATGTAACTCCAAATGCACATTTTATGGGTTAATTGTAACTTTATATTTTATTAGTGGATAAAAAATGATAGCTATATTTATGAGGTGTGTTGTAAAAGTTTTATATTTAGAAATGAGATCATCAACATAGGTTTCTATTATCTTATGTATAAGATCATGGAAGATGTGGGTCATTATATACTGATAGGTTGCTTTGAAATTTTTAAGACTAAAAGGTATTTTGATGTAATAATAGGTGCCCCATTATATAGTAAATATTGTTTTATGTTGATCTTTGGTAGCTATGTGAATTTGGTTATAGCCTAAGAAACCATTGATAAATTATAACATTTCATATCCAATGGTGGAATATTCTATAACATCTATTGAAGGTAAGGGGAATTTATCTTTTGGACATGCTAAGTTAAGATTATGAAAATCAATGCATATACAGATGACCATGGTGACTTTTTTATGATTGGGAATGATGTTTAATACTCATCCTAATTATTCAAAAGGTTAGGTGAATTTGGTATCCAAAAGTTTAATAATTTTTGTGTGACATAAGGTAGAAATTTTAGGTTGGAATTTTCTTTGTTTATGTCAAAAAAGTTTAGCATCTAGATAAATAGTGATATTATGTACAATAATGCTAGGATAAATACCTAGAATATATTCATATTACCAAGAAAATGTTTCACGATACTTGTTAAATAATAAGCTAAAGTTATCATTCTCTATTGGCATGAGTTATTTAGAGATAGTGATAGATCGAGGACATGTTTGTGTACCATATTATATTCATGTGGTTTCTTCAATAAGCATAACATTTATATCTTAGAAATGATATGGAACATGAGTAATAAAAGAAATAGGATTTGTTTTAGGATCCACACTAGCAATTAAATTATTAAAACAAGGATGTTTTTATGTGAAGTTTCCAAGTTTATGATTTTATTGGGGAAGTTGAGGTTCTTTAGCATGGAGTAGTTCAAGTATAGATTCATCACTAGGGAGCATGGGTAATGGTATATAGTATTCAACAACTACTTTGAGATAAATGATTTTATTACTATATGCAATAATAAATGCATCATATCTATAAATCAATCCTAACTTTGAGAAGATAGATCATACCATACACTTTCGATTGGGGACACATTTGCTAAACAAGAACACAACCAATATGGGGATTTGTTAGACCTAATTAAGGGATCTCTTACCATAATAAACTATGTTAAGGAGGGTTCAAAATCCTCCAGTCAAGCACAACCATGTAATAACCCTAATGGGGTCCTAATTTTTGATATTTCATCTAAACTAATAACAAGTAAATCTATTTTAGTGCTCATCTAATCTTGTGGCCAAAAAAGGGGGTTATAAATAATAAAACTAAACATGCATAGAAGACATATACTCACATCAATGTATACATAATACTAATGGATGGATGATAAGTATACATTCATATCTATCTACTCTATAAAGGAAAAATAAAGTTAAGAATACTTACCTTTGAATATGAACCCATTGAGCCTCAATATCTCCCTTGTATAAGGTGCTTTGCAAGATGTTGTTATAGTTTGTAATGATGACAAAGACAAATCATCTATAGGCTACACAACCTATCAATGCATCTAAAATACTTCTCCATAAGAAAATATCCATATCTCCAAATAAATTATGGTACCCTATGTTTTGATTCTCAAGTATAATGGTCAATAAGAAGACATTCATTCATTCTTACTTCTTCTTCTTCTTCTCATAACAAATTATGGAAATTAACTTGTATATATAGGTGGATTTGACCCTTGACCCTTCCAAAAATCTTAGGTAATAGGGTTAACCTAGTCAACCTAGCACAATTTTGGATAATTATTCACTAGGTCATGAGCTAGGTTGGCCAAATGCCATACTAATTCTTAAGTGAAAATAACCTAAAATTGTATAGGGTTGACCTAGTCGACATAACACACAACTGACTAAAAAAATGGAATTAGGTGAGGAAAAGGAGGATAAAATATAGAAATGACTAGAACAGGTACAACAAAGAATAAAAAGCTTAGGGATGATGTTTTTAGGATATAAGTGTGTATATAATAAGTGTAAAAAGGAACAAAAATACTATGAAGCACCAATGGCCTATCCATCCCTTTCTCAGTGCACCCTTTAAGGCATGCACTCAAAGAGATTAAGACTCAATGGGTTTTTAAAAGATAAAAATTTTTAGTAATAGATAAAAGTTTGAAAATATTATGTGTGTATATATGCCCCACTAAAATCTCATCATGTGTCATGTGAGTGCAACACAATATGATGTTTCAAGAATAAAACATGATAACACATAATGTTGATGCTAAGTAATGTGTAGTATGGAGAAAATAAGATAAATGAAAGGATAGAATTGAAAAACACATAAATTTACTTACCTTAGTGTTGTAGCTAAATAAGAAGACTAAAAGAGAAGTAAAGGTGTCCAATGTGAAGAACATTAGGCAAACATGTAGAAGTTGGTGCAAAAATAGCTAAAAATCAAAATTTTTGGAAGACAGGCATATAGTAGTGGAAAAGATTCTCTACGTCATTAGAATTCTATATATTTTTAAGGTTAAAAAAATAGATGAATAAAAACAAATATAGAGGTAAAATAAGGAATCTGATGGAAAAGATTTTAAAGATTGAGATTTTTGAAAAGTGATTTTAAATAGGTTGAAATGAAGGTCTTTTTTTATTTTTAACTTGTGAAGGAGAGAAAAATATCTTTGAGAGAGAAAATGATCTAAGATGGAGAGGAGATGATAGGATAGAGGATATGGACCCCCATCAATGACAATGGGTGTATTATAAGTAGGTAATTGAGAATCTCAAGCTAGTTTTCACATATTTTATTGATTTTAAGTATATTTTAGAAACTTGTAATTTAAAGTGTTTCTAAACATTGTAATGAACTCAAATAATATGTTAAGGGTAGGAAAAACTATTTATGGAAATGGGTTTGAAGGATTGGGTAAATAAATTCTAAAAGGCATTTATTTCATAGACTATAAGGGGTTGACAGGGAAAAATAATTATGTCGACCCAATCAACCTAGTAGGCTGAAAAATGTCAAAATCCACATCGCTAACCTAGTAGGTATGTGCCGATGTAGTTTATTTTCTAGATTGTCAACCTAGTTCATTGATGTTGACCTAGTAGAAAAAGTCTAGTATGATAATTCAGTACTAAAAGGGAAAAAATAAAGGGGTCGACTTATATTTTTAAGTCAATTGGGTTAAAATAGGGAAAATTTGGTCAAACTAGTGTTTGACCAAAGGAACCAGAATAGTATAGAAATGAATGTAAAAGGCTAAAAGAGTACAAGAATGATCCAAAATGATTGAATGAGGACCAAATGACCAAGTAGGCTAAAAATAGGTGAAATTGATTCTAAAATGACTAGATGAAATAAATTAATCTTGCTTTTGTATTTGAAAATAATGTATCTTGATTATACATGACATGGAGGATCTAATACATCTTTTATTGTTTCTTGATTATAGGGGCATCTAAGATTGTATAATTTGGTGGACGAATCCTGTCTCTTAAATTTATTAGATTGACTATGTATAGAGGATATAGCTAGATTGATTTCTATAGGTTTAGGAGTTATCATGGAGATGTGTAGGATATCACTTAGCTTAGATTTGGTAGTCATATTCTTGAGATGCTGAGAAAGATTGACTAATAACTTTAGATGGGAGGTGGAGGGGGAGACCATAGAGGTTGGTATCACCTTGGAGGATGTGCATGCCATCCTAAGACTACCCATAACATAGATACTCATAGTCACAAGAGTACCTAATAGTGAGGAGGAAAGGAGGGCCTTAGCCCTATGGGTGATATGCTTAGAGATGATACACCTTAGATTGAGGGTGAATATGTGTGTGTGTGTGTGTGTGTGTGTGTGTGTGTGTGTGTGTGTGTGTGTGTGTGTGTGTGTGTGTGTGTGTGTGTGTGTGTGTGTGTGTGTGTGTGTGTGTGTGTGTGTGTGTGTGTGTGTGTGTGTGTGTGTGTGTGTGTGTGTGTGTGTGTGTGTGTGTGTGTGTGTGTGTGTGTGTGTGTGTGTGTGTGTGTGTGTGTTTGTGTGTGTGTGTGTACACATCATATATTATGGATATCTAAAAGGCTATAATATGAATTTTGATAGCATTAGTATTATGTCATAAGTCAGATGGCAAGGTACCACTATTTGTGATAGACTTGAGCCAAATGATTTTAAATTAGAGGGTGTTATATGACTTGGGATCTATCATCTTGGTATAACTAAATAATGACATGTATAGGATGTTGTCTAGAGGGTAGAAGTCAATGGGACAAATTTTATTATTCATGGAATAGATATATGAGAGGTTCCCCATGTATTGGTCAGTTGGGTTACCCCATGTAGTTGATGATAGGTTATCTTGAGTTTAAATACAGAGATATGACTAAGTAGCATGGGTTATGCCCCACATGATAGCACTAAGGATGGTGATATGGGAAGATATTATATGGTATATGTATGGGCACATCCCTATGATATGGCCTATCTAGGATATAGTAGCACTAGTTTGGCATAGACAAAGGTGACAGGGCACTATACCTAGTGGATGGAGCCACATTCAATGTCATGATTACTAGGGTTAATGAGATTACTCACCTAACATAACCTATAGTGATGACCATGTTTTAGTCATGGCATATGCAAGAGCTTTATGGGATGGGAGGACTAAGGCTACTAGTTATTAAGCAAATGTTCAAGACATGTCATGAGAAACCATGGATTAGTTGAGTATGATAGGCAATAGAGTGGGAGGAGATGGGTGTAAAGGCATGAGTACTAGAGGTACCACTACCAATTCCATGGTAAGAAGATCAATGACCATTATAGACATAGCATTAATGAAGGAAATAAGAGCAGGAGAGAGTAGAGACTATCACCATATCATATGACCCAATAGGTGGGAGAGAGTAGAGTTGGATGATATAGAGACCATCTAGGCATAGTCTGAGATAGACATGAGTGGTAACTCTAGGATTTGTTTTTAGGTAGAGACATACATAAGAGGTTCTTAGAGGATGCATAGATGGGTAGACCATGCTTGGTAGTTGTACCAATGGAAAGATAGTAGTATCTGACACATAGATAGGTAATAAAATATGGTTAATTTTTTTCTTTAATCTATTTGAGATAGATTAAAGAGATATATGTATGTATGTATATATATATATATATATATATTGAGATATATCAATGATCTAATATTTATCTAGTGTCATTTTGGTAGGTTTGGAAGAGGATGAGGAGACCAGGAGGGGGTCCCTAGTGAGGGGAATAATCCATGATATACTAAATGAGATGATAACATTGTATAACCTTACTACACTAGAGGATCCCAGGGTACCATCTGTCCCATATCGAGCAAGTTTAGACTAGCTAAAGAGGTTGAGAGGTAGTTAAGAGTGCATAGAGAAGAGATGTAACCATCAATAGAGATGGGTGTATGAGAGGCATAGGCATGGAAATCCCTAGCTAAATAAATATCCATGCATCTAGAGACTGTGACATAGATGGGATAGGCATAGTCCCAATCGAGAGCAACACATATAGTCACCCTGACCTAGATGACACAAGTATAGGAATAAGAGAGGGTGACACATCTAGTGACCTTAGCCCATCTGGCATATGTGTAGACTCAGGTGGATTATCTATAAGGGTAGGTATTAGGATCGATATCTTAGATAAACTCTTTACAATGTTTTATTTAGAGAACTTAGATTGAGGCATCTAAAGGTAGCATGGCTAGGCCATGAGAAAGTTAGGATGGGGCCTAGCCATAGAGCTAGAGCATTGTTTATGATTGTATTATTATATTTAAACTCAATATATATATATATATATATATATATATATATATATATATATATATATATATATGTTTAATTTTGACATTTGAATGTTGATTGCATGTATTGTTATTATGGTTGTGGTTATTGATGCTTAGATATATTTATTTCTAGAAAATTTATTTAGTTGTTGTTGTATATGGTATAGGAAATATATGAGTTATGATTTACTTTCTAGAATTATGTAGAAACATGCATGGTGAAAAATAAATAGGAAAAAAGGACTTGGTAAAATATAATCAATAAACATTTTAATAAACATTATTTCAAGCTGGGAAATGTGTAATGATAATAAAAATGACAAAGTATAAAGAACCAAAGGGTAGGAATTAAGATGGTAAAATGTTTTTTTTTTAAAAAAATAGGTGAAATATTGGCACCAAATTAAAACAAGTAAATTCATACTAAATCATGTTGGGAAGTATGAAAATAATGTAATAAAGTGGAAATCATTTATAACATAAAATGGTGTAAAACCAAAATCAATTAAGTCAATCAATCATACAAAACCACATTGGGAAGTATAAAATAAAAACAAAATTGGAAAATTGGTCTTAAATTTATGACTCTAATTCAAGGTGGGAAGTATGAAAAATTAAATAAATGGTTGGATTCTCACATAAAATTAGAAAATAAGAAGATAAAATAAGTGAAGGATAAATGAAGTAAGCATAAAACATACTAAATGAAAATTATAAGCATGTTAATAAAGTGTAACTTCATAATCGATCACATATTATCTTGTATATGACACAT
>JARHVA010004797.1:475000-607500 GCA_037957365.1 Torreya grandis | reverse complement strand
GAATCTCATTAAGAATCATAAAGTGATTTGAAATTTTAAAGAAAGATAAGTTTCCATTATTTTTTCAACATGGATGGACATATTTTCACATTGTTGTAACATGTTATCTTCATATATAGATAATGTTGCTTCACATCCTACTAGGTGAGGTTGAGGGATGTTCATTTTGAACAATAGTTTCATAAGATGGTTTTGATGATGTAGAGAGGTCCTCATAAGCTCAAGGAATGAAATTTGGGGTAGGATATTAGTGATTTCAATGATGGTATCCCACTCATCATAACCCATGAGGAGATTATTAGAAATAGGTGCATAGTGATTAATGTGGTCCTTAGAAGGAGGAGTCGAAGTGCATTGGAATTTATGTTGATAAGAAGGAGAATGTTTAGAAATAGGTTATAAATTATGTTTATAAGGTGAAGTAGTTGGTTCAAGTTTAGGTTGAGAGTTGTTAAAAGAAGTGTTAATAGAATTTTGATTACCATGAGTTTTAGGTAAAGAAGATGGAGGGATGGTATAAATAGAATCGGAAGTGTTATCTAAGGGAGGAATTAGAATTGGTTCATCAAAGGTTATAAGGTCATCTTGCCCCAACTCATTTAAATGAGGTAGAGAAGAATCCTTGATAACACAAATTGTGTGAGACAGTGGAAGAGTGTAGATAGGTTGAGGATCAATAAAAGAAACCACCCTTCACATATTAGTCATATTGACCACATTCTCTTTAGAAGTAGGCTCAATAAGATTTTATACATTGTTGGTAGAAGAAGTGTGTTTGTCTAGGTTATCTTGACTAGGTTGATGATTAAGAAGAAGGTCTTTATAGATATCCAAATGAGCATTAGCTTGATTCAAGGATTGAGATTTAGTATTTATTTCATGAGATTTAAAAGAAATGTCATAGGCTTGTTGAAATTTTTAAATGATAGAGTCATGAGAAAAATTAGGACCAAGAAGAAAATCCATAGCTAAATTAGGAAGTTTCCTACATGTCTCATGAGAATGACCCCAACTAGTGTGAAACCAATAAAACTTGTTAAGATCGTATGAAGATTTCATAGGATGAGTAGGATCAAGTTCTCATGGTATAAGCCTAGGTATATGCTTAAGTAATTTAGATGAGGATAAATATTTTTGAACATTAATGATATTAGGTAAAGATAAATGAGGATTAGTGTACTATTGAGAAGGGGGAGTTGGTTTTGAAGATTAGTTAGGAATGAAAACTTGAATAGTGTGGATGTTGTCATAAGCATTTGTAACACCATCATTGGTAGCATTACAATTTTTGTTTTTGAGTAAGATGTGAGGACACCTAGAAGGTTGGGGTGGCTCAAATTGATGCATAATGAAATCGTTACATTTAGCCTGGTCAATATCCTCCTCCAAGGTACATGGAGAGAGAGAGAGAATACATACCTAATATTATAACTTGGGAAAAAGTTCATTGGTAAAGAGATGGAAAAGGTTATCATCAACCATGTCATTTTCATATTTATTGGACATTTTTTTCCACATTTTAACAAAATCTTGGGTAGTTTCATTTTCATGTTGATTAAAAATTATAAAGTGGGCCAAAGTGTTTTTAGGAATATCACTAGTTTAGAATTCTTAGACTAAAGTAGTCACTAAATCTTTCAAACTAGTTAATAGAATGAGTTTTAAGTTGTTTGAACTAATCTAAAGCATTACCTATGAGGGTTTCATATAATAAATTGGTAGTGGCAAAGGTATTCAATTTGACCCAATCTTATAATGATTTCCAAATGTTTTTAGATGAAGGGTAGGATCAGTTGATCCATTGTAATAAATGGTAGCAGTGATACCTCCTATATCAATATTAGCAATTGGAGTGGTAAGAGGATCATTTTGAATATGCTTAATGGTTTTGTTGACTAGAGGAGGTTGAGGGATGAGATTTCCATGGAATATTGAAGAGGAGTTAGGGGAACATTTTTATTATACTTACCCCAAGACATTTGTTGAGGATGAGTTTAAAGATGGATAAGGTGATTTTGCATTATCATCATTTGATTTTTATTATGAGCTTGAAAAGTATTCATTTGATTAAGTGTTTTTAGAAAGATTTAGTGGGTTTGATTGGCATTGTTATCATTATTTGAATCATTAGTGTTAGAAGGAGTGTCTTGGTTACCACTATTCGTGTTGATAGGAGATTGAGAGGAACTATTAGAATGTGAATCACTAGTGGAAAATGTTGCTTGTGTGGAAAAATATGGACTAGTGAAGGGATGAGAAGAGGAAGCACTATAAGCATGATTACCTTGGGTATCAAACAATATACTAGTGGAAGGATTAAGAAGATTGGATCTTAGGAGAGGTCCACTAGATATATAACTTGCCATGTTAGTGGATATACTAGGCATGGAGGTAGAATAAGTTAAAGAAGAAGAGGTCATGGTATGAGAAGGGGTCATAATAGAGTGAAGAAGATAATAATCAAAGAAAGTAGTACTCCCAATTTCATGTGAGAATGTGGGAGAAAATGAATGAGGCTCATCAACTTAACCACTAATCATGACATGGTAAATGGTATAAGGATCCTTTCCTCAACATGGAGGAAATTTAGAGATAAAGAAGAGAATTTCAAGGGTATACTCTAATTTTGGTTGATCTTCAAGTGAGAAGAGAGGATTATGCTATGAACAGGTATGAGGAGGGGTCTCATAGTTCATTGTGCGAGTGGATATATGAAAATTACTCTAATCTAAGAGAGGATCCATACTCTACTTATGGGAGACCCTATGAGGGTTGGTAAAAATCATCATGTCTATTGAATTTATCTCAGTGTTGTCATCAAATAAAAATTTCATGATGAAGGAGAAATACTAAACAAGGTAAGAGAGATGAAAAATTAGGTAAGTAAGAAGTGAAAATAAACTCTACATAGTTGATTACATAAATATAGAATAATAAAAGGTCTTGAAATCTATATAGAGTCGATTGGGTCAACCTATCACAATAGATAAAGGCTGAAAAAGTGTATAAGGTCGACTAGGTTAACCTAGCATAATAGACATGGAAAAATAGATAGTTTGTAAGATATTATTTTGACATAAATTATTGTGTATTGAGATAAGAATTTTTTTCAAGTATTTAGGAAATAAATAAATGAAAGGAAACATAAAATCAATTGGATCAATGAGGTTGATCCAATTGAGGCACACAACATAAAACCTTGCACCAATGTTGGCTAATACAAGGTTTTGTAATATAATATACAATTGAACAAAGAGAATGAAATAAACTTGGAAAATAAAAGCTAGGTGATCAACCTAAATGTTGTTAGATTATTATAATATAATTTAAAATGTGATAGGAAGTTGGTTGTAAGGAACTAGAAAGCAATCTAAGGATGGCTTCAAGACATTTGGGATGAAAGGGATCTATATTAGAAATGGTACTGGCTTGGTATTGGGGCTTACATCCTCACTTCACACACTATAGTAATAAGGGTGTTGAGTACTTAGACAAAATATACCATTAACCATGTGTTTATACTTGGCCAAAAAACCAAGTCAGCTTCCCCCTTGGTGATGAAATCCAAGTAGGTAGGCCTAGGGTAGACAATTGTTTAAATGATTTTTAGGATTTTTTGATTTGGTAGTGTGTGCATAAAATATAAAATAGGGAAAGTAAATGTTATATTAAAAACCACCTAATTAGACTATGTGATCTATTCTAATCATGCATGCAACAAGAGATGAAAGTATGATCTAATTACTAGCATATAAGGGTTAATTCCAACATTGAAACACAATACAGTGTCAGTTTAGTTGATAGTGTATGTAGAGAATATTGAACAAGTTTGATAGTGTCACCCTTATACTATGGATGGAAATTTTTTTAAAGTGAACTATGTCAATAGAGTTGACCTAGCTTTCTAGACTACACACAAAATATAGAATTATGTCGACAGGGTCAACTTAGTTAAGTGTACAGGGATAGTTTTAAAGACTATAAATAGTGAAAATAGAAATTTAAAAAATGTTATAAATTATATAGAAGGATATAAAGGAACATTGGTGGGTTAGAGGATGCAAATAAGTGAGATTGTTGCTAAATAACCTTGCTTTGTATTAAAATTTTTGATAACTATGTCGATTGGGTCAACCAAGCTTTACTGAAACCTATTGCTGACTACTTGAAAATATAGAGGGTTAACTTAGTCAACCTAGTAGTTTGAATCTGATGCCTAAAAGTTTATAGGGTCAACTAGGTTGACCTAGTAGTCTGAAATGGAATTCTAGAAAACTTACATAAATGGAACATAGTCATTTTGATGTGACTATGTGTTAAACCTATGCAAAGAAGTTAGTATTATGTTAATACAGTCAACCTAGCATTGTAAAATATATGAAAAATAAAATGGAAAAATGGTGAAATAAGAGAATAAAAACTTGAAAGGATTAGATTTGCATTGGGTTCACCAGAATATATGTAATTAGAAATGCATCATGTCTATAAATCAATCCTAACTTGGAGAAGATAAATCATACCATAAACTTCCAATTGGGGACACATTTGTTAAATGGGAACATGACCAATATAGGGATCCACTAGACCTGATTGGTGGATATATTACCATAATACACTATGTTATGGAGGGTTCCAAAGTCTCCAGTCAAGCACAACCACACAATAACCTTAAGGGGGTCTTGAGTTGTGATATTTCACCTAAACTAATGATAAGTAAATTAAATATAATCTAGTGCTCACCAAATATTATGGCACAAACTAGGGGTTATAAATAATATAACTAAACATGTATAGAAGGCATATAATCACATCAATGTATATTAAATCCTAATGCATGGAAGAGAAGTACAAATACATATCTATCTATTTTTAAAAATGAGAAACAAAGTTAGGAATACTTACCTTTGAAGATAAACCTATTGAGCCTCAATCTCTCCCTTAGCCAAGGTGATTCACAAGAGGTCTTTGTGGTATGTAAGGATAAAAAAGACAAATCAACTCTAGGCTACATAACCTATCAACACATCCAAAATAATTTTCCATAAGACAAGATCCATATCTCTAAATAAATTATGGAACCCTAAGCTTTGCTTCTTAAGTAGAATGGTCAATAAGTATATGTTCATTCACTCTTACTTATTCTTCTTCTCATAATAAAAGATGGAACTGAACTTGTATATATAGGTGGATTTGACCCTTGACCCTTCTAAAAATTTCAACTGATAGGTTTGACCCAATCGACCTAGCACAATTTTGAATAATTATTCACTAGATCATGAGATAGGTCAGCCAAAGGCCAAACTAATTCCTAAGTGAAAATAACCCAAAACTGTACTAGGTCAACCCAGTTGACCTAGCATAACCAACTAACAAAAAGTGATTTAGGTGAGGAAAATGAGGATAAAATGTAGCAAATAATTGGAAAGGGTACAACAGAGAAGAAAAAGCTTAGGGATAATTGTTTTAGGAAACAAATGTGTGGATAATAAGTGGCAAAATGAACAATAATCATATGAAGTAATAATGGTATACCCACCCCTTTCCTTGTGCACCCTCTAAGGAATGAACTCAAAGAGATTGAGGCTTGATGGGTTCCTACAAGATACAAAGTGGTAGTAATCAATAAAATTTTGAAAATATTGTGTATGTAATTACCATTATGATCATATTTATAATGTATTTGTCATATATCTATGGCTTTAGCATCTAAGGTAATTTTTGGTGTAGGATTAATTTGAGGTTGAGGTTGAGTGGATTCAACTAGATTGGTGATAGGTTTATAAGGTTGTGTTTAATATGGAGGTTTAATTAAATTGAAGTGTGTATCCTTAGTGGTATTTATAGCATCATGATAAGGAAGAAAATTTAGTTGTGTAAAAGGTATATAAGGGTTATAAGTTTCTAAATTTTATATAGTTGAGATTTGTTCAAGTACCCACAAGGTGTCTAATAGTGGAGGATTAATGGGAGATATATGACCTTCAGGTTCTTATTCAATATCAGTTGATATGTTAATGGCATGGACATCATGGTTGAAGGCATATATTTTGGCTAATGTCTATTTATAGTGGTATACATTTAAGTCTTATGATTGAGCTTGGGCCATGATATAATCATCATCATATGTGTGGTAAATAGTGCATGAATTTATTAATAAGGGAGAATTAGAAGTAGATGTGCCTAAATCATTAAATTTTTTAGGAGACATTGTTAAAATATCTTGAAATAAATTGGCCACTCCATATTAATCACATATGAAGTTATCTTCTATGTAAGAAGCTTCATGTGCCTACATGGAGGAGAAATTTTAGTGATATCATCAACTAGAGGGATGGTACGATCAGGGGGAAGTAAAGAAGGAGGAATCTAATTCAAAATTTAAGGAGGTAGTTTAGTGGTATTACAAGTATTTTATAATTTATTTTGTTCATCATCATCGAAATCAGCAAAAGTGACCTGTAAATATGGATTCATGTTGAAAATTTAGGTAGAGGTGTATTTTTAATGTATGGAATGGTTGTTATTTGATATTGATATTTTGGGTTTATTTGTATACTCCATAGATTAGGATTGACCTCATGTTTTTATCATTTTCTATTATGGATGAGTTTAATACATTGACTACTTGATGAGGTAATAGCCCTCATACAATGTGTCTATGAGAAATCTAGGAGTATGTTGTAAGATAGTGGTAAATCAAGGACCATGAGTTTAGTTAATATGGTTTTGGGTCCAATAGTGAGGGGGAGCCAAATAAAACCAAGTGGTTTATTGTTTGTCTTATCAAATCCTTGACATGTGAGATGAATTTTTGTAAGGTGATCTTTGGTATATCCAATTTGTTAAATTATCCAAAGGAAGGCAAAAATATTTCTCGATCCTTCATCTTCTAAGACTTTACAAATAAGGGTGTTATAAATTGAAATTTTAATTAAAAAAGGTGGATCATCAGGGTGAAAAATAATTGCATTGTTAATCATGTCTTCTTTAAATAATTCCATGGAAGTTTTAGAAGTGGTGAAAATAGTTTCAATAATATGTAATTATATAGGTGAAGGGTATTTAAGAGTTTTTTACACATCAAGGGATGGTGGTTATTCAATGTCTTGTAATTATTGCTAAATTTATGATGATATGTAGAAGTAAAAACTAACTCTATGCGGGGTATTTTACAAGGCATTAAACTAAGTTCTTTAAGAAATTCCAATGAGACTTAAAAGATGAAGAACCAACGTGAGATTTTGGAAATACAATGTTTTTTATAATAATAGGAGAAGTATATTAAGGTAATGGTTGTGGGAGTGTTTCCTCATTTGTTTCATAAGGTATGGTAGTGGTAGTTATGCTATATTTAAGAAGTTGTTCTTCAGTTGGTGGGTTTTTAGGATTAGTGACATGATATTTGTAGGTAGGTTTGTGTTTATAATTAACTTTGGATACATTCACATATTGAGAATTGGTATAATATTGGTCATAATTAATATCAATTACACATATATATTTATTTAAATGTTTTGGGTTAGATGTAGAAAAAGATGTTTGAGGTTTAGATGATGAAGGCTTGGTACATTTTTTTAATAATATTTTACATAATCATGAGAATGTATTTTGATCATATCATCATAGTTGAATGTATCTCCTAACATAAAAAAACAACAAATTTGAGGAACCCACTACATGTTTCATGAGAATGACCCACATTGATAGGAAACCAACAATTTTTTTAGGATCATACCATGTAGGTGGATTATTAGTATATGTGAAAGGTTTAGAAGGAGATAATAATTGGTTCATTTATTGAGATGTTAATGGTGTATGTGAAGTTAACAAGTTATCCACTTTGACTACTATTTTTATTAGAGGAGGATTGCTAGTAATAGCATTAGTGGAATTTTGTAAATATCCCTTGATGGATTTATGGTTGGGATCAAATTGTTTCACAAGAAAGTATTTTATTTTAGATTGATTAATTGCATCATTTAGATTTTATGGAGAGACAGTTTAAATCTTATATTGAAGCCAAGGTGTTAAGGTATTTATAAAGAGTTTAAATAAGTTGTCATCGGTCATATTATGTTTGGGTTTGTGAGCCAAATATTTCTATGATTTAATGAAATCATGAATTTATTCATAATGGGATTGTTTAACATTGATAAAATGAATAAGACAATTTTTAAGAAGATCATTATGTTGAAATTATTTTACTAGAGGATTGAATAAATCTTATAGTTACCATATGGAATGTTGAGTGAGTTCTTTATGCCATTCTAATACATCTCTTATGAATGTTTTGAATAGAATTTTGGTGGTATCAAAGTTATTTATTTGAATCCACTCTTTTTATAGATTACCAAATGTTTTAAGAAAAGATGCAGGGTCTATAATCCCATCATATTTAATAGTTGGAGAGATATTTCCAATATGAATATAAATAATGAAGTTAAAAAAAGGTTCATTTTGAATATTTTGAAGTATCTTCTTATGAATAAGGGGTTGGAGAATTATATTTTTTGTGGCATCTCTAAGAGGTGAAGGGATAAACTCTTGGTTATTTTGAGGTAGGAGAATGGGATGTTGATTAGTCATGTTTAATAAATGATGTTGCATTTGTATTATTTGATAATTATTAGATGTTTGTATAATATTCATTTATTAAACTATTTGTGTAATAATTTGAGTGGTTTCAATTAGTGTATTATGATTATTAGTGTTTAAAGGTGGATTGTGAGGGTTGTAATGAGGAGCATTCCCTATATTGGTATTAGGGGATGGGTTCTTAAGTGGAGGGTTATTGATGTTTAAAATAATTATTATAGGGTTATTAGTTAAGCTTGTGTCAATTTCCCTTATAATTTAATAAGTTAATTTGGAGAGAGAAGTGTCTTGAAAAGTGTGAAATGGATCTGATCCATTAGTGTCATTAGTGTGGGTAATTTGAACCATATTGAAATCTAGGGATGAAGGGTGAGAGAAGGTACACTAAGAGTGAGTATCCTCTTGGATAACAAAGGTAGGAAGGAAAGAATATTACATATATAATCTAAATGGATTACATTTTTCCAAAAATATTCTAAAAGGGGACTTAATTATGTTTATAATGAGGATATAAGATTAAGGAGAAAAGGGGAAATATTGGAGAAAATTCATCCAAATACTAAACTAGATTGGCTAAGTAGGATTTCAAGATAAAGAAATAAATTAGACAAGTGGTATAGGGTTGGCCAGGTTGATTGAGTTCAAAAGGAAGACTGACAAAAATATAGGAAATGATAGTCAAATGGGTCGACAATGTTCTATGGGGAAGCACTAAATACCATCCCGTGAGAGGCTGGATTAGATAGAATGATTATGTTCTATAAAAGAGTAAAAAACTAACCCATGAGAGATTGGGTCAGATAAAATGATTGTTTTATGTATAAATATAAGATATAGGAGACATAATTGAGTGGGTTGACTATGTTATTAGCGTAAAGACAAGTTTTGATAGTTATGGCTTTAAATTATCTAGTGTTAATTAGCATATAAATTGAAATAAACACATAGGCAACTAGGTTGACCTAATCGATCTAGTTGAATCACATAGAATAAACCTTGTATCAATGTTAGACAATGCAAGTTTTGTAATAAAACCTATAATTAACAAAAATCAACCAGTAATGCTAAAAATATAAATCGTAATCTATGTGGTCATTCATGAATGTTTTAAATTACAACTTTAAAAAAATGTGATATGGTGTTTAGATCTAGAAAGGAACTATAAATGGGTAAGCTAAAGATGGTTTTAGGTTATTAAGGTTGAAAGGGATTTTTATTGGTGATGGTATTGGCTTGGTATTGGGGTCTATGCCCTCACTTCATAATCCCACAATAATAATGGTGTTGAGTGCTTTGCCAATATATACCATCAACCACATATTTATACTCATATAAAAAATTAAGTCAGCTTCCCCCTTCGTGGTGAAATGCAAGTAGGTATAACTTGGGTAGAATTGATAAATGATTTTTGATATTTTGTGATTTATTAGTGTGTGAATAGAATAAAAAGTAATGTGAATAAATAGATAAAATTAACTTTCCTATTTAGACTATGTGTACTACCCTAAGAAATAAATCAAAAAAATGAAATATGAATTAATTACTAATAATGTGAGTTGATTCCTTTTGCTTGAAGAGTACTAGGTCAATCGGGTCAGCTGAGTATGAAAATAGTACATAAAATTTTGACTTTATCGATTCTATCTATTGAATAAAAAGATAAAGAAACATAGTCAAACAAGTCAATTGAGTCTCCTAGATAAGAAACAACTACATAACTAAGTCAATCTAGTCATCTTAGTTTACTATAGGGCTACAATTTTATAGAACTAAAAATTATGAAAAATAGGACTATAATGAAGATGAAATGACTAAGTTGGTGAGAATGAACCTAATGATTTAATAATGTTTAGTTATTGTTTTATATAATGTCATCTAGATGCATATTTTAAACCTATTAATAGAGTCGATTGGGTTGACTGAGTCTGAAAACATGTATACAAAAAATAAAATTGAGTTGATTGAATTGATCTAATTATATATAATGAAAGATGACCTCCATTAATCCAAACATAGTTGATTAGATTGACTATGTGTTAAAACTTGCACAAAAAATGTTAGATTGAGTTGATAGATTCAATCTAGTGATATAAAAATGAAATAAATAAGAAATTAAAATAAATGATAGTGTGAAATAAAACCTACAAGGTTTCACCCCAGGTTCACTAGAATGTATACAATGGAAAGTGAAGTTAATCTCAAAATCAATCATAGCTCAGAGAAGATAAATAAAACTATCCTTTCCACTTGTTGGTACATTTAGATAATATGGGTCATGACTAATATGGATCATATAGACCTAAATAATGGGTATCATACAATAAAATATCACTAGAGAGGGTTATAAATCCTATATTCAAGTAATACCACATTATAACTCTAGATAAGTCCTATATTTTGTAGCAAAGTAAAGCAAAATCTAATCTAGTGCTCACCAAAGATTTGGCATAAATGGGGGATAATAAAGATAAAGAATAAATATGTAAAGAAGAAGTATAATAATGTAAATGTAGAGGTAATATTAATCATGAAGAGATAAATAAATTCAAAATCCATTACTTATGAAATTTTACCTATCAAAACAGAGGAATACTTATCTTGAAGACAAACACGTAAAGGTTCAATCTCTCCCTTGGCCAATGGTGATTTGAAAGAGGTTATTATGGTTTGTAAGGATCAAAAATATATGTTGGATCTAAGATACAAGACTTCTCCTATTCATCTAAGACATTTACACAAGACAAGATTATTCTCCAAGTGTAAACCCTAAGAAATGAATCATCAAGTAGAATGGTGGAAGAGTATATCATAAAAAAGTGTAAATGAATGATTCTATTTGTTAGAAATGAGGTGAAGGATGTGTTTATATATTTAGATCTAACCCTAAACCCTTATATAATTTTAGCCAACATAGTTGTTTAGGAAATAGATAAGTTAGGTCTCAAACTAAGTTAGCTAGGTTGACTTAATCCCTATATGTTCTTGATTCAAAAAATAGGGTTGACCCATTTAAATGTGTTTAATGTGTATTAAAAAGAGTTTTTTGCTTATTTATAGTATATTTAATGTGGTAAATTATTTGGAGGAGTATGTAAGGGAGGTGTTAAATCTTAGGGAAATGTATAAGAGGGACTTATGTTAGTTGTAACTAGTGGTATAGGGAATAATAATCTTAAGAAGTACCAATGGTCTATCCATCCCCTTCCTAATGTACCCTTTAAGGTGTGCAGTCATAAAAATTGAGACTTAAAGGGTTCCTACAAAAGAGAAAGAATTATTAATTGATAAAATTTAAAAATATTATGTGTATACACCCATTAGATGGGATTATTTGTACTTATACAAGACATATACCTCTTATGATTTAGATGCCCTATATTAATTTTAATGATAATGATATTTTGGATGATGACTTAGATCTTCATTCATTATTTATTTGATTGCACCTTAGTCACTAGGCTATTTATAGTGCTATGATTGATAATGGTGCTAGTGAAAATGTTTGCACTATGAAATTACTTACACATTTGGGATATACGCATGATGAATTTCACTCTTTGACAAAAGTGGTAAGATAATTTGATGGGATATCATAGGATGTTATTTGTGAGATTAAATTAACTTTATATCTTAGCCTAAAACATGTGGTCACTACCTTTTTAGTCATACTATACATAGGAGTCTTTGACATGTTATTGGGATGAACTTGGATACATAAACTAAATGCATTACCTTTCATAATACATGGATGTATTAAATACATTCATACCAATTAAACATCCAACTTTAAAAATAATGACTTATTCCAAGGAAGCTAACTATTGAACCTATTAAGGTTAATCATCTATGAAAGAGTAAGAAATAGGCAATCACCTTTCTTAGGTGTCCCATACTTGAGAGACCATTTCATAGAGATCAAAAATAGATTCTATGGAGTCCTCATTTACTAATATTAATCATACTTAGTTATCCAAAGAAACTAAACATGTTCCTATTATTGATACTTTAGATACACCAAATAGCATAAAATGAGGGGTTCCATAAAACCCTACTCATTGATATCAAATAGACCTATAACACATATTTAGATCATTATAGAGCCTACAACTCTATAAATTACACCTATACATGCTCTTAAATAGTACCACTTATTTTAATATGCCATATCTAGTGTTCATATTTTATATAAAGGGAAATGTAACCAATAGATTAATCAATCCTAACTTGATGAAGATAAATCCTACTTGTACTTCTGATTATTGATACATTAGATATTCAAGGTCATGACCAAGGTGGATTCACTAGACTTGCACAGTATATGTAAAATAAAGTAAAATCTAATTTAGTGTTCACCAAATATTTTAGCATAAAGTGAGGGTAATAAACATAAAAATTAAACATGCATAGGATAATCCTAATTAATCTATGTATATGTAAGACCCTAATATATATAGAGATAAATATATTAAAAATCCATTAATTATGTTACTTCTATCTACTAAAATAGAGGAGTAAAGTTAGAGATACTTACCTTTAAAATGAACTCATCAAGACTCAATCTTTCCCTTAGCCAAAGGTTTTTTGTAAGAGTTTTTTGTGGTTTTTAAGGATCAATAATAAAGTCCTAAGCATCCAAGACTTTTCCACAAGATAAGATTCTTCTCCAAGTATAAACCCTAAGAAATAAATCCTCAATTAGAATGGTGGAAGATTAGATTGTAAAGAAGAAAAAATGAATAATTAAATCTTGTCTCTGTCTCTGATATATGGCAAAATGAATGTGTATATATATATGGATCTAACCCTGATCCTTACCAAAAATTTTGTTGAAAGGGTCAGACCAATTGACCTTATATCATTAATTGATAAAAATAATTTAGGACCTAGTCTAGGTTGGCTAAAGTTGACCTAGACCTGTAATGTGATTGTTTAATTTGAATATAGGGTTGTCCTAGGATGACAATGTAATGTAAAACATTAAAAAGGTTTTTAGGCTTATTTAAGTGCCAAAGAAGGTGGTGAAATGCTTGGAGGAGTGTGAAAGAGAGGAGGAAAGTCTTAGGTAAGTGTATAGCAGAAGGTTGTGTAGATATAAAGTGGTAGTATAGGAGACAATAATATTGTGAAGCATCAATGATCTACTCAACCCTTTCTCAATGCACCCTTTATGGTGTACACTCAAAGAGTTTGAGATTCGTAAGGTTCCTATAAAAGATAAAGCATCATTAATTGATAAAGTTTGAAAATATTATGTATATATATTTCCCACTTAAAGCTCATCATGTGTCACTTAGATATAATAGGGGGTGGTGATTTGATAAAAGAACATATCAACACATAACACTAAAGTTAAATAAATTTTATTATTTTAAAGCATAAAATAACTAAAATTAAATGACTAAAAGGGAAAAAAATAAAAATAAAAATATGTGTACATTGACTTACCTTTATCAATGGATGGTTGTATGTTGTGTCCATAGATTTTATCATGAAGGGTGTAGAGATTGTTTTGGACAAACCCAAGGATGAAAAACGAAAAATAAAAAAAATGCAAGTAAGCCAAAATAACTAATGCAGTGTAGGTTAGACCTACTTGGAAATTTAGTAATCTAGGATGATAAATGCTAAGTTAGGATTGAATGACCAAGCCAAATTTTAGATTAAATTAGATAACTAAAAATCTAGGGTAACTAAATGACTAAAAAACTCAAACAAGTAAACCTTAAGTAATAAAGGCAAACAAACCAAGTCAACCCAAAGATACAAGTAAAAATGATAATCAAACATCAATATGAAAGCAGTAATAATCCTTACTTAAACAAATATGGGAAATTAGTGGTAAAATAACATTGTTGAGCAAGTAGTAATAATACTTAATCAATCATTAATGGACAAAGTAATGGTAAAACAACATTGATGAGTGAGAAGTAGTAAGACGACATCACTCAATAATGGAAAAAGTACATGAAAGTAAAAATGGATGTAGTTTTTCAAAAAAATGAAGTACAATAATGGAAAACTTTTTAAATGAATTAATACAATTCTAAAAATTTAAAATAATGGTGTAAATAAAGTAATCCATAGGCACTCAATCATATTATTTTGTGCTAAAGATAATAAAAACTAAAATAAAGTAATGCATATTTTTAAGATGTGAAGAAGAAGGAATATAGAAGTGGGAAGATATATTTAGAATTAAACTTACCTATAAAAGGGGGAAATGAAATGGGTGGTGATAAAAGTGAGGAAAAAATAAAGGTATAAAAACTCTTTATTGAAGTCAATAAACTTAAATTAGGTTTGTCAAAACAAGAGGAATTTTGACATTAAAGGCTCTAGATAAATTTTCCTAACCACACAAGTCTGAGGTCACCAAATGAAGTATGAGTATCATCCCATGAATTTTGTATGCATGAAAATTAAAATGAACCTACCTTAACTCAATGTGTTCCTCATTACTTGGGACATCTTATAGATCTATCGATCTACTATAAATATTGGGAACTTGCATGAGAAAGTAGGTAACACTATATATGTTTTGAATTATCCTATCTCAGTATACTAGTATATTGTACCACAATAGACATTTACTCTTTCATGAGGCCAATTATGGAGTTTGAGTTTTGATTCAAGATAAGAGAGGTGATATTAATCACACATTTTGGTGTGATTTTGACTTTTGGCTTTATGTGTGGCCTCTTGATCATTTCCATTTGTTTTAAATGATTTATCTTTTAAATTTTGATGTATTTTAATATTCATTCTCCATAAAAATTTAGAGAACCAAACATGGGTGCTTTAAATGACTGTCATTTGAAAAATTGGGACTTGGTTGATAAGAAAGAGAACTTAGAGAGCATGGTGTCTAATATTCTTGTTAATTCATGTGAAATAAAAGTGAAATATTGACTTTGACCTTATTGTATCCAAAGTGAAATAAAAGGAAATTGTTAGAATAAATAAAACCTAGACTTATCCCCAAATTGCATACAAGAAAAACTATGAAACAAATTATTAAAACATACAAAAAATTAACATAAACATGCATGAAATAGGAGACACCAAATTTAACGTGGTTCACCCAAGATGGGCTACATCCACCAAACTTGTCTAGTATATTATTTGTAGTAATATAAGGGAGAAACAAAATCCTATAACAAACCATATTAAACCTTTCTACCTTTTCCACTATACAATACAATATATTATTCATCTCAACCATGTATTGATACATTTTAGGGTAAAAATGCCTAAACATAACCTCTACCATCAGATTTGGAAATCTATAATCAGTGGCCCAAATTGACTACAAAATTATAACTTAACGAGGTAATTTAAATAAAAAAAATTCTTCAGGGGCACTACCCTTGAACCCCCACCAGGGTGTGCAACCCTTGGAACCTACAAGGGGGGTTCCCCCCTTGAAACCCTCTATGCCATTAGGGATATAAAGAATGGGATCTAAAACATGGCTAAAATAACATCAAAATTTTTACCTCTAATATTCAAAAACAATCAGGCTCCACCTAACAAAAATCAAAGAGAATTAAATATGAAACAATTTGAATTACTTCAAACTAAAAAAAAATGTGAAAAAGGTGGCAATGGGATACACTGATAGGTAAGTATGATTCCTTATCATAAGAATGTATATAAGTGTTGAAAAACATACTAACATAGATTTTTGTGTAAGTTTTATCTACAAAAATAAACAAAAACCAAAGATGAGAATATGGGATCACAAACTTGTAACCATTTCTTAACATTCAAGAAAAGGAACATTGAATTAAATAAAAATGGTGATTTTATGAGGAGGGCCTGATCCCATCCATGTTTTTATGATGAAAATAATAAAATATAAAATCCAAGAGGGTGAATAAAGCATTGGAAAATAACAAGCTAATAAAATCAAAAGGAATTTATGAAGAATATTGGGTCATAGCCATAGTTTTACAATGCAACTCATGAGAAAGAGAAGCCAAAGGACCAAGAGAAGGAACTAAGGTTTATGGAAATAGAAGACTATTGTAGAGGGTGAGACCCATGTATAAATCCTAAAAAAATTGTTAGGAGGATAACATAGAGGAAGATCAAGAGCATGAATGTGGAATTCACATAATTCCTCATTAGGTATGATATTGTGAAGAGATATATGTAGGGAAGGAATGTATAGGGAAGGAATCTAAAATTCTAATGGGAAGATAAAATTGGAACCAAAGACTAGCAAGAATGGTGTTGCTCTAGTGGCAATAGGAATGGTAGTGTGATAGTCTCGAAGTGTAGGATATAAATTAATGTGCCAATATATGTCAGTTTCATAGATGGTATTTTGGGGGATTTTTTAAGGATTTTGTTAGTAGCCTCAGCTTGGCTATTGCATTATGGATAATAGGGTGTGGAAAATTTGTAGACTATTTTGAATTTAACATAGTTGTTTTATGTCCTTGTTATTGAAATTTCCACCATTATCAAAGATGATAGTATAGGGAAATCTAAAAAAAAAATGATTTGATTGAGGATGAACTTGTAAATAGTAGTTCCTATGATGTTGAAAAGAAGCATGGCTTCTACCTTTTGGTAAAGTATTTAGTATTAATGATGATAAGATCATTCCCATCATATGATCTATGTAATTTTCTAATGAGATATAATCCCCACATGGAAATGGCCAAGGAGATTCCATAATTTGGAGCTCAATCTAGTGGAAAATGGATTAGATCATCATGTAGTTAGCAATGGCTACACTTTTTAGCAAACACAATAGCATCCTTTTTTAGATTAGCCCATAAGTATCTCCTACATAGGTATTTATGTGTTATAACATGTCAACTATAGTGACCACCACAAATAACCCCATGTGTTTGTTCAAAGAGAGGAGTGACCTCATATTTCATTACATGGTGGATCATATTACCTTCAACATTGTGATAATAAAGGGTGTTATATTTAAAGACATATTTAAAAGCTTGTTTATGAATTCTAGTCTTTTCATAAGAATTTGAATCTAGAAGATAAGTTTGATGTTCAAATAAATGGATAATATCTTTATACCATAGAAATTTTTGAATAGTGATAACCTCAATAGAATAGATAAGTGAATATGGTAGTTGGATAGAGGATGGAGACTTTTCATTTGAATAATAAATTGAGAATCATTAAGAACTTGATGCAGATAAAATAAAGATGTCAAACAAGCAAGAATATCAATGATGGAGTTTTGATCTCTTGGAATGGGATCAATGGTAAAATAAGTAAATTTTTTGAAAAGGGTAGTGGCCATTTGATGATAATAAATAAGATTCTAATTTTAACATTGATAATCACATTTAACCTAATGGAAGATGATTTAAGAGTCATCCAAAGTGTGTAGATATGAAATATCTAAGTCAAATGCCACTCTCATGCCTAAGATTCATTCTTCATATTAAAATGTGTTATGAATGAAATAAAAAGTAATCCAAAATGCTAAAGGGGTAATTTTAAAATGAGAACTAGTGAAAATACAACCTGTCCCACTTCCTTGGAGACATTTGGTGCCATCAAAATGAAGGGTCTAGGTACTTCATGAAAATCAATGTCAATTTCTAGAAGTTCTTCAATGACTAAGTTAGATTTAGTTTTATTGAGGACATTAGAATATTATTGATTACTTGATTCTAAATAATTGATGAAGTTATGGAAGTAATATTTGAGAGAGATATCCTAATTAGAACCTTTAATATAGAGAATGTTATCATCAGGGATACCATCTTGAAAATGATTGGTAGAGGGTATGAGTGTTGCTATGAGTTAGTTAGTAATGACTTATCCTTTGATAGATTTTTCATGATGATGTAGAGGTTAAATTACATTGAAATAACCATCCACTTTCCAATTCTATCTCTAGGTAAAAAGGATTTAGATAAAAACTAATAAAGTGGGTCGGAATGAATTATGACATAAGTTGTTTGATAGATCATGTAGTGATGGAGATTTTTAACTACAAAATAGATAGAGAGGCTATCACATTCTAATTTATCATAAAATTTTTGATAGTTGATGAGTCCTTAATTAATATAGTTGATACTATACTCTAATCTAGTATCATATTGTTAGGCAAGCACCACCCCAATTGATATGGGTGTAGAAGAAGTGTAAAAAATTAAAGGATGGTCTTCTAAAGTGGACAAAGGGTGGGAAAATGTAGAAGTGATTATTTAATGTTACCAAATTCCTTTTGAAAAAGATAAATTCATTCTAAATTATTACCTTTCTTAAGAAGGGAATTAACAAAATAAATTCTATAAGCCATTTCAAGGACAAATTATTAGATTACACCAAGCTTGCCAAGGTAAGTACGAATGTTTAGAATAGAATGAGGAATAGGCATGTTTAATATAGCATGGATATTAGTATGATCAACATCATTACCATGAAGAGAGACTAAAAAACCTATAAATTTACTATATGTAACTAAAAAATAAATTTATAGGGGTTGAGTCTAACTTTATATTTGATGAATCGATCAAAGATGATGGTAAGATTAGAAAGATGAGTTTTTTGGATTTTAGATTTATTAATGAGATCATACACCTAGGTTTACACAATATTATGTATAAGGTCATGAGAAATGTGGTTAATATCCCATTGATATGTATATTTGGAATTTTTAAGGTCAAAGGGAATTTTAACATAGGAATAAGTGTTCCATTCTATGGCGAATGTTGTCTTGTATTGGTCTTCAAGGGTGATATAAATTCAATTTTAGCTTGAGAAACTATCCATGAGGGAACAAATTTTGTATCTAGTAGTGGAATTGATAATGACATATATTGAAGGTAATGGAAAGTTCTCCTTGGGATAAGTGAGATTGAGGTTACAAAAATTGATGTAAATGTGAATGATAATGGTGATTTTTTTATGATTGAGGATAATGTTGGAGACCCATTCTGAATAGTCCATAGGTTTGATAAATTTTGCATCTAATAGCTTAATAATTTGTTTATGACATAAGGTGGAAACATCAAGTGGAAATTTCCTTTTTTTTATCAAATGAGTTTGACGTCAAGATATTGTGATGATGTTGCGCACCATGATACTAGGATTGATGCCAATCATGTCCTCATATGACCAAGTGAAAGTCTCAATATATTTATCAAAGAAGAATATAAATTTATCATATCTAATTGGTGTGAGTTCTCTAAAAACTATTATAGGTTGAGGATATGAGGGTATGCCATATTCAATTCTTGTAGTTTCTTCGATAATCATATCATTTCCATCTTGAAAATGATATGGGGCATTGGGAAGAGAGTAAATGGGATTAGTTTTAGGATCAATTTTAGAGATGAAGTTTTTAAAATGAGGATCTTTTTGCTTGAAATTCCCAATTTTTTAATGTTGTCAAGGGAGTTGAGGTTCTCGAGTATGGAGAAATTAAAGGATAGTTTCATCACTAGGTAACATGGGTAGAGTTCCCTAATATTCCACATCTACTTCATGATAAATTATTTTGTTACCATGGAAATCATATTTAGAATTTATCTAGAATACATATATGACCTCGATAGTGAGAGTGATCTTGGGAGTAGGTGTAATTGTAGAGGAAGGTTGATCAAAACTTGGTTTATCTCTAGAATTATTAACTAGAAGAGGATTAGATAGAATAACCAGTGTGATATGAGGTATATAAGGTTCTAGATGTTCTAAATATGTGAGAGGTAAGATTTGTTTAACCACCTAAGGAGTATCAAGAAGTGGAATATTTGATAGAGCTACATGAACTTCATGTACTGACTTGAAATCTATAGAAATGGTATGAACATCACTATTGAAAGCATGTTTTGGGGATAAAGTTTTCTAATAATGTTGAACATCTAAATCCCTTGATTGAGCTTGGGCCCTAATGTAGTTATCATCATAAGTTGTAGAGATAATACATGCTTGTGACTCAAACTAAACTTTAGAATGTGAGATGCCTAGATCCCTAAATCTATGCAGTGACATAAGTAAAGGGTATTCAAAAAGTCTAGACACTCCATAGTCATTGCATGTGAAATCATCTTTTATATAGGATACTTCATTTTCATTACATGGAGGAGGGAAATCAGTGATATCATAGATAAGAGGGATGGTATGATCATGGGGTAATAAAGAAAGAGGAAGCCACTCTAAAATGTAAGGATGTAGTTTGGTAGTATTGTATGTATTTTGAAAATCATTAGGCTCTTCATCATCATAATTGAAAAGAGAGACATAAATATTAATTTATGTTGTTAGATTTAGGTGAAGGGACACTATTAATCTTTAGATTAGTGGGAATCCAATATTTATATTTAGGATTAGGAAGTTGAATATTCCATGGTTTAGGATCGGTCTCATGTTTATATGATTTTACATTATGAATGAACTTGGTACATTAGATTTAAAAAGAGGTAATATTCCTCATGTAATGATTCCATGGAAATCCTAGGAGTATGTTATAAGATAATGGTAAATCAAGGTCCACAATCTTAGTACATATAGTTTTGGGTCCAATAGTAATAGGGATCGAAATACAACTAAGTGGATTTTGATTAGTCTTGTCAAATCCATGACATGTTAAATGAGTTTACTTGAGATGATATTTATTATATTTGAGTTGTTGGATGAGCCAAAGATATGTCACATTAATTTTGTATCCTTTGTCTACTAGTAATTTGTAAAGTAGGGTGGTATTAATGGTTATTTTGATAAATAAAGGTGGATCATTAGCTCAAAAGAGAATTTCATCATTGATCATGTCTTCTTCATGAAATTCTATGGAAGGTTTTAAAGAAGGACAAATATATTCAATGGTATAAACTAATTTTGGTTGAGGCTTGTGAGAATGTTTTTCCTCATCTAAGGAAGATGATTTTTCGATTTTCTAGAATTGTTGCATTAGGAATTTATGATGATAAGGAGAGGTAAAAACTAACTCCATGAGAGGATTTTTACAAGGCATAGATTTGAGTTCTTATAAGCATTTCCAATGATTTTTGTGAGAGGAAGAACCAACATAAGGCTTAGAAGGTAAAATATGTTTAGGAAAAAGGGAAGTGGTTGGAGGTTTGGAGGGAGGAGGTAGTTCCTCATTGGTTTTTGAAGATAAGCTAGTAGGAGTAGTCTCTTTGAGAAGTTGTTTTCTAAATACAATTTCTTTTGTTTGGTTATGGGATATTTATGGGTTGGTTTGCATTGATAATTAACCTTATATGGTTTATGTATTAGACATTGGTATAGTATTGATCATAATTAGTGTGAATCACATAAATATCCTTATTTTTTTATTGAGGGTTAGATGTAAAGAAAGATTTTGGGTTATTAGAAGAATAATCTTTGGAAGCTTGTTTCTTTTGAGAAGTAATAATGAAGTCTTGATGAAATTTTATGACCATGGAATCATGATTGAATGAATCACCTGGAACAAAATAAATGATGAATTTTTTAATCCCTCGATATGTTTCATGGGAATGACTTATATCAGTGTCATACCAATTTTTTTTTATTATGATCATACCATTCAAGTGGATTATTAGGGTATGTAAATGGTTTAAAAGGTGCTAAAAGTTATTTCATTTATTGCATAGATAATGTTGTATGAGAAGGTTGTGGATTTTTAGATTTGGCTACTCCTAGTTTGGGTTGAATAGGGTTACTAGTTATTACAATGGTTTTGATGTTGGAAAAATCCCTTAATGATATTAGTTTTAGGTTTGAATTATCTTATTAATAAGTATTGACACTTAGCTTGGTCAAGATCATAATTTAATGTTTGGGTAGTAAAATTTTGAACCTTGTATTGGAGTGAAGGTGTTAATGCCATTATAAAGAGTATAATAAAATATCATCAATCATGTTATGATCAGACTTGTGAGCCAAATATTTCCATCATTTGATAAAATCATGAGCTAATTCGATATGGGATTACTTAACATTGATAAAATGACTAAGAAATTTTTTAGGAAGATCAATGTGTTAGAATCATTTGACTAAAGGATTGATCAAATCCTCTAGTTTCCATATAAAATGTTAGGGAAGTTAGTTATACCATTCTAATACATCACTCGTGAAGGTTTTAATTAAAAGTTTATTTTTGACAAAGGTATTAGTTTGGATCCACTCTTTATAAATATTACCAAATGCCTTAAGAAAATATGTTGGGTCTTTAGTCCCATCATATTTAATAGTTAGAGATATATTACCAATATTAATAGAAATAATGAAAGGGGCTAAAGGCTTGTTTTAAATGTTTTGAAGGATATCATTTTGCATGATAGGTTGTAAAATGACATTTCTTATGACATCTCTAAGAGGTGAAGGAAATTTTTTTTTATTATTTTGAGGAAGAAAAATCAGAGGTTGATTAGCCATGTTGATCAAATTATGTTGTAGTTGTATCATTTGGGAGGTGTTATATGTTTGTATGATGTTAATTTTTTGCACTATTTGTGCAATAAATTGAGTTGTATCAATTTTTTAGTTAGTGTTTATAGGAGGATTCCTTGAATTGGTAGTAGGGGGAGGGTTACTAGGTGTTAGATTTCCTATGGGGTTATTAGATAAGCTTGTGGTGAGATGATTGAATATGGGAATTATCTTAATAAGTATGAAAAGGATATGAACCACCAATCTCATCTATTGTAGTGATTTAAACCATGCTATAATTAAATATGAGGGAGGAGAAGAAGTGATCCAATAGTGAGGATCTTATTTGAAAGTGAAGGTAGGAAGAAAAGAACATCTCATGTAGAGTCTAAATGGATTCAAGTTGTCCAAAAAGATTTTGGTAAGGGATTTCGTGATGCTTAAAAAAGGAATCAGAGATCAGGAAGAAAGAAGGAGAAATAGAAACAAAGTTAACCACATACATAATAGTATCAACCAATAGGTATATAATCAACTAGGTCAATATAGTATGTGAATAAAGTTCACAAAATAAGAAGTAAAAGAACACAATTGAGTAGGTTAATTTTGTGTTACAAAGGATAAAATTTAAATAGGCTAAATGGATACACAATCATATGGGTCAAATTTGTATTGTAGATGAATAAACTAAATACATGAAAGAGCTACATAGTTGGATGGGTTGACTATGTACTTAAAAAGGGGGAATTGATTAGGCTAGTAAGGATACATAGTTAGGTGAAACTATTGTGTACTATAGGCAAACAATCTTGATAATATATATCGATAGAGATGATAGTATTCTAAGGATAGATAAATATTTTGCAATATAATATCTAAGAAAATGAAATGAAATGAATAAAAAATTAGATCATTGTGATTGATCTAATTGGAACACACATCACAAAATTTACACCATCATTAGTTAACGCAATTTTTGAAATATAAAATACAATGATCAAATAATAAGCAACAAATTGAAAATAAATGCTAATTAATTGGTTAATCCTAAGTGTTATTATGTTATAATAAAGTTTGAATTTAATGTGATTAGAATTTAGCTATAATAAGGAACTAAAAGCAATCTAAAGATGGTTTTAGTAAGTTTAAGCTAAAATGGATATATATTGCCGATGTTACTTTCTTGGTATTGGGTCTTACTCCCTCACTTCACAATCCCATAGTAATAAGGGTGTCAGGTGATTTACCAATATATAACATCAACCACATGTTTATACCTAGCCAAAAAACAAAGTCATCTTCCCCCTTGGTGATGAAATCCAAGTAGGTACGCCTTGGAAAGACAAATGTTTAATGATTTTCATGTGTAAAGTGATTTGGAAGTATGTGCAAAAGATAAAAATAGTGTGACTAAATTGGTAAATTGAAAAACTACCTAATTAATTTATGTTTATTACTCTAAGCATGAAATCAACTAAAATGAATATTGAATTAATTACTAGTAAAAATAGGTTAATTCCTTGGTTATGAAGAGTACAAAATCAGTTAAGGTGATATTGTATGAAAATAATGTAGAACAAAGTTGACTAGGTCATTTCTAATCTATAAAATGAAGATATGGATAAACATAGTCTAACAGGTTGACTATGTCTTCTAATTATAAAATATGCTATAGAACTATTTTGAGTGAGTTAGCTCAATTTGATGTAGGGTTAAAATTTTATAGATTATAACTTGTGAAAAAATACTAGAAATGAAAAAGTAAAATGATAGATAAGATAATAATGAACCTTGGTGGGATTGAAGATGTTTAAATTGTAAAATTTTATGTTGTGATGCTCAAGTTCTGATTTAAAAATTCTACTAATAGAGTCGATTAGCTTGAAAGAGATTGTAAGACTTGTGTGCTAAAAATAAGTTATGAATAGAGTTGACTGGATCGACTATGTTGGTAGACCTATATGTTAAAAGAGGAGACTGTGAACAAAATCGATTGGTTTGAATATATATGTAATCCTATAATTAAAGAATAAAACTATGATGAGCTAATCAATCAAGTCACCTATATTTGGAGATGACTTTCATAGATATAATAAAGTCTTTTTGGGGTGATTTCAAGTTAAATATGTGCAAAAACTATTAGAACTCTACCCACAGGTTCGATAAAATATTGCAAAAATAGAAATTTATAATATGATGACAAAAAATGAAAGTTTGAAAGAAAAACTCAAAGGTTTTGATTCACATCGAGTTAGTTAGTATGTATACAAATGGGAATGAAAATGATCTATTAATCAATCCTATCTCAGAGAAGATAAATCCTAATAACACTTCTATTTGTTGATACATTAGATAGTTAGGGTCATGACTAAGATGGATCTACTAGACCTAGCCAAGGGATATCTTACCATAATAACATCACTAGATATGGTTCCAAATCCTCTAGTCAAGCAACACCATGTAATAACCCTAGCTAGGTCCTATGTTTTCATATTCACAAAGTATATGCAAAGTAAAGTAAATCTAATTTAGTGCTCATTAAAGTTTATGTCACAAAGTGGGGATAATAAACATAAAATATAAAAATGTATAAGATAATCCCAATTAAGTTATGTATAGGTAAGACCCTAATGCATGGAGAGAGTAATATATTCAAAATCCATTACTTATGCTACTTATATCTACTAAAATAGAGGGAATATTTTAGAGATACTTACCTTGAATATGAACCCATCAAGACTCAATATATCCCTTGGTCAAAGGTAATTTGTAATAGCTTGTTGTAGTTTATAAGGATCACTAAGAAGGGCCTAACCATTCGAGACATTTACAAAAGCTAAGATTCTTCTCCAATTATAAACCCTAAGTAATAATTGTTTAAGTAGAATGGTGGAAGAGCAAATTGTAAATAAGCACTAATGAAATAATTATCTCCTATATTTCTATAATAAATGGTGAAATAAATGTGTATATATAGATGGATTTAACCCTAAACCTTTCTAAAAGTTTAGCTGATAGGGTCAACCTAATCAAATCAATATCATTAATTGATAAAAATAAGTTAGGTCTTGGTCTAGGTCAGTTAGAGCTAACCTAATCCCATAATGTGATTTTAAAAATTTTAATACATGGTCATCTTAATCTAGCAGTGTAATGTAAACTTTCAAAAATGTTTTTAGGCTTATGTAAGTGCTAAGGAAGGAATTGAAATACTTGGAGGAGTGTTCAAGAGAGGAGGAAAGACTTGGGGAAGTGTATAGTAGAAGGTTTTGTAGATAGCAAGTGGTAGTATAAGAGATAGCAATCATGTAAATCACTAATGGTCTACCCATCCCTTTCCCAATACACCATTTAAGTCATTCACTAAGAGATATTCAGACTCGATAGGTTCCTATAAGAGAGAAAGCATCAGTAATTGATAAAGTTTGAAAATATTATGTGTATACACATATCACTTTCAAATGAGCATCCCTTAGATGGGATAATTAACTAGATATTTCCTTTTCCAAAAAATTCAAAAAAATCAAATATTCTAAAAAATATAAAAACATTCAAATAATTCAAAAATACGAATTTTTTAAATATATTCCTAATTGTACTATTTATTATATATGTGGTGTTTGCTTTATGTTAGTATATAACATATCATTTATTTCCTATATAAACATTTGTTTCATGCTTCATTTTGGTGTGATGTAGGCATACATAAAAACATAATATTTGTATAAATATATATTTTAAATTTCATCCACTCACATCTTAAGTACATTGGGGGAATTTGATTATTTGATCATGATACACTTAGGTTAAATCATTCTATGATCAATTTACATTATCATGTTTCATTTTATATACTTACACATCCATGTATCCATGCTTATATATCTCAAAATATAATTGGTATGTTATGTATTTAATAATTTGAAAACACATATGTTTAGGAACTAGTAAAATAGGTTCATGTTGGTTTCTTATATTTATCCTAATTTTAAATCTTATGCACTACCTTGACTATGTTAATTATTATTGTCTTGCATTGTATTGACTATTTAATCATCTCAATATTACCCATTTATTATGTCCCATGTGCCTTTTCTTTCCTATATTATCATTTGAATATGTCATTATTTGTTATAGTTTTAAAATTGAATATGTCATTCTATGTTTTGTTGACATTTGACTAAGTCATGTCCCTTGGATTATGAGGCATTTAAACATATCCCTTATATGATATCTCCTTAGACAATTATATTATTTGAATTAATTTTGAGTGCCCTTGTGTGTGTGCTTGATTTTTTACTGAGCTTACACCATTAACCTCTATTTATTGCAATGATTTGTATCATGAATCTTAGGACTTAATGTGATCACATACTATGTGATTAATTTTTATATCTACCTAGACATGTCACTCCTATATGTTACATGATCCATACATAAATTATACAATTATATTATACTTTTGAGGTAAGGTAACTAAAATTATACAATTATATTATACTTTTGAGGTAAGGTAACTACCATATTCTATTTCCCCTCACCTCAAAAGTGGGGTATATTAGTGGGGACATGTCATAGAGGCATGAATTTCACATTTTCATAGTTTCAAATTTTAGTGGGGGAATGCTAATAATGCATGATCTCCACACTTATTTAGTAATATATATCTCAATATTATAGTGGGGGCATGTTATGTAAATGTGTTCTCTAAATTTACACTAGTTCTCATATTTCCCAAATTTAGTTGGAACATATCATATAAACATTTACTCCACACATGCACTAATTTATGATTCATTAGTTTCATAGTTATATGATTCAAATATATATTTATGGTAGTATTATATACATTTTTAGTGTTATTATGCCCATGTTCTATGTTGATACATATATGAGGTGCATATGCCATGAAAAGGGAACAAAAAATTGTAAAATGAAATCAATATCCATATTTGAAATATTATTATGGACTATTATCATAGCTAGGATGGACTATTATGGACATTTATGTTCTATTATAGATCTAATATATTTTAGTAATTGGTTTATCTTTGGAAGTTGAGTTTATTAAATCTCTCAATCTTACCAAAATTAGAAGTTAAATTTAATTAAATCATCTAATTTTACCATACTTATAGGTTGTATTTGATTAAATCATCCACCCTCACAAATACATGTTGAGTTGATTAAATCTCTCACACTCACCAGATCATAAACATACTTGGGTTTCATGATTGAGATAAAACAAGCTTAATATACATGTTTTAGTTTACCATTACACCAAGGTTGGGGGCATGTATCCTATAATATCTATATATATTTTCACTTTCAAGTTCATATTTTACCTAATCTTAGATTTAGTGCTTCATAATGAGGCATACATTCAAATCAAGTTTCCAAAAGACAATATGGTTGCATCAACACATAGGTGTACTCCTAACCTTGCTCATTCTAATTTCAATCATTTCAAATTATTTCAATTTCAGATTTCATACACTAATTATATATGATAACATGTTCTTGGTTGTATATCAATCACCATAAAAGCACTCAAATTGGGTTCACATAGAGAAAAGGTGTGTTATACACAACAAAATATGGATTTCTTTCTTTTTAAACTAGAAAATTCATTAAAATATTAAAGGGGTGGGAATGTAGATACTAAAATCTGATTTATGTAGTACCTTAGTCTTGTACACTTGAAAAATACTTATCGTGGTTGTACCTTTCATCTATAGACATACCCACTACCAAAAGGCTCATTTTCACTATATATTTGTTCCTAAATTGATTATATCTTGGCTTTGCCTTTTATATTTTGATGACCAAGCCTTCTATACTATCCAAAAATATCTAAACTTGATTATCATGTTTCACTATCAATTCTAAAACTGTACTTATTTTCTAGCTTCCTAAACATTTGCATACTAAATAAACACCTACATTGACACAAGTGTCCACTTTTCATACAAAATTTCTAGTGCCAAAAGAGTCATCCAATTTATAAAATAAATACATTCTAAATGGTGGCCTAATTCTTTTAATGTGATATATTTATAAAAGGGTTTGCTAAATATACACGATCAACCCTCACTTACTCCTCCCTTAGCAAACACCTTGAGGTCATAAGGAAACATAAAAGGAAGCACTCAGACATGAATTCAAGTGAGAAAGATTCCCCTATTCATCCCTATTTATATATCATTCATAGGTGTAGTATTTACATAGGTTTTAAGAATTCGACGATCAGTTCATGATCCATATTTTCTAAGTTACAAGATAGGTCACTACATGTATTTTTTATCACACATTGCATCGTTGTGTACAAAAAAAATCCAACACATAAGGGAAAACTACATAAGGCTGAGGCCCTCTTTAGAGTATTATATATGTCACTCCAAGGGTGAAGATCTAGGGTTTGATCATTTAACAAAGAGAGACAAACTATATGCATAATCTAAATACATCACAATAAAGGGGAAAGAAAACCTATAAGGCTCTAGTTGATAGCATCTAGATCCACTCAGTATTTTTACAAGACACCTGTATCAAAGTAAGACATTTGTGTCAATAAAAATGTCTATATCTAACATAAGCATTTAAAGACACAAAAATAACATATATAGAATCTAATGACTTTTGCAAAATAATCATCTAGTAAAATCCTAGCTCATTCTAAATTATACTTGCATGCACATAGTAAACCAACTAAGTATAATTTGTTTCTAGTTTATTACAATATATATCAATAGCTTTACTTTAATATTTTTAAAAATTCAATTATACAAATTTATAATATTATTTCTCTAAGTTTTTTATTAATTGGCCTGCTCATTAGGTTAGTTTAACATCCTTATTTAAAATATAATTTAATACCCCTTAATCTTAGATAACCACACATCTAAATTTAGGGTTAAACATAATGTCCTAAAGAGGATTATGGGGTGCATGGTCCTACCGAGTGTGCCATATGTAAACACACAAGTATGAGGAAGTTTTTTTTTTCTATTATGAAATTTAAATAGAGCACATAAAAACCTAAAACCCAAGTGCATATCCTTAGATTTGTAAAGGACAAGGAAGAGATAAACAAGAAAAAATAATACAAATAATACAATTTACATTCTCCTTTTGGATTTATATATCTTTTCATCATACATATTTGTTTGGCCTTAATGTAGAGATTTTAGTATTCATCAATTTTTTGGCCTCATTTCTACAACATTTCCTCTTGCACTATTTTTTTGATTAAACAATAAAGGAAAGGGTGAAGTTTCTTAAATATTTTGGTAGAGTAAGTTTGTACAAAAAAACTTGATAAGAAAGAAGGTGACCCCTCTATTTATAGATTTTTCATAATGATTTCAACCTTTGAATGATAATTTAGATGTGTGGTTAAGGTTTAATCCAATTTGTATGGAGAATGCAAATAATATTTTGGATAGAGGTTGTAATAATTGAGCATGGGTTGTATTTCTAATATTTTTTTTACATTTATGTTAATATTTTCCAATTTTTGACAACTTTCCCTATGATGTCATGATGATGATATTTACAGATTTTCTTAGTTTTCAAAATTATAAATTTAGCCAATTCCCATCAATTTTTTGTTTATTCATTTGATTTATTTTAATTAGCTAATTAAATTTGATTAAATTTTGTATGATTTATGAAATATTTAAATTTGAGTAATCGCTACACTTAATTAGTTGATAACATCACTTACAAAGTAGAAATTTGAACTAGGATGAATTAGATGAAGGTGATAATTAGATACAGTGAATTCCCTAATTAGGGATACACCGATGTGTTTTAGAATATACACATCAAGTTTATAGGAGAATTTGAGCATTTTAATGATTTCTAACCTGATTTGTGTGTTATTGTAGAAAGTCATTTTGATTTGAAATATCTATATGAAAGTGATGAAAATAGAATGTCTACAATCACAATTTATCTCTTTCATGAATGTGTTGAGTTCAATCTTTCTAAGTTCATGACTTAAAGGGTTCACTAGAAAAAGGGTGGGTAGACCATTAGTACTTTGTGAGAGACATTGTTGTTTAATCTATCATGACTATATCTAATATATTTTACTCATACTTGATGGCCTAATAAATATCCCTCCTTATAACCCCTTATTATATAAAGGCCCATATCTTTCGACTATATTGACTAGCTCAATTTATTATTTATTGATTCCTACCAATTTTAAAATTAACTTTTCCCAAGTTGATGTAGTTCAAAATTTACAGTAGATGCTTTGTAACTAATTTAGTCATGGCCAACCTAATTTGAGGTTATACCATCATGTTTTTAACTACATCAAGGTTGGGCAATGACATTAAAAAAAACTTTAGGAAAGTTAGTATTACTCATTAGTATTAATAAAGTCCTTATTTCAATCCAATGGAGAGGAAAATTCATTTTCACATTGTCACTGCTTATAATTCTACTTAAGACTACATTATGATAAGCCATGTCTTAGATTTTGTATTGGAGGGAAAACTATTTTATTATGGAATTTTGGATATAATAGGATGAGTCATTTTAGCCTAGATATTTATTCAACCTTTATCATCCTTAAAACCAAAAAAATCTCTTATAAAACACATTTGGCCAAGGGGAAAACTGAGGCTCGATAGGTTTTATTCATGGTAAGTATATTTTAACCCTAGCTATTTCATTTGATAGATAGAATTTGCATATTTACTATCTTTTTTTTGAAAAAATAGGGGTAAAAACTTTATTAAAACATAGAAAACCAAAGTACATAACAGCATGAGGCCAATGCCTCAGGTACCAAAAAAACTTCTAAAAAACACAAGATCAAGAAAATTACTCTCTCGTTCCACTCTCATCTTCAACAATAATCCTCTCCAAGTTCTGACATAATGCATAGGGAATTTTCTCCCAACCATCAATCTTCCAGCCTTCAAAATCTTCTGAACCCCATCTTACTAGGAAATCGGCTGCCCTGTTCCATTCCCTTGGAATATGGGCAAAAAACACTGAATCCATATAAGAACTAACCTGAAGAATCTGCTAAACAATAAGTGATAGCTACCAGCAAACATCAGAGGTCTTCTTCTCAAGAAGCATATTGACTAGAACTTGAGAATCAACCTCACAAATCACTTTCCTCCATCCTAGATCATAAGCTCACCTCAAAGCATATAAGATCACCAAGCCTTCCATCCAATTAACAATCTACACTCTTTTGTTAACCATGAAAATCAAAAACACTAAACTAGCAGAATCCCTATTGATCCCACCAATCCTAGCCAATCTTGGATTCTCACAAGATGAACCATCTATATTAAGTCTCAAAAAACTAGCAGGAGGTGGCATCCATTTCCCCACCCTTTGCACTCTTTGTTTCACTTGTCTACCTCTCTTGATGCATGCTGAGACTGGAGAAATCCCTTATATGCCCAACCTATCTGCTATCTTAGCATTGCTCTTTGCCAATGGCAGGGTAATCTCACTCTTAGCCCCAACAGTTTCTTGGACCATGCCCAAGATTCTAGTCCATACTTGTTGAATTCCCAAATTTTCTCCCCAAAAAATTTTGTGATTTCTTTCTAGCCAGACTTGCCATAAAAGAAATATAGGACTAGTGTACCACACCTCCTACAAAAATGAAGCTGATGAGGGAGGTCTCCCCAATCTTGCCCAAAAATCAGCCAAGGAGGATGCATGAACACATTGGCATTTCCATGCTTCCCACCAAAAGTGCCATAATTGTGTTGAGAAGGGGCGTCAAAAGAATAAATATTGAGAATTTTCCTCCCCACTACTGCATAAAGTACACCTTGAAGGGCTAGAAAATCCTCTCTTCCAAATATTATCCCATGTCAAGCATTTATTCTAGGCCAAATTCCAAATGAAATGGTTACACTTTGGCCAAGAGAAACTATTCCAAACTTTTTTCCACCAAGGAACTTCCCCCCTCCCATCCAACTACTGAGAGATTAGCTCCTAGTACCTAGAAGACACCATGTATGATCCCTTCAAATTGGGGGCCCATGCTAAAACATCACTTTCCAAAAGGGTGCTACAACTACATCCAACAGGAATGGATTGGAGTTCCACACACTCAGCCTCCAACCCAAAAATCAGCCACTCCTTTGATGTTTTCCATCTCGCTTCCACCACCTACCCTTAACAGGAAAGCACCTTAAAATTGCCCACCCTCATCCAGCCAGCTTCACAAAGTATCTAAGCTAATATATTTAACTAAGGATATTGATTTACTAAGGGCAGAAAGCCATCCTAGGAGTCTTGCCAGAACTGTGCCTCCATCCCATTTTTGCATATCCAGAACAGTCCAGGATTAATGAGTGCAACCCCTTTCTTGAGCATAGACCAAATTACTGACCCTTTCCCTACCAAGCTATGCTGAGGGATATCTCTCTAAGGAATCCCAAATAGGTACTTATGGGATAATGTTCTAGCCTATACCTAGTCTTGTTCAACACACCACCGCTAATACAATTTCACTGCCAAAGCAGTACTAGAGAGTATCGACTGTCTTAATCTAAGACCTCCTAGCCTTTTTGGACTACAAACTACCTCCCATTTAATGAGGCTCCACTTAGTTGCTGATAAATTTCTAGCCCATAAAAATTGCCTTGCTAAGGAATCAAGGTCTCTCACAAAACTCACAGGCACCACCTATATCATACACCTGTATAGATGGAGTGCCTACACAACTGATTGAAGCAGCTAAACCTGACTAGCAAAGGATAGCTAGCAATGAGTCTAGTGATTTATCTTAGCATGAAACTTGTCCAGAAGGCCTTGCCACATCTCCCTAGACTACCTCCTAGTCGAGATAGGAATTCCAAGGTATAGTAGAGGAAGACTTCCAATTTGGAACCTGAAGATATTAGCAATTCTCCATTGAATTGGAAGTGGGGTGTTGAAGAAGAAAATTGAAGACTTACCCTCATTAATTAGTTTCCCTGAAGCCTCAAGATAAACATCCAAGTCTTTATGCATATTAGAATCCTCCCTAATAGTCACCATGCCCATCAAAGATGCATCATCCACAAATTATAGGTGAGATAGAACCAAGAGACCTCTTCCCCATTGCCAGCCCTGAATATATCCCCCTTACACATTCCTTTTGATCAACCATCCCAGCCCTTCCACCAAAAGGAGAAATAGATAAGGAGAGAGGGGGTCACCTTATTGCAGGCCCCAAGAGGCCCCAAATAAATTAGAATGCTCTCCATTAATCAAAACTGAGAAGTCAAATTCACGTAGTTAGTAACCCAACAAATCCATTCCTCTTCAAATCCAAAAGCTCCCAAAACCTTCTAAAGGAAGGACCACCAGACTCTATCATAAGCTTTGCTCATATCCAACTTGATGAACATAGCCTTTTCTTTGGACATGGCCATTAAATGGATAGTCTCTATAGCCACAACCATGCCATCCAAGATTTGATGACCTTCCATGAATCCACTTTGCTCTTTAGAAATAAGCAATGTAAGCCACCTTTTTAACCTTTCAGCAATCAACTTAGAAATAATTTTATAGATCACATTGCAAAGGGAAATGGGATGAAATTGACTTAACTGATTAGCTCCCTCCCCCTTAGGGATAAGAGCTAGGAAATTTTAGTTTAGGGATCTGAGCATCTGTGTATTCATCTGTGATTCGTGAACAATAGCCAAAAGATCAACTTTAATAATGTCCCAAAACTCCTAGAAAAATTCTATCAAAAATCCATCTGGTCCAAGTGCTTTACCTTTTTGCATCTGGAAAATAGTCCTCTCTAACTCCTCCATAGAAATGGCACTCATTAGATGCTCATTCATTTTCAAATAAACCAAAGAGGGAATACAAGAGAGAACTTGAGCCTCAGCTACCAAGCCCCCTTGCGCTTCCTCCTAAAATAAAGAAGCAAAATACTGCTCTGCCTCATTACAAATACCCTAGGTGGAATGGATAATCTCCCCCCTATTTGTCACCAAAGAGGATATAGCATTAACATGTTGTCTGGCTTTCATTGAGTTGAATAATAATGTGGTATTCCTATCCCCCTCTTGAAGCCAAACATTCTGTGCTTTCTACTTCTAGAAGATTTCCTCTCTCAGCTCCCATTCCTCCATAATTTTTAGAGCTTTAGCTTCCTCCCGTAACATAAATTTAGATGCCCCCTCTTCCCTAATCATCTGGGTAATATCATTCAATTGTATTTGTGACACATTTTTCTCCTAGTAAATGTTCTCAAAACATTACCTATTCTAGTGTTTGAGCTGATACTTAACAAATTGTAAGAGCTTGGAAAAAATGCACATTGTTGTGCCAAAACATGGTCTGCCTCTTTTCCACCAGTCAATAACACATCCATATAGGTTTGGGTCCTTGAGCCACATGAGTTAGAATTTAAAATGTGGCCTCTAAGGCATCCTAGCTGAGGAAATAGTGAGCTTTATGGGCTAGTGATATGAACCTCTCCAATCAAGTATCTCAGAGTTGGAAGACCACGACCCCCCCACCCAAAAACATGACACCATGAATTGATCATGGCACTCGGTAATACTTCTATCTCCCAACCTTCTATTGTTCCATGTGAAGCAACCATTGCTAGGCTTGATGTCTACTAGATTAAGTGCCAAGATATTGTCTCTAAGCAAAATGGAAGAGGGCTCCATTCTCATAATACCTCCCTATTTCTCAGATAAATCTAGGATGGCATTAAAGTCTCTAGCAATAATCCATGGTAAATAAGGAAACAAACTATGCACCTCATGAATATTGTTCCATACCACGAGCTTACCTTGGAGATCTATTGGAGCATAGACATTAGAGAAAATAACAATTTCCCCTGAATCAATGCACCAAGAAACCATGGATAAGGAGGACCTAAAATAAATCTAGGACACATGATGGATCTTACATGGGTTCCATAGACATGCCACACCCCCTACAGATCCCTGGTCTCTAATGCACTGACATTGACCTTGGCCCCATATCTTAGGCACAATACTCAACATAAAATCCACATAAACTTTAGTCTACTGAAGAAAGAGAACATCAAGAGAATGCCTATGAACTAATTCCCAAACAACTTCTTATCTGGGGTTATTATTCAAGCCCCTTGCATTCCAAGAGATGATCATCATCTGGGAGGAGTCAAGAAGTGGGATTCTAGGGTCTTAAAAGCTCCTAACTCCACCAAGTTCTCCCCAATCATCTTAATCTTCTCTAGATCCTTCTTTCATCATATTTTAGCATTTTTTTCCAAAACCCCTTTCTTCCCATCCTTTTGAAAGATGCCCAGGTGAGGAGTAGATTTACCTCTTTTATCCATTTCTAAAGCCATAGTCCATGCTATAGGCACTTCTTCCTCTCCTCCCTACCCCATATCAACATTTGGCTCCATCGTCACTTGTGCTCCCAGCTATCCATCCGTGAGCATAGGCATGGCAAATTCCTCTTGCATAGCACAGGGATGATTAGTAGAGCTAATCTCCAATCCTGAATCCACCTCAAGGTGATCAGCATTGTTCACTCCCAGATTAACTGCTTGCTACCCCAACTCATCCAAGACATCAAACCTATTGAAAGTATCCTCCTCTTATCACTACCTTGGAGTTCTTTTCAATCCTTTGCTATGATTTTGGGCTTTTACCTAAACAAAGCCCTTAGCATCCTTGCCCTCCCCAGCCATAGGCTTCTTTCCTTTGTTAGTGCTAAGAATGTTACTAGGAGGAGGCATAGGTTATTGTTCCACTGGCTTAGCTCTCAGACATCTTCTCACCAAGTGGCCATATTCATGACAAAGGTGATAGTGAAATGGAAGAGTCTCATAGTCTAGTTGCTATACCTAGGAATATGAACCTGCACTCATCTCTACTGCATCTAGAAATGGTTTACTTAGATCAATTTCCATGAAAATATGAGCAAAAGTCATGACCTTCTTACTCAAGGTTTGCATTCAAGATCCTACAGGTCTTCCAAGCATCGATGCAAGCATATGGAGTACATCCTCACAACAACATTCCATTGGAAATCTGGGCAATTGAACCCACACTGGCACTCTATTTGGGAGCTCCTCAGAAGGGTTAAAGCCTACATGCCATGGTTTGACAAATAGTCCCACCTGATTATAAAAATAAGGCCCCCCTTCAAAGACCCTATTGCGGTCAGCCAGGTAGAGAAATGTCACCATGAAGTAGTTTTTTGCAAGCATCATGACCTCCATTTCTCCCTCTAGTTCCCATACTCTCCAAGCCCAACTCTCCAAGAATTGAAGGGAGACTTTTAAACCCAAGAACTTGCAAAATAAGGAATGATTAGAATAGTATTCTACATCCTCAACAATCATTTCAAAAAGAATTACTAGTTTTGGTCTTTCTTTGCATCTCTCAAGACATCCGTTAATCTTCATGATCCTAGACCTCCAGGTAAATTTGATTCCTTGACACATGTATTCTAAGAAATTAGGGCATTTTCATAACCTTGCACTTCCTATCCTAGCAAATTTAGGCCCACCACTTCACTAAAACTAATACCAACTTTAGTCATAGAAGGCACACTCTTAGCCATGACGGTGCCTGCCTAAGGACTCTCTCCAGCAATGGACTCACTCTAGACAACTCTACCAGCCCATTCATAGGGTGTCGACCAAAGGGTTCTCATAGCATAAGAATATAGTCAAATAAAATTTTATCTAGAGAAAAAATATAGCCAAGGCTGTGGCACCCCACCCCCTACTAGTAGACAGACACCCTTCCCCTCCAGCGCGATCACAGACATAGCTAAAAATGAGCCAGGGCACAGCTGCCCTAGCTCGGTGACAGACTCTAGACCTCCATTATTTGCATATTTACTATCTTGAATTAATGTATAAATCACTATTTAAATATCATCTACACTTATACTTAGTGTGGCTATAGGGTTTTTTTAAGTTGCCATTTCCCACCTTACATGACCAAGGCCCTAATTTTCCTACAATGGTTCCTTACCCCTTTTAGTTTGTTTTAAACCTCACCCATTTTTTTATAGTTTATAAATACTAGATTAGATTAATTCCAATATTGGATACCTATTTATGGTTATTTAATTATATTTATTTTTTAGATCCTTTTGAACCCTCTCTATTAATGTTGTGTCATAAGGTCTCCTATTGTTAGGTTTAGTGGATCCATTTTGTCATATCTCAATACATAAAGTATCAATGGGATTTATTTGATAAACTTTCTCTAAATATATATATATATATATATATATATATATATATATATATATATATATATATACATACATATATATATATACATACATATATATATATACATACATATATATATATATATATACATACATATATATATATATATATATATATATATATATATATATATACATACATATATATATATATATATATATATATACATACATATATATATATATACATATATATATATATACATACATATATATATATATATATATATATACATACATATATATATATATATATATATATATATATATCTTAGATATGATGTGTTTAAATTCAATACTACCTCATTACATACGTTACGGGTGAACCTAACATGAACTATACATTGTTTTTTATTTTTCATAAAATTATATCAGTGTGGGTCAATACAATTTTATTACTCAATATTATTTAGCAGACTACATCGATGCATGTAAATCCAATTTATTTTTTGTGTTTTTTATTAAAACTACATTTACATAAGTCAATATAGTTTTAACTATATGTTTTTATAATAATATACATTGACATAGGTTGATACAATCTTACACTAAAATCTTCATTATTTTTTTAATCAGACAACTATATTGTCCAAGTTTAATCTAGTTTTATTTATTAGGTTATTTCCTACCCAACTATATTGATTGTTTCTGATATAGTTTTGTTTACTTGTTTATCTATTCAAATCTATTAAGAAACCTAATTTAGTTGTATATCTAAAATTTTAATTCTATCAAAACTTATTTTTCTCAAAAAATTATATCTACCTTGCCTGATTTAGTTCTAAATTTATTTTATCTCTCTATCAAACTATATTGACTTTGGTCGATATATTTGTGGCTACATATTTATAAAAAATCTATTAACCCTATCTAATTTAGTTTATTCTTACTAAATTTAGTTATATTTACACATATTATATTGACTAATGTCGATATAGTTCTAAACTATGTGAACAACTATATTAACATGCATTGATAAGTTCTATGTGTTTACATTTTTTAGCATAAGTAATAAAAATAAAATTTCCACTTCAAAAATTAATCAAACATTTCATTTCAATTTTACTACCTATTTATTTCAATTCACTTAATGCTATAAATTTATTTTCAACATTGAATTTTGAATTTTTTTTTGTTTGGCTTTCCCTAAAATTTGTGTTCCAATAGTTTTCAAGTTACTTAGATAATATCATGAAGGGATACTTAATGTTATATTTAAAATCCTTGTCTATTGTTTATAGATATCATGGCATGCGTGGCTTGATACAATAATCATAACCATAGTATATATTTAAACATGAATTTTAATTTCCACATGCCTCATGGTATATCAGAAATTCTTAGGATTCCCTTTTCATTGAACCTTAGGAAGCTAGCCATCTTTCTAATTCTATATTTCATGGTTAGAGGTTATCATCAAGAAGTTAATCTTAGCTTAACTTTGAAATTAGTTTTATTGGGCTATGGGAACAATGCTTCATCCACATTCAATGCTCTGAAATATTGGACTAAAACTATCTAATGGAAAATCAAGTATATTTGAGATCCTAAAATTTAGTCACGTCCTTTTAGTACATCTATATGATCTTAATTTTGGATAAAAAGTCATAAAAAATAGTTAAATTTATAATTTTTTTCTTGCTATTATATATTACATTACAAATTATATCAATCAATGTTGATATAATTTTGTGATGTGTGTTTTAACCACACAATCCATCACCAATATAGTTGTATATTTATAAACATATTGCATGGATCATGTTTGATATAGTATATTGATTTTAATTTATTATGCCTCTATTTATCATATTGTATCACCTAGGACTGACACCATTTCTTCATATTACTATTAGATTTTTCCTTGGATTTGATTACATCAACTAGGATTGATATACTTTTATTTTTATCTTTTAGTCTATGTAACTATGTTGAGCATGGTCGATATAGTACATTTTTTATCACTATTTGTGATTATCCTTTACTAAATACATCAACCATGCTTGATATCATCTATGTTTTACATCTTTTTATATGTCACTACATCGACCATAGTCAATATAGTGCATTTTAAAATCCATGTTCTTATTTAACTCAATTACATTAACTTACAGTTCATTTTTTTGTAGTTTATACAACCCAATTTAAGTTTTCACTTGAATTATCCATCATGCAATATATATTTGATGATTACAAACAAATAACACAACACAATATGATGTATTTTGACAAATATCCTAAATATAATTTTAATATTATCAATAACCAAGATAAAATAAATATTCATGTAACTACTAGAACAACTAATTATAATTCACTTTCTACCTCCCAACCTCTATATCCTTTTAACTATCCTCCCCATATGCCCATGGTTGAGGATGAGAGAGATCTTCAATACACTAATTAAATGATTATTTTCATCAACAAAAACCCCCAACATAGGGGCAAGGATCATATGGTCATTTATAACCTCATGAAGGGACCCCACATAGGATGTCCCCCTTTAGCTACACATACCATTTTGATAAGATTTTCGACAAGTCAATATATGGATTCTTCTCTTCTTTCCTATTCCACTATAATAATAGCCACTAATATTGAATTTATTTCCTCTAGTGGTCCTAATCAAAGTGATAATATTACTAATCATGTTAGTGCTACCACTAGTTCATCTCAAACCATAAATTACTCAAATTGAAAACATAGACATAGTTGGTGTTACTCCTACTATCAATTACAATGTATTTATTGATCATGTGCTGAAATTTAAATATTTTGGAAACATTAATAAATACTATATTAAGATAAATACCTTTACTTCCACCAAAATTATAACTAAGGCCTTTTTGGGTGAGTCTTTAGATTGGTACAATCAACTCAAGTCTAACACTATCTATAGTTTATAATACTTATTCAATGCATTAGTTAAATAATTTCAAACCAATGATCTACCTAAAGATATTTTATCCCACTTTATTAATTTTAGATGAGCATAATCTAAAACTTCTCTATTTTTCATTGAAATATGGAAACCCTTATCTAACAAAATTGGACCCTACATGTTGTAAGATAACCTCTTCCATTTTTTCACAATTTATCTTTATCCCAAACTTTAATATTGTGTCAAGATTCTCTCCAAAATATTTTAAATAAGACCTTATTCAATCTAAACATCAAGACTTCCAAATAATATAATTCAAGCCTTACCAACCCTAGAAGGAACTTGCATGCCTATGAAATTTAATAATTGGCATGATAATAATGATGGGGTCATAGATACCTATGATTATATCCACACCCTCCATGTTATTATTCTAGTTGTCTCAAATGACACAACACTTTCTCAACCATTCATGAAAACTACCTTCTAGCATCCTTATTCCACATCTTTTTACATGAAAAATATGGATGATCACCAACCTATTTTCATGGTGTGAATCCAAAAAAGGAATTCCTAAACTTTTACTAAGATATCTTGATCATACTATTCCTACCAAACATTGGTATGATCCACACATGTTTTTTAGGTATCATGCAAGTTGGGGACATTCTCATGAAACATGTAGGCAGTTTAGGAATTTTTATCTTAAATTTCTCCTCGGTCTTAATTTTGATCATGAAACTATGATTCAGGAATGTCAACAAGCATATGAAAAGGTATCTAAAGATCATGATTCCAAATTTAATCATGATGTTATTAATCAATCTAATTTTTACTTTTATATCTATAAATATCCAATTCCAAATAATTAACCTAATACTACTCAACCTCCTACCTCCAATGTTGTGGAAACTTTAGTTGACCCTAATTATCTAGCCAATGATGAAAATGTAGTAAATATGAACAACATGAGGCATATATTGATCCTTATCTGCATTCTAATTATAATAAATTTCCCACTTTATACAACATTAGAGATACTTATCCATCTCATTTCACAAATATTTAACATATGAAAACACCTCCTAATACCACCTCTATGAAAACATCTATACACATGACACACTCTAATTTATAACCATATGTCCAATATATATCAAACAACATGATATAATTTGATTCTCATTCTTTTTTCCATTTTTATGACATAAAATACTATGATACTATCACCCTCTCCCCACTCAAAATTAACTACTTTGAATGTCGTGAATTAGTCTACTTATCTACCTACATCTCCACTCATAGCATTAACCACCTCAATGGAATTAGTTATTAACCCAATTACATAACAAAATGCATCAATTTTTTATAATATTATTTGATCCACCTTGTTAACCTACACCATCCAAGTCCATAAAACATAATTCTTATCATCATGAATTTAATTACACTATCATTCTTCCTTTAGTAATTTTTTTTTTTAAAGTATGCACCTTTATCTGATACAATTTTAACTGGATATGACTAATGAGATCTGATAACTAAACTTTATCACCTCCCTTCTCAGACTCATTTTCTATAATTTATGAGGGTGATACCTCATCATCATCATAATTTAGTGCAATTTCTATTTAAAATGAACATCCCTTGACCTCTGCCTATGGGGAAAGAAGCTCCCTTATCTAGGTTTAAGGATATAATTATTCAACAATATGAGGAAATGTCTATATACATTGACAAAGTTGTAGATACTTCTCTCTCACTAAAATTTATTATTTATTTAATGATTTTTGAAGAAATATTAATTTGTGTGGATGATCTTCCAATAGACATTAGTGTCCAAGTTGGAAATATCCAAGTCAATCATTCTTTGATTGATGAATGTTATATCACTTGCATCACATCCCTTGATTTAATTAACACTCTTGAATACTCATAATGCAACCTTAAAATTACCTAAAGAATGTGTCAAGGCTATGATAGAAGATAAATACCTCCTCTATATTTTCTTTTAGATTCCCATCATGGTTACTCCTATCGTAGTTCATACTAAATAAATTCTTTTTAATTTCTCATTATCATATAATAGTTTACTTGGTAAACCATGGACACAATGCATGAGATATATAGCTTCATCAACATACTAATGTGTAAACTTTATGCATAATGGTGTTATATTTAATATTCAAGGAGACATGAACCCTTGTAATTTTAAATAGTTCTAAGAATGTGGTGTTTTCAGAATACCCACCTTAAACCTTTACCTATCATTCCTTTTCATGAATATCAATGATTCAATTATCCCATCGATTCTAATCATGGTTTTAACAAACACCCTAAACTTATGGTAAAAAATCCTCCTAACCCATTAAATATTTATGATGATGAGATAAAAGAGATCAATGTTATGATCAAAACCTTAGATATCCCTCCTAAAATTATTAATCAATTACCCCCATATTTTTTACCTCAGATAGAAGTCAAATGACAAAATTATTTCCTTAATAGTTAAGACTAAATAGTAAATTTATGATTTTTCTTAAACTAATATAGTTATTGATGAGTTCTATATAAATATTCATACACCTAATTATAATGATGGTTACTCCATAGATTACCTATTTTTAGTTTTTTATGTTCAAGCCAAGAATATATAAATTATTCATTACCAATCTTCATTACAACATTCTTATGAGTCTAATTTACATGTACATATCATTCACTTGGTAAATATATTATCTTCTCCTTATACTGCACTTAAAATTATTTATTATTCCGTGATATTAATATGTTCTAATATAGATCAACTACCAACTTCTATTCACTATATTCTAGTCACCTTTGATCCTCTTAGGGGTATGCTCTTGGATCATCCTTGATGGGACTTTACAAATTTTATAGTTTTTTTAAAATTATTTGAGCGACCTCCTCCCAAAGATGATGGCTAAGCTAATCTAACTTTCATTGAGGCTATCCTTTGTAGTTATATATCTTACTCATGAGAATACTCACATATCCCCGGATCATGATTATTTACTTGATGAAGTCTTACCCATTCAAAAACTTGATTCTCCACTTAGACAATGGGTAGATGAGCCATATTTTTATTTTCATAATATATATGGTCATTAGGCCAAAGTTTATTGATCATGCTATAGATTCATAGCAAATAAAAGACATAGAGATTTATTCCTAACCCAAATATTAGACATCCTCACTTAGTTACTCCCATACACACTTGTTGTTTCTCAAGGCCTATTTACATGGGTTCATAATAAAAAGTAATGTAACATTGTAAATTTTATGTTAAAAGTTATTCAAAAGGACTATTTACATGTCTATGTTGAAAAATTATACTTATCCTATTAACTAATTCTATTAGGGATAATTACCTCAAGATGATGCCAATAAATTTGGTATTTTTAAGTTATCAATAAGTTTATTTTCTCCCTTTACTCGTAAATATTAGGCCATCCTTATTTTCTAAGAATTTTTTTTATGTATAGTCCTAATTTTACCATCTCATGCACATCATGCTTTCCTTTTCATTCCATTACTACAAGTTAAAATTCATATCATACATAAATAAAATAACTCAATCATCACCTAAAAAATTATTGTTAGCACATTTATAGTTTTAAACATATCCATCATTTTCCATTATAACATTTTCATAAATGTTTTTCCCACAATCTCACATTTATAATAATTTTACATAGCATTAAAAAAAAGAGATACATGGTATATCATCACATACCTAGATATATAAAGTGCATAAATTGAAAAGGCATAAATGAATATGAAATACAAAACACATAGAGGAAACTCAATGAAATAGACCAAAGTATCTACATATATCATAATATTGTAAATATTTTACAATTGAGTATCTAGTACAATCCACCTCCATAGAGGGAAAATGTGTCTCTTCAAAAAAATAAAAATGAAAGCGTGTGAAAAATAAGTGGCCCTAGGATCATGTCCTTCTCTTGTGAGAATGTCCTGAAACCTATGAGTGTTGTAGACTCCAACACCTAGGTCTCATCCTACTCATCCCTCCATAGTATATTATATATCCATTATCTATTAGCTTAAGGTATCTTGACCTCTCTTACCTACAAAAATCCCACTCATATTTTGCACCTAAGCCTCTACCATAATCACTCTTACATGTAGTAAGGTGATATCCCCCACCTAATTAGAAAAAACCAAGGATGCATGGTATTCTATATCAAACACATATGTATGCCTTCTTATCCTAATAGGGATTTATGGGACTACCACTAGTTAAACCCTAGTTTACCTTGTGCCCTATTGACTAAGGTATCTTTGATCATGGTCCTCAAGCCAATGAATGTTTTTTTAACCAAAACAAAAATAGATAAGAATTAAACCATGTTTCATATTAAAAAATTAGTAAAATAAATAAGTCATAATGGTAATAAAATAAATATGTAAAGTGATAGAATGAAATAATAAATTATTTTAGCTAGATTATCCTCATGCTAATGTGGGTCTAAGTTATCATCATCCTTTAAGATCTCCCACTCCTCTAATGGTTCCTCCTCCTCTCTCACCTTTATTACCTCTTCAACCATCACTTATTGGTGTTGAAAAGGATATATCTAGGGTGGTGTCTATGGTGTCATAACTAGCTCTTACTATTGTGGGGGAGGTTACTATAGTGGTGGTGATGGTGGTTATGTCACCTCCTACTACTAGCTTACCACTAGTAATACCAGTGAGATGGCCACATGTATATGACCTCCCCCTTATTTAGTTGGTTATTTTTATGTTACTCCCTAAGCTCCACTCATCTTATCCAACTTAATGATGGGAAATCCTAGTGTTAATGGATGCCATGCTAGTCTCCAAAGTATATTTACCCTTACCTCTCTAATGTGCTTGTATGCTAATGAGGGTATAATGAGGCATCCTATTAAAGGTAACTTAAATTATTATATAACTCTCTCAATAGGATATCTCTCAATTTGGATATATTTATCCCTAATCGATGTCACTTCTATAGTAGATCCATGGTATACTCCCTCATTCACCCAATGACCCACATCCATTGATACAATAAGGTCACTAGATTGAACATTGTCAATGTCCTGATTATGTAAGGAAAAGTTATGAATGGATCCATATCTATCCATCTCAAGGATATGATATCCATAACATCCCCAATATCAATCCTTCTCTGATATGGGATCAACCTCTCATATACCCAACTCATAATTAGTGTGGGATGACTAATAGATAATACCCCAAAATAAATAATATTTTATAGATATATGTATGTGTGGTTTAAGACATCCTATTAAAATGATAATTACTTACTATTATTTCTAATAGCCCTAATAATAAGGTACCAGATGTATAGTAACTTGTATATATCCTTTTCTCCCAAGAATTAAGAGTCAAGGATCCTAATAATAGCCTTTCAAAATTTTAGGATATAAGATCCCTCAACCCCTAAAATTATAAGTCCAAAATTCATAGCCACATTGGGTACAACAACATTTATAAAGTGTTCTACCTAGATTATATATATATATATATATATATATATATATATATATATATATATATATATATATATATATATAATCTTTCACATCTCACAACATCACCAACAGACTATTATCAACAAACACAAGATTTGGAAGACATTTATGAGAGTGATATTACACTCTTTATTAGAATTTGGGAACATGAAAGTGTTACTGTGTACATCTCATTAGGTAATAAAATCACAAAATTTCCTACTCAACTTGGGTACAATCCCCACCTAATAAATCCTCAGTAGTCTATCCCTATCTATAATAGATAACTCATTAGCCATCAAGAATGCCATGATTCATGCTAGACATTCTTGATCCCTAGCTTGGAACTATTGTATCTAGCCCTAATATTATAAAATATACCTAAAATCATCCCCTACCCATTATGTGGCCTTAAATTTTGACAAAAATCAATCCCTACACCTTTTTTGGCCTTAAAATTAACCAAAATCACCCCTTTTCACTCAAGATGAAATTGATGCCTTTTGTAGGTAGTGGTAAAAAAACTACCCTAACTAGTTCCATATTTATCCATGGTAGTTTGTTACCACCAAACATATGGTAGTTATGACATAAACCTACTAATAGGATGTGGTGTTCATGTAACTATTGCATCAAAGGCATAATCATCAATCTATGTAAACTGATAGTTTTACATTGATGTAGTAGTTTTTATCACTGCATACACCCAACCCAAAAAACCACTAAAAAGACTAAATTTTGAAATTTTATATATTTTTATGTATTTTTAATGAAATTGTTAAAATTTAGGTAAAAACACAAAAAAATTAAAACCAAATTAAACCTAACCCACTCTTCCTACTGGTACAACTTCCATAACTACTCCATGCTCATCTAATCAGTTTATTTCTATTTCAATTACATCACCATCAACTTAGAGCTCAATAATATCTAAAACTAATTTACACAAATGTTTTCTATTTTTGGCAAGTTATTTTAGTCTTTCAAAGTAGATGTTATAACTTAAAAACAATTCCATTTTTAGTAGTCTTCCTTCTAAACTCATGTTTTTACACTTTTGAATATATGTATTACCCAAATAATGCATGCTACATCCAAAATTAACACATTTTAATAGTTTTGGTTTCTTGTAGCATGTTTGTTAATATTTTAGTTTTACAATTTCACATCACTTAGTGCTACATTCAGTCCCCCAACCAAGAAAATACAATTAGTATTATCACCCCATGTATGGGTAAGTATTTTTGTCCATGTTTTGATTGGTTATTATACTTTTTAATATTTCATTAAAACTCACTCAATCACCATATTTTTCTCACAAGTTGCACAAATTCTTGGTTGGATTTGCTAAACTATACATGTAAGGTATGTTTTTTAACCTTTATTTTACCTCTAGTATGCTACTACTCATTACCACACCCTTATCAATTCATGACAAGGCATCCTCGTGAGGAAAAAATATGTATGCACCCAAAAATTACATGGTGCAAAATTTTAAAAAAACTTGATGATGATGAAATGATTTCCATAAATAAGTTAAAGTATGTATCTATCTAAAATATTACCCCTTTGTATGTATTTAGTTACTTTTTATTCTTTTTAAACCTTTGAAAATGCCATTATGAGTCATTTTTGGCCTTCTTGTTTGAGTTACCTATGTTGCAATTAATCCTCCCTATCCAGATGCATTCTACCATTTTTTTTTTGTAAGCTACAATAACAAATGGGTTATATTAATGGTAGTTTCTTTATCTTATAGAGTGGTTATTTTTTTAATAAGGTGATTTTTTCATGATTTGTAGTAGTTATGCACTTGCCACCCACATATATCATAAATTTCATCCCATTTAAGATTTCTGTTTTAAAAATATGCATAACCTAATCCCATATAATTTCAATTTAAATTTTTTTTTTTCAACCTTCAATTACTTGTGTAAAATATACATAGTTTTAGAAGAGAGAATTCATTAGATCAACAACAGTCTTTATTATCAATGGATCAACTAACCATAATAAATTTGCACTCTTGTCCAAGGATATATCCATCTTATTTATATTATTTTACTACCATAATTTCCATATATTTATTACGTAAACATTGAATTGAGGAGCTACCTTACTAAGGATATTTTTCACAACAATAATTTATTGCTTCTGCTTGGTCATAACCATTGATTGGGTTGGAAGATTTTATCTTCTCATTATTTCATTTTTTTTAAAATAATTTAATTTTTTTAAATTTATTATAAATTTATTCATATTAAAAAATTACATAAAATAAAAATAAAATAAATCTTTCTCTTTCCTCTCTTGCACAAAAACATAGTCTAAATCTCTTATTTCTCCAATTACATATTAACTTGTTTTAAAGAATGTTGGTTTTACACATATAATTTTGTAAATAAATAACACCATAAAAATAATTAAAACCAAACTATAATAGTTCATTTTTCATTTTTATAAAATTTTCATATACAAAGAACTCTCAAACAAACACACATAAAAACCTAGACAACCTAGATAATCAAACCTAGTATACTAAATCTACAATTTATTTATTAAATAGTGAAAGAACAATGTTTAGATAAATTTATTCATAAAATAATAAAATTATACTATAATTATTTAATCCATGGATCATTTTATTTCATTGGAAAACATTCAAAACTAGTCTCTAGCTTTGCATGTGTGAAAATACTTTTTGAATCCTTAATAAGAGTGTTTGCTAGGATTTTAAAAATTGATTTTCATATTCACATGTTATAAAGAATAATTTAATATTATTATTTAATAATAATTATAAAATAAATTCTAAAATTAAAGTTAGATCATTTACAATTCATTAGGCAAATCATCTTACAAACTAGGAAAAGCTGGGAAAAATCAACACTTGCATACTTTCTTCAAAAGCTTAGTTTTAAGTTTGGACACATGAAAAACATTGAAGAAAAAAATATTATAATTTAATTTTATTTAAGTATTAATTGATTCATTTATTTTATTATTCTATTTTTATGAAGTATATTAATTCACTTTGTTTTCAAAACATTGTCAAAACAATCCCAAACATCTAGAAAAGCTTTATCAAAATGAACATGAACATTAAACATTGCTAAAAAAATTTAGAACATAAATTATACCATTTAAAAACATTATTTATACAAGTTTATATTATTCATTACACACAAAAAAAAATATCTTTCATGACACTTCCATAGTGTGCTTACCTTGTTAGAGCATGCATTTTACCTAGGGTTAAATCTCTTATTCCTAGAATTAAATTACAAAGTGACATTAATGTTGAGATCATATTATATGTATTCCAATACAAACCCATTATACACCTAATTTTTAACTCATTTTATTCTCTTTATTATAAAATACTAATTCTTGATCCTCCCATAGTCATTTTACCCTAAAACTAAGGTCTCCAATATAATGTAATCCAAACATAACTGCCCATCTTACCTTTTATTTCATCCATTGGACTAGCATCATCACATTTTCACTCACTTTGTGTATGAAATTTATAAAACATATACATATTGATATGATTTATCAAATCCCTTGAATGATTTAACTGAATCATACCCATTTTATTATTCATAACATTGCTCAAGAATTTAGTTATCTCGTTATCATTGACATAGAGGGACCTTGGGGTTTTATTTATTCCTAATTATATGACCTTAATGAAAAATAATACATGGAAATATATATTATAGTACTAAAACAAACATCCATTAACGCCCATAATCAACAACCTCATTCCTCAAAATAATAAGCCCAATCCATAGATTTTCCCATCCATATATTCATTAAGCCGCTTAACCTGTCAAGATCTCAAGAATTTATTTGCATATGTTTGCATGTTTTTTCATGTGTACTATCCCATATTATAATAATTGATCATATTATTTAAATATTTTGTCATATTATATTTTATAATTTATTAATTTTAAACTATCCTTAGGAGATTGATTTTCTTTGTTAGTATGGAGTTTTATAAAGGAATTTGAGAAATATTTTTTCTATCAACCAATTATTGATTTTTTATATTAATTAAATTAATCTATTTATCTATTGTCCTCTTTTTTATAATAAGATATATTTTTTTGGTTATGTGAAATGTTGGATTATAGTTTGGAAATGTGTTTCACACATGTGGTAACTTGATCATGCTCATTTTAGATAAAAACTTTAATATGTTGTATTGATTATTGAATAAGTATACATATTTAGTTAAAATATGCTTATTATATATTATTTTTTATTATTAAACCCTAAATATAGTTTAAGTTTAAATTAATTAATGAGTGTTAGCTTCTCTTAACTACTCACTACTTAGTTATGGTTTCTTCTTATTTGACTAATTATTATATCATTATGAGTGGTAGTTACTTTATCAAAAGGTGGTGTCTTAACTCTAGGTTAAAGTTATATTCTTATTTATTAATAAAACTATACATAATAGGAGTTAATTATTTCTATGTTGTTTCAAGTATCTTGATTTTATAGGCTTGATGAGAACATTGATAAAGATATGTTATATTAATCGATCACATGTTTAGTAAATCAATGAATGAATGTAGAAATAAAACCTAAAGATAAAAACATGCATAGCTTCATTTTTTTATTTCTTTTAAGTGTTGAAGTATATTAATTATAGCTATTAGTGAATTATTAATAATGTACTTATCTAAAATTAGTTTCTTTTGAAACATCCCATTGAATTATGGAATCATTATGAAAATAAAAGAAATAATATAAAACATCACAAACCAAAGTCTTAGGAAATAACTTAAGCATAATTAAAATGTGGCCCTCAAATTTACTCTAGAAGTCAATGTGTTTTAAATGGGATATTGAGGATCAAATAATTATATCTTGGGAATGATAAATCTATGTTAAAGATGCATGTCCAATATATGTTTTTGAATATGATATATATACTATACATTATTTTCATTATGAGCCTTAAATATTTTTTGTTCCAATGTTAAATTATAAATTTTCCTTTGTATATGTTATATATTATGTCCAATTGTGTCTAACTCGGGTTTAGGAAAAGAGATAGTCTTAATAAGCTCATTCAAAATTTTAGTCACGTATTTGAAAGTAGGATAGGCACACTACTTTGCATAGGTTTAAAATGTTGCCTAGTAATTAGATATTTGTTACATAGTGCATAGGATATATAAATATAAGTACAATCCTTAATGGAATGAATAACATATTTTACCTCATTAATCAATTTTTATATTGTATATTGGAGAGAGAATAATAGATTAACACATACATTAATAGCTAAAAAATTGTTTTGGTTCAGTAATCCATTAATTACTAGATCCTTAATGGTGATATATGTAATAAATATAGTTTAATCTCTTGATTTTAAATGTATATCATGATGATAATCAAGCAATAAACACAAAAAATATACAAAATAGCCAAGTCCTAAATAAATTAGGGTTTGTATAAACCCACATATGTTGTGAAAACCATAAAGTTTGATCTAGAAACCCATTTGAGTCCCATTTTTAATTAATATTTTGAATATTTTCACATATCCATAAGCCACACTATCCACTTATAATTTTGTTTAAAAAAATTAAAGATTAAAATTGACCATCTAAAGTATGAAATGGCATTCTAATTTTATTATTTTAGTTTTAATTTTGTCTAGACTTTTTTTTTAAAAATTATTTATAAACTTATGTTTGTAATTCATCCTTAAAATATATTTATACAATTAGAGAATAATGGTCAATTAGATGGCCAAAATAAGCTTGCATGTAAAATTTAATTAAAGTATTGTTTACATGATTTAGATATACACTTGGGTAAGAATAATATACATTTTGCATTAATTTCATAGATCTTAGATAGGTTTTTAGATTTGTGATAGATAAATAAAATAGGTAAAGATTATAGGTTGTGTGTTGATAGATAATTCAAATTGACATATACTAGAGGTGAAAATTCTATGCAAATGCACGAAAAATTATAAAATACATATTCAAATTAATACATAATTCATAGTAAACATGACTAGGGGGAAAACAAAGTTTTTTCCTTCTCTCATTTAAAAATATTCATAAATTATTATAAATTACCAAATAACATACTCAAAAAAATTACCAAGAAGCACTTGTACCTTACCAATAAGAATCGATACTTTAGAAAGAAGCACCATTTTGAGCCTTTATTAGTCTATAGTAATTGGCTCCCTTGAGTAGTATAGTCGAGATTTAGTACCCTTGATGACATAGAACTACTATAATTATTTAGGTTGAGAAGGTTATACAACTTAACCCTATATATATATATATATATATATATATATATATATATATATATATTATCAAACATTTATCCTTAAGTTGTGCAGTTGAAGTTAAATATTATCAATGGTCTCAAAACCACTCTCTTTATACTATGTTGGGGGCATGATCACCTCCCAACACTCCTTTTCAAGAAGAATCTCTATGATACAACACATGTGACCACTTGTGGAGTTATCCATTTTGATAGCCAAAAAATGTCTAGGGCCTCAATTCCCCTTATATTTATTCATCCTTTATATTCTCACTCAAAAGCTTATAAATTAAAATACCATCATCCATTGTCAACAATTATCATCAATATATCGAAGTTCCATCAAATTTACCTTGTGATTCTATTTTATAATAAAAAAAATAACGTCCTTACACTAAAATTTCCTTTGCATTGGAGATTAAATTAAACATCCACATAAATACTTGAAAGAGAAAATTGAAGTCAATCAAAGGAGAAGGCATTCACTATTTTTAGTAAGATAGAAGGTAATTTGTTTGATTAAATTATTATTTTCTTGTATCTTTATCTAAGGTTTTATATTAATCTTAGAATATAAATTTTTCTTAGTTGTAACCTCTAATTTTTAGATATCACAATAAGATTATTGTTTTATTCCATTTTATATTCATTCTAAACACAATATTTTTTATTTTATTTTTATTTTTTATCAATTTTGTGTAATTGATGTTTCTTTTGTTATTTATTCTAGTATTTACATAACTACATCAATTTATCTACTAAGACATGATTTTTTTTAAGTTAGCATTATTTTTAAGTTCCCAATCTCATCCTCATTAAAATAGGGTAGTTTAAGTTTATCTTTATCCTATTTATATTGTATAATTTTCTCCACTATACCATCATTTTCATGTATATTAGGGTGTTCTGTATCACTATTTATTTTGAATTAATCCTTAGTTTTTATAACATTTTCCTCCCCCTTCTATGTTTTCATTCCAATTCAAGTGGTTATCACCATTCAATGATTACTTGATTATTAGTTCACATAGAATGAAAATTCTAAGATGCAACATGTCATATCATCCCATTTTAACATTTCCCTCTTATCTTATAAAAAACATATTTCACAATTAGCATTACATTGGTTCTTGTCCTAGTTCTTACTAGCAAAGTACACTTGTTTCCCTATATCTTCTTAAAAAGCATAGAAAATAATAGGATACATCCTAGTCTAGAAACTTTTCCATGACAAAGTCTCCTCTTATGGTGATTTATAAATAAAAACATTAGCATGATAAAAAATAGGTAACCTTGCCCACCTATTTTGGTCTTCCATGATGATCCCTCACATCTTACTAGTTTCATGGGGGCAATATTTTAGGGTAAAGGCCCTACAAATAAAAATACACTCTTATCAAAATCTTATTCAACATCAAAAATAAATATCACATTTCCCACCCTTATTAACCTTTAGTATTGATCCCTCACATCTTAATACTTTTATGGGGCTAGCACTGTGGGAGTTGCCATTACTCACATACATCTAATCTTTGGTGATGATCCCCTATGTCTACCTAGTCACATGAGACTAAGTGTATGGGGTAAAAATGAAAAATAAAATATAAATTCAAAATAAATATTAAATAAAAAATTATCTAAATAAAAATTTCTTCAAAAGGCTTGTCTATATGCCTATGCTGAAAAAATGTAATTTTATCCCACTCATCGTTGTCAAGTATAGTAATCCCTAGATGAATCCAAAAAAAATAAAATTTAATAAGTCTATAAAGATTTACATTTTCCCCCTTTACTTCTAAGGATTAGGTCATATTCCTTTTTCTTGAAAATTTTGATTTGTGGTTTTCATATTTTATCATCTCACATATATCCTATCTCTTTTTTAATTCCCATCTTATAAACTAGAAGTCATGAGTTATGTGTAGCAAAAATAATAGGTTGTCACTTACAAAATAGCTATTAGTGCATTCATAACTTCATGCATATCCATCATATTACATTATTTTCATACATTGTTTTCACGTATATAAGCATTATCCATACCATTTTATCAAAAACATAGAGATACATGGCATATCATCACATACCTAGTCATTTAAAGTGCATAAACTAAAAAGGAAAACATAGAAATAAAAATCCCATGATATATAATGATAAGTCATTGAGAGGTAAACCATAATGTTTCTAAATATCATAATATTGTTAGGTTTAAAAAAAATGAATTTCCAATATAGTCACCTTCATAGAGGGCCAATGTGTCTCAAGATATCAAATAAGAATAATAAAAAAGTGTATAATACATATATATCGATAAGAATAATGGCTCAAGATCCTAGCCTCCTCCTCAAGGAGGGTTCTAATGTAGAGGGGTAATGGGGGATATGGTTCATGTGGAATATACTATTAGTACCACCTTGGGAAAATCTCTCCATCCTGGGGGATCCTATCTCTCTTCTTGTTGGTGCCTTCCCATGAGGTTGTACCTCTTGTCCTTCAATAAGAAAAATCCCAACTTTTACTAGATACCATCATGTTCACCAAGGCCTTTGATATCTTGGCTCTCACCTCAAGAGTGTATTTCTCCACCATAAACTTAGTGTTACATATGCATGATAGGCTATATCAAAGACATCAATATGTTATCCTATCTCTACAAGTAATCCAAGATCCACTAGTACCTCATCTATGGTCATATTTGTACCTAGGTGAAATATATTAATCAAGGTGTCCCTGATCATAGTACTTCATCTAGTAAAGGTATTTAAAATTAAATTTAGAATAATCAATCTTAGTTCTAGTAATGCAAAAATCATAGTAAATTAGCTAATATTCAATCTTAAAATTGAACTATCAAGTTATAAGCTCAAATGCATAAATTAATAGTTTTTATAGGTCATCCTTGTTCCAATATAGATAAAATTTATAGTCCACAACCTCCTCATCCTCTACATCTAGGTCCTCATCTATTTAAATATACTCAAGGGCCTCACCATCTCCACTTAATATTATTATTATGCTAGATATTTTTCACTATGGTTTTATTATAGTAGTGTTAGTGGTGGGGGTTTCATGTTACTATCATATTGGGTCATTTACCCCTGTATAACTCTTGACTGAATCATTTGAGTAATGGAAACCCATTTTAAAACTAGGTACCATCCTAACTATCCTAATATCCCTACTCATACCTCTCACATGACCTTATATACAACTATTAAGATGGGAAATTTTCTCAAATATGGCATGTCAAAATATTAAGTTACCATGTCCAATGGGTGTACCTTAACATGTAGTATTCTATCTTAAACCTAGGTGGTCTTAAAAACCACTAAGAGATAGGAATCTTCTCCATCCCACTATCTAATCATGCCATGGTAAGGTAGGGATATCAAATATACCACCTTAATTGTACCAATGTCCTAGGTCAAAGCACAAAATAGTGCCATGTATGTCCATATCAAGACCCTGATGGCCCTTAAATCCCCAATAGGTACTCCCCTTTAGTAGGGGATCATCCTATCATATACCTATATCATGACTATCATGGGGTGAACAATAGAGAGTGATCTCATTTTATCCACATGGAACAAGTATCTATAAGTATGATCTAAGATATCTTAGCTCCAATAAAACCAAACTCACATTTCCTTAATTTATCAAACAATTAGGGACCAGGTATATAGTAGCTTATTGATACCCTTATCCCCCACTAGTTAATAATCAAGGATACTAATGATCACCTTAAAAATATTATGGATCATTTATCCCCCAATCCTATAAATCCTTGATTTACACTTCACACAAATATTGGGTGCACCTATATCTCCAAAGTGACTGGCCCAACCTACTACCCCAATTCTACTCATGGTGTCTTGAAGAGACACCAATTGACTTGTTGTCAGTAGATTGGTGATCTTTTTCACATTCATGAGAGTGATTTTATACTCTCCTTGGGCTTGAGGGAACATAAAATTATTACGTTCAAGGTCCCATTATGTGATTAGGTCACATAACAACCTACTCAAGGTAGGGATGATCCCCACCTCTACCACTAGTAGTATGACAACATGATCAAGAATGGATAGCTCATCTATCATCATAAGTAACATCATTTTATGTAACCAATCCTACTCTTGGGCTCTAATAAAACATATATAAAATCCTTATAGTAGGAAAATATCTTCATTCAAATTGAAAAACTACTTCTACCTTTGAAAAATCTAGTATTTCCCTCTCACTTCCAAATAATGAAATTGCTCTTATCTATAAGTGGTGGTTACATGACTGCCCTATGATGGTTATGAAACCACTACAAGGTTGTTAATTTAACACCTTTAATGATCATGTAACCATTATAAGGATATGGTTACACCTTCACCAACCTACAAACCATTTTGGTTGTATAATCACATGTCTGTGAAGACTAGAGATTTTATTCCTAAGTAATAATTCTGTCATCTAGTCACATGTTATCAAAACATGCCCAAAAAATCACAAAATTCACCTAAACTACCCAAATTTTCATATATTATTACTTTTACCTTCCCATAAACATTTAGACACTAAATTTTTTAACTTTCACCAGATTTCTAGTGTGTTTTGAATAAAATTTCAAAATTAGGTGAAAATAGAAAATGTAGAAAGACCTACTTGTCCCTACCCAACTCCACTTCCCACTACTAGATTTTCCATCCTTGTTTCATGATTATCCTACTGTCTTTACGTTCACTCAAATTTTCCACAGACAACCTAGAGATCAAAAATCTCTCAAATCAATTGGCACAAATAAATGGTTTTAGCAAGTTTTTTAATATAATAGGCCCCAAACTAGATTTTTTTGTTTTAAAACTTTCCAATTTTATCATATTTTGATGTATAACACATATTTTAATATATTCTAGTCATTTTTTAAATTTTATGATTCATGTTTCAAAACTAATGTTTAAATAGTATTTCTATATTTTATAGCACATTTGTGTTTTTATAGGTATACAGGGACTTGGTGTTGGGTTCCATCCCTCGATAGGATTATTTAAGTAGTATGATATTATCCAAATTTATGGTATGTAATATCATCCATGTTTTTATTAAATATTATGTTTTTTAATCCATTAAAATTGCACTTAATTCTCTTCTTATATTTATAGGTTGCATGGAATCTAGTTTGGCTTAGCTACACCACTAAGGTAAGTGGGGTAAGTATTAATAACCCCATATTTAAATTCTATGTGCCAATTCTTAGTACCAAACAATAATAATTTCATAACAAGGTGTCCTCCTAGAGGGGGAAATATGTATGCACCCAAAACATGCATGGTGTGACATTATGGTTTGATGTTTGATAATGATGTACTGATATCCTAATGTATGCCAAAATGGGTTATATATAACACCACCACTCATTTACCTTTATTCCTCTACCTAATATCCATTTTAATATCATATTTTTTTCTCTACATCTTATATCAAATAATTTTTAAAAACCTCTTGTGCATGTTGAAACTACCACTATTCATAATAGGACCATCATTTTGCATTATGAATAATTGCCTAGGTTTCATAATTACCATGGTGGTTTCATAAACCATTATAGTGGTTATAAATCCATAGGGTTGTTCCATATTAAATATGCATAATTTTTATAACCTTCTGTGTTATTTACATCATGGGGACTAGCCATTGCTTAACCACCCCTATAAAAAGGGGCGGTTTTGTCACCTTCTCCCTGTCTTCTAAATTTAGCTTTCAAAACTCAATATTTGACACATTTTACATGTTTATTAATATTTACACCTTTTATTTAATTTCATGTAGGCCCAACTCACTCCATCTTCTATTTTTAGTCATTTTGAGTCTTTCCTAAGTTCTACTCCTAGTTTGACTTAGTTAAACTCATTCATGTAACCTCCATTACTCTTCTACAAGTAATCCAATTTAAGCTTGGTTTTGCATATAAAAATTTGAATTAGATATAGGATTTTTGAATATTTTCATATAAATTACCTAATACCACTTATTTGGATCTCTACCTCTATTGCTTTCATGATTTACTATGCCATTGTAAGAAAAAAAAATTCATTGATTTTACAACCTAGTCTTTACAAATAATGTAGCCAATTAGCCATAGATCAGTTTATTTTTGTTATGGATTGTGTCTCTATTATTATCACCCATTTTATTACATTTATTGGTTCATCCTCCATATAAGTAATTCTTTAATTATTTTCTTGGATAAATGAGTTAACATATTAAGGACTGCAATAACACATGTTACATGGTTTTTGATCTCTACCTTGATTAGGTTGGTGGATTTTTGTTTTAAATATATTTATATTATTTATATTATATTAATTAAATTTATATTTCAGTATATTATATTTATATTCCAACAAAAATCAAATTTTATAGGAAAAAGAATCATTTCCTTCTCTAATCTTTGCAATAAAAATAGTAACTAGGCTCTTTATTTATTTACATTAATTATATTCATTCATAGTATATAGTATTGAATTAAAAACATAGGTGAATTTAATAATAGGTCACACATATTTTCAGTCATTACAATAATCAATTTTCAGTTTTGTAATAAATTCTTTTCATTCTTACACATGCACCAACTAGAAAACCTTAGATCAGCCTAAGTAGACTACAAACCTTGTTTTAATATTTATTTGTTTTATTTTGAGAAAGATAATAATTTTTTTTTTTAACAATAATTATATTCAAAACAAATAAATTTTTCATATGTAGTGTGATTTAAATCTAGGAATATTGAAAGGTTGTTCTAGCTTGCATATGAATAAAAGAGGTGTTAGGAGCTTAATAGTATTTTGATTTTTGGAATCTAAACACATTATTGAATCATTTTCATGTTATTAAAAAATTATTTTTTAATTATATACATTAATAATTCATTCAAATAAAATCAAAAATATCTTTACCTAGGTTGTATCTATAAAATTTGAAAAATCAGCATTTACATAGTTAGAATAGATCTCTATTTCTCTATCTTACCTTGCATGCATAAAAAAATAAATCAAAAAAGAAAATAAAGTGTTTTTTATTAAATTTAAATTTTATTATCATCATTTAATTTAAAAAATTAGTTAATTTTCATTTTCATTTAAGCATTCCTTAAAATAAAATAGACCAAACACATTGTCAAAGCCTTGCCTAACTGTGCAAGCCTCCCAATTAAAACTTTACTTAAAAAATCATATATATTCTATTAAAAAAAATTAAAAAACAAGATTATATTATTATACCATTCCTACTATATTTTTTATGAAAATTTATGATACATCTGGTCTTGTCATAAAATTGTCTTCCCTAGGGTTAGAGCACATAGTCCTGCAATCAACACATAATCTAATATTAGTGTCAAAAGGTTTTTAATGTTACACCTATTCTAAAATAATCATAAATTATATTAATTACATATAGGAAAGAAATAAAATTCATGATCCACCCATCATCATCCTCCCCTAGAACCAAGGTCACCAATATAATGTGATTCAAGGCTATATTCTCATCTCCACTACTCTTTATTCACTTCATCATATATTATTAAAAAATTTGGATGGAATTAACTAGTTGTATTCAGCATAATATAGTTTATATAATCCCTTTAGTCATTCAATCTAACCATCCCCCTTTCACTGGTCTTAGTATTAATTAGTAGTTTTGCCTCATTATTATCTCAGACACCAAAGGACCTTGGAGCACTATTTCCACCCATATAGATGCTCTTAGTGAGAAACATGATGTTCCAAAAGTATTTTAGTTATATCACAATAATAACTTAACACCACTCATTCCAAATACTATTCCATTGAGTAATCAACCTTTGTATCTCCACTCATCACCCGTCCATTAAGTCAGTTATCCTAACCTTACCATGGGAAGTCAATTACATAGTTTAGTGTGTGTTATTTGTGTGCATACAGGCACCAAGTACTAATGTATTATTATAATCTTGGGTCATAATTAAAAAATTAAACCATGGGGGAAGCAATCCCTAACCTAGTTGTGTATTTTCCCCTGACCAACACTACACCAAACTCAACTTAGAATCCCCAAGATCTAATTGGGAGAAATCCTACACAAAAATATGTTACCTAGCTTGATGATAATGAGACCTAATTAGGGATAAAACCTTGATTATAATTACAAAACCAAAATGACTCTCTATATAAGTAATAATGTTTTAAAAATTTATTAGGTCTATGGGACTTAGATAAAATTGATGAAGACCAAATTGGAGGAAATGACCATATTATAACTATAATGAGTGAATATTGACCTTAAAGACATAATCAAGGGTTGGAATACCAATTAGGTATGAAAAATTGAAATTTTTTTAGCACCTATAATAGATATAACTAAGGAAATAATTTTTATAGAATATGTCTAACTATCAGAAGGGCATCAAGAACTTTATTTTAGACCAAGTATAAATATGAAATTTTCTCATGATCTTGGTTATATCAATGGGATAAGATTCAGAGATTAAATTAACATGCAAACTAAAATAACCCCTAGAGTCACTTAAAAGAAATAAGAAATATATATTTTAAAATTTAATCTTTGGAGGGCAAGGATTCATTTTCACGCTAAGTGTATTATATGAAGTTTCCTCACATGGATGTGTTCTCTCAAGGAAAATTGAGAGTGTTAAGTCCAACTAGCCATGATCATAAGCATGAGTATTATAAGAGGCCCAAAAATGGGTTCCATGATTCTTTAGGAATTAGGGCATGTTTTTCAATAAAAAATAACTTGTAATATCATGATATATAATAGGAATAGGATATGTGGTTTCATTTTTTTAATCTAGAATTGAAACATGTGTTTATGCAAGTATGTAAAGGAGGGAAAGAGGATAAAATCTTATACTTTACTTGAAACATTATAAGAAGGAAGATTTCAATTTTCACTTTCATTTTTGAACTCAAATAAAGGAGGTAGAGAGAATGTAATTTTATTTTATAATTTTGGTATGTCATGATCATATGAGAAATAAATATTTGATGAAACATTGCCATTTTTGTCATGCAATGGAATTTTTTTATTTTTTCTTTATCTTGTGTAATTATTGGAAAGAGATGTATCAAATGCATTTGAAATAGATATGTGTCTTAAAATAATTAATTTATAATGAGAGGTTTTTGAGTATTTTTATTTTCATTTTAATATTTCCAACCAAGTGAGATAGGGGAAGAAGTAGTGCATACATGTTTATCATTGTAATCTAGAGAAGAAGTATTGTCACTATTTTCATTTGAGGGATCTAAATAAGGAAAAATATTTTTAACATTATAAATAGTTTTAAAATAAGGAAAACATTCATCATTTTCAACATTTTCATCATTATAAAGAGTGTAAATTCATTATGTCATGCATGAAAATTTTATATTTTCAATAGCATGAATGTTAAATTATTGCATGTCAATTTTATCATCTTTATGTGATGCACTAACAAAGTATATAATTTTTAACTATTTGGTAAAATTATCATTGGATGTCGCATAAATATGAGAAATAGTCTCCTCATATTCATATTAAAGAGGTGTATAATTATATTCATAACCATATGAACACATGTTAAGATTGTTGACATATTCATCTAGACTTACATATTCATTATTAATATTTTCAATATCATAATTGTAATAAAAACCAAATGGTTGGTGACATTTTTATTTTTCCATAAGATCCTCATATGTAATGCATTGGTCAACTAGAACATTAAATATGTTATCCAAATAATGAGGTATCCTATGTCTTTCAAAAAAAGTATTCATGATGAGGGTTATAAGTTTGGACATAACAACAAAGAGAAATAGTAAAAGGCCTATGCAAAAAAGGTAAATATGTATTCCCTAAGCCATTCCCATGCAATAAATAAGCTCTAGAAAATAAATATAGTAATGTCAAAATTAATTTTTATAGAAGGAGAAACCTTAAATGCAATCTAGGGTTTGGTTCAAATAAGTTTAATGGATGGGTAATGTTGTATACGAAATGGGTCAATCACATAAACATTATATGTAAATAAAATGTTTGAATGAAAAAATTTAATATTGATATTTTAGGAATATATTATAATTTATTAAAATTTAACCTATTTAATCATGTGCAGTACATGCAAAATATATTCGACAACCAAGGGGTAAAGAGATAATATCTTGTTTAGTGTTATGTTTTGAACTACAATAGTGATCTAGATTCATCTCAAGCTTATTAGTAGACTATATATTATGTTATTTATGCATTCTAATTTATTCTATCACTTAGACACTATTGTTTCCTTAGGATACTATGGTCGATGTAGGTGTCCAAATATGACAGGTTTTTAGCCATAAATATGCACTAAAACTAATACAAAATTCTCTTGGAGTTGTAATGTCAAATGTAACTCTATTTTTTCCTTCATATTAGATCATTTTTTTTGTGCACAATATATTCAATAATAAAAAACCTATTTCCTTTTCCTTTGGCCTCTTATGACTCAATAAAAAGGTGTTAGAACTTGAGTCAAGCTAACCTTAGAAACCTTACTATATCTAAATATTTCTTGCATAACCATATACTCCAAAGAAGAAATTATACTCACATGTAGTTCTCCCTACTAGGTATGTGTATGTAATGGTGATCATGTAATTATAATCTCTTTCTCTTATTATAACCCTTGGTACAAGCAATGTAAGTGAAAATTATTTTTAGAAAAGCTCATAATTTTAGTTAAATAAATTTAATATGAAATTCAATTCAATAGATTTTAAATAAGACAAAGTATATGTTAATTGAGAACCTTTCTTGGTGATATAAAATATACCATAGATTTTTATATATATGGAACCTTTTAATTTTGAAATAAGACCTAGTGGTGCATGAAATTTGATAATATAATAAACATACAGGGATTCACAAATGGTTAAAAGGTGAAAAGTATATAAAATGATCAAAATACAAGGTTGGACACTACATTGACTTTGGAAAATAGCATTAATGCTAGTGTCTTGAGCCATTTGGTAGTGTCTAGTGGTTAAAAACACAAAAGTGATCAAGAGATAGGTAGGGATCCCTAAAGCATACTAGATAAAAGGTATAATGGATAATGTAAATATATAAAATATTTGATAAAAATAATAAGAAAACATAAAACTAAAAATGTCCATGTGAGATCATGCCACTAGATGCCTAACTCTCTATCAAAAGGTCTATGCATGAAGAGCTAGAAAAAACATACTATGAATTTATGCTTGTACCAAATATGGATATTTACACTTGGTTAAAAGATTCTTATTGATATTTACATGCTCCTTGTCTATCACTTGTAAAATTTTTCACATGAATGTAATCCCATGGATACATAATTTCAAAGCAAAGATCACATCCTATACTAGTTAAGAGCTTAATAATGAGCAATTATATGATGACTAATGTTGCATGACTTAATTCTATTTTTCACCTATTACCAAAAGATGTCAAAGGAATAAAATGGTCCCTTTTGTTCCTCCTACACCTATACATCACAACTATATTATCTCACATACAACCTCTATTATTTATATTAGTCTTATAGTAGACCCTATGGTCCAAGTTGTTACTAGACAAGGTCAGGTGCCTCATCAACTGAGATAGGAGGAATGAATTTAGTAAATTACTCCTCATCCCTAACCTAATTATATGGGACAATTTCATCAGTCTAGAGGAAATGATATTATTGAGTATTTAAGGAATACACTAGTTAATATTTCCATGCTATAATTGCTTCAAAAGGCCACTATTTTTAGGTACATTCTATATGAATCATTAAATCAGACACTATGCCTCATGACATAATGCCTTCTTACATTGAACACTTTGAAGGATATTGAGGATGTTATCACTTTAATAAATGATTATTTTCCTTCACATTCAAATATTTACTATAAATTACCTTCGTTCATATAAGTTCAAGTCAAAAATATAAAAATCAAAATGGTTTTAATTAATAATGGTTCATTTTGAATATTTACAATTTTACATTCTTACATAAACTAGGTATTAACATGGCTACTCTTTAAAATACATGTAATGATATCAAAGGATTTGATGATGTTCCTTGCCAAGCTTTGGGTTATATCAATTTGGATATTATAATAGGACCTAAAAACCTAATCACTCAATTACAAGTAATGCCTAATCATTTTTAATACCATTTACTCTTAGGTAGTCCATGGATACATGATATGCAAGTTGTACCTTATAATTTATATATATGGGTCAAATTTACACATGGTGGATATTTATATACATGCATAGTAAATAATGAACCATTCAAATATTGTAAGATTATAGATCCTACTAATGAGAGTCCATCACAATTGGGAGCACCTTGATCTATTATAGTTACAACACCACATATCATTCCTATAAAAAAATGTACCCATATGAGGTTGGTGAGTCTAGTATAAATAATCACAAGGCATAATCTATAGATAGTTTAGAACAATAGAATTCACCTCAAAGGGTAGACCATGATGAACATGTACAATAATCATTTATATTAGTCAATTTAAAAGATCCAAATTTAATATCTATCAAGGATAATAATGATTATTATAATGATAATTTTGATGATGGTATTAATAAATTAACAAATAACATTGATGATTATTTATGTGGGTTGAATTTTAAACTAATTAGTCTAAGTGAATACACAGATGGTTCCAAGGAAATCATATCAATGTATATAGATATAGAAAAAATAATCAATTCAAATGTGTGTAAAGGAAATAATATGTGTTACCACATCGATACTACATAAAATATAGTTATATCAGGGGTCCCATACATTGATCAATGTACTAAAAGTACCAATAGGTCACCATTCACAGATTTAGTAAATATTGTGGAATTGATGGATATTGAGACATTTATTAGGATACAAGATAACATTGCACATGATATGTGACATGTGATTTTAAATATGTTTATTTGATATGGAATTAATTTCCTTTCCAACAATATGGCATAGATCCACTAATAAGATCTCAAATCAAGAGGGAAAGCCCTTTTATATATTTTAATGAATAATAGGGCATGCCATAGATACTTGTTCATCATTACAATAGAAAATTCAGAAATATAAGCCTAAATGCACTATTTAGATTTTACATCCCATATCAAAACCTCCCAAGTCTCAACAATATGATAACATAATCATAAATTACAAGCATTCTAGGATTAATCCTTTGAATATTTAGGTTTTAATTGGTAATGAACATAGATAACATGTGTAAATAGATGTGGACACAAAGTTGAATTTATGTATAATTTCATTCATTTAACACATAGGGCATGATCAAGATGAATTTAAAATTTCTATATATTTCTATGATTCAATAAGACACATTGTTGTACTAGTTACAAGTGGTCCTCAAGTGGTAGATACACTACTATTTGTTGTGGAAAAAAGAAATCAAATTAGTGCCACATTGGGGGAAAATGGTTTCATGAAATGGGAGCTACAATTGATAAGTTAAAAAAATGTTTTACACTCAAATTTAATGATAGTAGAATTTTCATTCTTCATGATGGTATTGATGAAAATCCTAGTTCTAAAATGGAAAAGTGGGCTCCAATTTGGTTTATCCAAAAACTACACATGATTCCTCTTACATAGTAGAACAACATGATATATGGATGTATAGGCTTCAAAACAACACCAAAGACATTGCTACAATTTTAGAGCATGAATGGTATGATGACCATAATGATGATGATCTATGGGAATTTGATATAATATAGTATCCAAAACTCAATTATATTCCATTAGATCCACCTTTCAATTATCCCCATCCCTTGGATGTGTTATTTGATTTGTATAATATTTATTCATATATGCAAAAATTCAAAAAAATTACAAAATCAAAACCTATGCATGCTTATGTTTTGTTCATTTACATTAGTTAATTTGTGCACAATTATTCAATCCTTATTTATATCCATTTTAATATCATATATGCTTCACAAGTGCACATGAGTGAATGTAAAGCATACATATTATCTTATATTGAACCAATTATAGGATATTTTCACTCTTTTAGATTTAGAAACTACAAATAGATAAAGGTTCCCTGTTCAGATTGGATTGTCTTACATTGTTATACTATCCCATTATACCTATTTTAGTGAGCATAAACTATCAGTTCTTATATCTAACTAAGATATAAGCCTCTTAAATCTTATATAAACATCATAAATCTCATTGGGTGCATCTTATACAAAGGTTCCATCTTTCTTTGGTTATCCCTTATTGTTCATATCTAAATTCTTTACATTGTGAAAAAATTATCAATATTGCTCACTTGCTTACACATTGATATCTTATTAGTACATAAGTTATTTAATATAATAGTGTTACAAATAAATTATTTTTATCAATTACATGTATACATGCATGTTTGATTCCCTACTTCAAGTCTTATGTGTATTATCTATTTTGGCTTATCAATATTTGAACATGTCCTTATGTGTGGCTCATCCTTCATTATATGTTTCTATGCATGTGAGATAAATTTGAACATTTTCCTTGTATGTGTCTCCTTGTTCTTCTATTGTGTGATTTATGTACCTTGCATGTATTATTTGTGTGTGTGCATCATGGCCATGAAACTTGTTTGCTCAATTCGCTCAAATTTTTATGCCATGATAGACATCATATATCTTCCCATCCTTTTGATCCCATGATAAATATCATGATCCTTATCTAAGTAATTATATTCAATTTTTAGTACTCATTTTTGGTCATTTATCTTCATTCCTAATTTTTAACATCTATCTTGACAATGTAACTATGTATGTTTGTTTCTACATGCATATTAAATTACAACTATTTTCTCAATTTACATATGATGATGTAATTCATAGCCACTTTATCATTAATACTCATGCTTACATATCTTGATAACATGTCTTTCATTAATACAACTAACCTCAAAAGAGGGGGCATACACATTGGCTTATCTCAAAGACTAGGATCCTACAATGTAGTACAAAAACAAAATATTATAGATTATAAATAGATGATCAAGCTTCAAATCCATAAAAATCAAAGAAAGAAATTTTGGATAGAATCACTCCATTTGGATAAGGTTATAGGATATTCATGTCCACATTGGTGTGTTTTTATTTTAATAGGTATAAAATAGTCATTTTTAAAAATTCTTAGAATCACAGGTAGTATAAAATAGTTAAAAATAGGTACCCAGTCATAGTTTTTATAAAATACTAATTTTTGTCTTGGATTTGATCCATTGGTCAGAATAATGTGTGTCATGTATTCTATATTATTACATAGTTTGTTTCTCATAATATCAGAATCCATATACACTAGATATCATATTAGGGTCATATATGTGGTATACAAATACCTCATTATTTTTTGTACTAGTTTCACAAATGGAATGAAAATCCATGTCATTATCCACACTATATACACCATACCCAAATAATACTATCATTTTGGGCCATTTTTACACTAGAAATGATCCTTATTCCATCTACAGTGGTTGGTTCACCTTTTGCACTAGTTTTTGCACTAGAATAATCTATTAAAATTCATACAAGGATTATAAAACTACGTCACCACTTTGGGTATGAAATTATAGAGTCAATAAAAACTTTATTGCATAATCACACTCACATTTTAATGATTATTTGGGCATTCAAAATCCAATTCAATTTATTCAATAGAGAAGAAATCTCTAAGGGTCTTACCCTCTACAGTCACCAATATTTGCACTAGGAAACACAATAGTTCATGTACCCAATTAGGTGTATGTTTTCCTTGTTATTATATATTTTATTTTATTATATTTTAATTCCATACTTATATATTAATAAATGAATTATTTATACATGTTTCATTTTAGGTTTGCATGAAGCACAATTCAACATTGTGGCCTACATTCAAGACTGCACTTAATAGGTAATTTTAGGTAAAAATTTTTACTTTTAATTTATTACTTTCATTTTATTACATTACTAGAATAAAATGGAAGAAAATTTAGACACAAAATATAACATTTAATAAAATAATGTGCACTTGTGACCACCATTTTTATAGATTTAACTCATGCCTTATTCTATGGACTTTTAACCATTTTACTTCATTTTTCATTGGGATGACCCATTAATATAAGCAAACCAATGATACCATAATGTTATTATTAATCATAAAAAATAATTCAATAATATCCACATATTATTCTATACTCCTAGATAAGTAGCTTTTGCTCTTATGACAATAGCACACCATTTGGACAATAACACTCCTTAGTTGTGTCCAATTACATCACTCTTGTCATCATACCAAATAATAGCTAATTTATCAAATTTAAATTCATGTAATAAGTTTTAATACAAGTTTAGTAGTCCCCATATAAATTAATTCATAAAATGTCACTATAAATCCACATTTCAAACCATTTTTCACACGAGAGGATTCAATATTGAAAAGCACCATAATTCTCATTGAAAATTGAGATAAAATTTCCTATTTCTCCCAATTTTTAATAAATAAAACTTTAGTAACCCTGAGCTTAAGTCTAAATATAACTCTAAAGTCAAAATTAATGGTTCAAAAACTTAATCATATAATGATTTTACCAGCATTTAGCATTTACACTAGTCTTTCACACACATCATTTTAGCATGGGAAAAATACATGGAGTGTGATCCCTCTTTTGAGTATTGGTATGTAGGTAGCACTTAACACAAGGAGTGTTGAGGTCAAGAAAAAATTCAATAACTAACCCATTTTTACCTCTTTATTTAATTTTTCCTATTGGTATATTGAGATAGGGTTACAAGTGAAAGATATGATATACAATAGTTTTCATGATGGATCGAAGGCTCCCACATAGTCCATAGAAGTCAAAGAAAACTTAGAATTAAATCATCTACAAGACACTAAAACTTCCTAAAAATAATAATGTCATACACCCCTATCCAAATATAATACTCTTATTTAAAGATCCTACAAAACCCTATTTCAGATCCATAGTTAGTTAACATAACTCCAAAATTATTTTTTAGCATTAGACATAGTCTTGCATTCTTATTTTCTAGCTAAGCTTTATTTATTTCATACTTTCCCCTTTTAGCATATTTACAAGTTTAGTAAATTCTAAATTAGTTTGTGTCATTTATTTAATTTTTATAGAATTCTGAATTTATACAATAATATACCTCATTTAGGTAATTAATTTAGTTATTTTCTAAAATTTGATGAAACAAACCCTAGGAAAAAAATCATAAAAGTAAAGCTCAAAAATTGTATAGGTTCACTAACATGTTTTACCATATTTATTATTTAACAGTGTAAATTCTTGTTTAATAGGTGTAAAAATTGAGAGATATCAAAATGCTAAAGATATACAATTATTTATATTTTTTATTTTTAAACTATCTTTTTGTTGACTATTTTTCAATGTTTGATAGTGTGAACAAATAGAAGATGGAACTATTATTATTCTTGATCAGTGGTAGACTTTGAAATTATTTATGGGCATGACCACACTCCTTGGATAAAAGTGTGAGTTGGTCATCTCCATTGACTTATAATTGTCCAATTTGACTATGATTGACATATAAAAATGAAAAGTAGAGAAATAAATAACTTTGACATTGACAAATGAAAACCAAAATTTTTATAATATTCTGAGACAAGATCATTCTCCTTGTATAAAAACACAAGTCAATCATATTCATTAAATATGGGATTTTATATATGTATTTTGATAGATATATTATTTCCCCACATATTATGTTTGTCTATAGAGAGGGTTTAGATATTGGGATTCACATTGTGTTGCATGAATATTTTTGTTTTCCTTATTTTACTATAGAATCCCTAGGGGCCTTTTAAATAGATAAAACTTGTAAAATGAGATGGTATGTGTAATGGAATAAGATTCCCCCAACCATCTCCTTTATGATTAAACATTACCTACATATCAATATACTTTGAAGATGAAAATCATTCCTGCATAATTATCCCACCTAGAAATATTGTCTAATTATGCTCCTTGACTATATGTATGTAGCTAGAAATATGAATTTCATACTTGATAATGATAGATATTGACTTGATTTGAGATGATTTATACTTGGATTATTTATAATAATTATGAATGACTTTTAATTAGGAAATATTAGGGAATATTTACTCAATGTACAATAGTGTGCAAGTGATCAATAAATAGTGCCAATCCAAGAACCCATTCCCTTTGGAATGAGGTTTGATTTGTTTATATAGTGAAATATTTTGACACTTTCATTTTAGTTGACCTATGAAATTTTCAAGAAGACCCAATTTAATATTTAAATTTTTGTAAACTATCCATTGTTTTTGTAGGATACGGCCACCTCAGGTGGACAAGTATATGGTAGAGAACCTATTTGCCTAACATAGACATGTCCAAAAAAATCAAGGACAACATTCCTTAACTAGAGATAGTATCAAGGTAGTCTAAAGTAGTTTGAGTATTTTACTTGTAAAATTTCATTTATTAATGATGGAAAATAAAGGGTCAAGCTTGGATATAGATAAATGCCTTATATGAATGGAAACTAAGAGTTTTTTATTTGGGTGAAAGTCATGTGTTTTATGATAGGTCAATAATTACCATTGTCAAGTACTTATGATCACATTGAAGTATATACAATAGGCTATATTTTATAAAACTTTTTTATTTATTTACATTTTTAAAATCTTACAAAACTATAATGGGGGACTATTCATTGAATTTTTTATTAGAGGATAAGATAATTCATGTATAACACTTTTTAATTTTTATGGATGAGGGTTAAAGGGTAGAATAGCCTATAAAAAATTCTGATTAAAATTATTCTAGATGAGGCCAATTAATTGAAAACTTAGATAAATAAATATTCTAAATTAAAATGTTGAGTTATGATAAATATATAAAGTACTTTAAAAATAGTAATTTGATTGCATAAACATGAATAAGATATAATACTTATCTTATATATAAATGTATATATAAATGTGTAGGTAGATCTAAAAAGTGTAGATGCAAAAATAGGGAGGAACAAGATCAAGATCCAATTATTAGATTCTATAAATATCATTTATAGATGTCTAGACACTTACATCAACCTTGGTACACTAATTTCAATATAGTTGTTTTGATTTCAATATATCTATGCAGTATGAAATACTTATTATATTTCAAAGTGACTACCTGGAGCATTTTAAGTTTTCTATCACATTTGTACTGATGTCTTTTATTTACGTGCACATGATATAGATTATTGTTTATGGATTAAACCCTAGCTCTTTACCTTAGGTATTTGTACCTCACTATAAATGGGATAATGGGCTCGTGGTGTTGAGATAATAACAAGGACCCATATCAATGAGAACTACCTACACAACTAATACTCTAAGGAGGGCGTCAAACATATGTAGTTCTCCCTCAAGTTGTGGCTTATGTGCATATGGGTGCAATATACTGTATAAAATGGCATGAAATGATATATATTTTAACTTGATGAATAATTATCATTATTATTTATTTGAGTTCTTTAACTTTTAATATACTTAATCCTACACTTAATACTAAAATAGGAAAGAATAGGGTAGTAGAACCTAGTTTTGGAATCAATTGAATGATCTTGAATAGGTGATTTCTTAGTATTTGATAGATGAAAAATGTGTTGTATTAGATTTTTATTTATACCACACATTTTATAAATATATCATGGTAAGGTTCAATAATACAAATAGGTCAACCTAGATGTTTCAAAACATTTACAATTTGGATGATTTTTGAGCATTAGACACTTGATAAGAATCTGAACACTTGCATCAATGTAAATGTCCCTATGTTGGATGCAAGTGTCCAGTAGGATATGAAGTTATTAAGAATATAAAAATTACATTGAATGATATATATATATATATATATATATATATATAAAGTTTTAGTATTTTTTTATAATTCAATATATCTATCATTAAAAACAATAGGGTCAAACTATAAGATAAATAGTTAGGCATAGTGAGATCGCAAATGTGAGCCTTTTGGTAGCAACGAGGTCTATAAGTGAAGGGTAGATCCCCAATAGGTATTATAAATTATAAAATAATGAGATGTTATATAAATATTTTTTTAGTATATACATTACCCCCTTTAATTTATTAATGCATAAGGATGAAATTACTAGGTTAAATGAAAGAAATGTGTACCTAGGTGTGTATAACACACCTTGCCTTTTCTTGAGACACTTTGAGTGTTTTAATAGTGTATGACCTATAAATAATACCATGTTATAGTATAATTTTGTACATATAATATGAAATTATAAATAATTTAAATGCTTGAAAGGAAGGAGTAGACTTATTTGTTAATGTAACCATGTTTCCCCTTGGTACTTTGAATTGGTAAAAATGCTTCCTTATAAAACATTAAAACTAAGAGAGGTTAAAAATTTAACCTTGTATATTTTAATATAGATGTTGGTAGGTAATAATTACCCCAATTTGATGCAAGGGTGAGTTGTGACATGACCATTGAGATCATTGAATCTCAATTGCATAACTCAAGTGATAGTACAATAAAATCCAAGTTAAGTGGTATAACCAACTCAACCTAATAAAAATAAGTAGGGTTAATATTTTGAGTGCATTTAATATTAACCACACTACTAAAATGTTCCATATTCTATAGACATAAAAGGATCAAAGTGGTGCTTCTTAGTGAAAACTATATTTTTTGATAAATTATTTGTGTTTCTTTGTAAATAAGTTTGAATAAGTTCGAATAGGTATTTACAATTGTTGGTTAACTTGTATAGTATATTCACCTCTAATGTGTCTCAAGCTAAATTATATATCAAAATTTAACCTCTAATTTATAACTATGTATAATATATGTCACTAATTTTAAAAAAATTATCCCAAATTTGTAAAAATTAGTACAATGTGCATAAGATTCTGACCCAAGTTTATATTTAAATCATGTAAATTGTATCAAAGTTGCCATTTATTTAAATTGTGTATGTGTGTATTGATGTCTTTATGACATTCCCCCACTACTATTCCCCCTTTTGAGGTGAGGGGAATGAAATATGGTAGTTACCTTACCTAAAAAAAAGATAATTATATAATTTATGTATGAATCATGTAACATATAAGAGTAGCATGTCTAATTAGATATATCAATTCATCTCATTGTATGTGATAATAACAAACACTATGATGCATGATATATATCATGGTATTATAAAGTAACAATACAATATCATCAAATAATCAATCAAACACACAAGATCACTCAATGTCACACAAGAGGGGTCTAAAGAGACTACAAATAAGGGTCATATTCAAATGTTTCACACTTAAAGGAATGACATATTCAAATGTACATATACAAAAATAAAGCAACATACAATGGTATAAAGGCCAAAAAACAAGGAAAATATTCAAATTTTACATAAGTAAGATAATAACAAGAAATAAAAAGACACTCAATAAGGTGACAATGTGAATAAATGAAGTATAAGCAACCAAGATAAATATATATTACTAATCCATAAATATATGTGTTAGAAAAAATGTCATGTAACATAGCATATCAAGTACATTGTGGAAGATATAATCATGATCATATGCATGTGTGAACATTATTATAAAATATAAACATGATAATGTAAAGGTAATCATAAAATAATATAAATTATATCCATCATGATCAACTAAGTAAATACTCCCAAAATAGTGTATCATGTGGGAAGAGGAAAGGTCCAACATTTTTATGTGCATGTATCATGTATCTAGTGTATTATTTTATCACACTTAAGTATGTGTGAAACATATGTGTATCTATAAAATAAATTATATGTTATATTCTAACATACAATAAATAACATAGATGCCAATGAGATATTAAGCATATGAAAGCTAAATATTTTTTGTATTTTCTTAAATATATATATATATATATATATATATATATATATATATATATATATATATATTTTGAATTTTTATATTTTTTAAAAATTATATAGTTCTAACCTATTATCCCATATAAATAATTCTCATAGGTAGCTCCAAACATAGAATATGGTATATCAAACTAGTGATATTTCCAACGGGCATGCATAGGTGTCAAATCTAGAACTATAAAATTTGTGGTACTATGTTTATGTCTCATATGACTTTGTGTCCATGAATAGGTAATATAAGGACTAGTGATTATTTGAACCCAATTTTTAATGCTCTATGGTTTATTTAGTGAATTTATAATTGGAACTTCTTTATTTTTTCTTGGCAACTGCGTGGATTGTGTAGGTGTAGATGAGGATTTTGTGGAATCTAGTGTGAATCTCTAATGTAATACTCTCTCAAGTATATACCACCTAGAAAATGGGATTTATTATTCATTACACTTTGGTATATGATTGACCTTATCATGTTATATAACTATATTTTTGGGAATAAATTTTTCTTGTTCAAGTGGATGTTCATTGAATTCTAAAATCTATGAAAGAAGCCTCTAAACTATAGAAGATACTATGCATTAAAATTTTCCACTATTTATAGATAATATATGTATATAATATGGTGAAGGAATATGTGTGTTAAATTCCATTTTAACTTCCACATTTTTATTATGATGCTATTGTAATGTATTATTAAATATTTTCTAGTTTTAATGGTCACTAGGTTGTGAACCTGAATCCTTTGGAGTATCATCAAAGGTAAGTTGTTATTTATCAATAAGATTTTTGATCTTAAGTTTGAAGGTATAACATATATTATTATAATTCACATATTCATAGTGATAGTTAAAATATGTATTAACATCATATCCTTTGGGTATAGATTGACTTATATCAACCTCTATAGGAGGAGGGAGAGATATGAGATGACACTCCATAATATTCTTAAGGAATAAAGATGAAGACTCAAATAATCATATGAATTTTCTCTTAGTTAATTGGATAATATAATCTAATTAGGTTCATGTGACACCATATTAATTGTGGAGTTTATTTCCTTGTTGACCTTTGTATCCATGTTTTAATAAATATATACTTAAATGTAGTGATCAATGGAAGGTTGAGATGGTAAATATTTGTTTTCATAGGATTTTTTCATTTTGTCCACTTGATAGAGTTTATCATGGAGGCCAAATATGGTTGATATATATTAATTTGGAATTTTGTCATATGTAATGTTTCCAAGATAAAAGCTTTATATTTTAGAGTCTTGTGTAATAATTTTACAAGTGAATTTTTGAGAATAGTCTCATTGAGGTAATTTAGAACATGATATGTTGTTGATAATTAATTCATGCACTCAATCTGGATGCTTTTATTTTGAGTATTGGATTTTATGCATAGGTTCAAATATTGTTTAATAATATCCTTTGATGGTAAACCTTTATGGTCAAAACTAATGATATTTTCATTATTTTGTATATTTTTCATGATATCCACAAAATAAGATGGTTATATATCATGTAGTACATGTGTTTCACATAAGGATTCATAGAATACATATTTATATATTATTGATCACTTTATGAGCTCAAGAAATGAGATCTTAGTATGTGTATTTGTAATCTCAAGAAAAAAAGGTTTGGAGTATCCATATTGGCACCCATTGAAACCAAACAAGGGTTTTGTATTATTGTACAAAGATTTGTAAAGAAAAATTAGATTTTTATCTTATTTTAAATTTTCTTTATTTTTATCATGTTGTTGCCTTCCTTTTATTATGTCATTGATTAATCTATCAATGTATGGAATATAGCAAATAATGATTACCATCATATATTTTATAATAAAGTAATTACAAGATGTATCCATATGAAACATGGTTAATTACCTTTGTATTTAAATCTAATTTTTAATATTTTAAAAAATTAAAAAATTAAAAATGAGAATAACTCTAGGCAAAGCTAGGGTTTTTCACATGAAGACATAAAGGCCAGGTTCACCAAATGTTTAACCCTTTTTTATTTTGGGTTGATGATGGTTAAAAGGTAGAACATCCTCTACATAAGTATGAATAAAACTATTCTAAATTAGGAAAAATTAATTGAATACTCAAATAAATGAATATTCTTAATTAAAATATTGAGTTACACTAAATATATAAAGTACATTAGAAATAGTAATTTGATTTGATAAACATGAAGAATAGATAATACTAGATTATCTAAAAATGTGTAGGAAACTATAAGAAGTGCAGAGGTGGAAACATGGTGGGACAAAATCATGATCTAGTCACAATATTATATAAATATTATTTCTAAATCCCTTAACACTTGTGATAGCCTTGGGACACTTGTATTGATGAAAGTGTCCTAATGTCAATGGATCTATCCAGTATAGAATACTCACTTATTAAAAAGAGTCCACCTTGAGCTTTCTAGGTTTTTTGTCACTTTTTTATTGATGTATTTTATTTTCATGCATAGGTTTTGGATTATTGTCTATGGATCAAACCATAGGTATCCACCTTAAGTTTTGGTACCTTTCTAAAAATGGGTTAGTGTGCTCACAATGATGATTTGACCTGAAGGACCAATCTATCAATGAGCATTATGTACATAGACAATATTCCAAGGAGGGCCTCAGACATATGTATTTCACCCCTAAGTGTTGGCTTGTGTGTACACAAGGGTGAAATATAATATATGTGAGGTCATGTAATGATTTATCTTATAACTTGACAAATACTACTCATGGGTTATTCTTAGAATGCTTTAGGCCTATAATATGATTGATCATATGATAAATATTAAAATATGGAATAAGGTAATATAACTCAATTGTGAAATAAATTAAATTATCTTAAATAGGTGATTGCTTGGTATTTTCTAGATGAATAATGATTTGGATTACATTTATATTTATACCACAAATTTTGTAAATATTTCAGATTAGGGTTCAATAAGACAAATAGGTTGACCCATATGTTATGAAGCATTTACAAATTTTATGACTTTTTAGGATTGTACACTTGATAATAATTTAGACACTTATGTCAATGAAAGTGTCCCTATGTGGGACACAAGTTTCCATAAGGCTAGGAAGATGTTGAGAATATGAAATTGATAGTGAAGGATATATACCAGGTTTTAATATTTCTTTATAGTGAAAGATATTTGGGTCATCATAAATGATAGGGTCAAACTATAAGATAAATAGTTAGGCATATGGAGATGGTAAATATGAGCCTTTTGATAGTAATGAGGATATCCCTAATAGGTATTTGTCAAGTATACAATACTGAGATGATTTATAAATTATATTTTACTATCTAAAAGTCTAAAACCTCATGGGCAAAGTTTGGTTGAAGTTAAATATAAAATTCAACATTGTCAAGCCTTTTTATGGTAGGACAACAAACTATGGGCTAATGAAAGAGATCTAGAACTTTAGGTAAAACTTATAACAAAGAGGATATGGAGTTAAAAATAATAATTAATGGATATTTTATTTTAGGGTATTATTTGATAGATCACACAATGATCTAGCTTCAGTAAAATGTGGAAAACATATAGTCTGATATGACAAATAAAGGAGATGTGCAAAACATAAATCAGTGATTGGGTGATCTTGGAAAAAAAAATTAGTAAATTTTTTAATGCTCCTTTACATTGGTTTGACTTAAGGATGGATGTTTAAGTTAAACCAATGCACAACCCAACCATGGTGGATCTTCAATCCATCCCAATCTAAATCCAAGTACATCACATCCATAAAACATGATTCCAAAAGTGGAAATGTGTAAGTTTAATGGGAAGGATCCTATCACCTCAGTTAACCAAATGGATAACATTTTTGATATACATCAAACCTCATGTGGATATAAGGTGGTAATGGCATCTTTATATTTTTAATATAAACAATTCATTTGGTATCTATGGTTCTATCCTTAAAATAATAAAAATGGTCTCTATGTTAATTGGTCAATTTTAATTTTATAATTATAGTTCCACTATTAAAACATAATTACGAATAATTTATTCATCTAGTTTTAAAATTTATGCTAAATATGATTCTATCAAGGATTATATTTACAAGTTCTATAATCTATCCTTACAAGTGGAGATTATCATAAATTAAAATTTGAACGACTTTTTTCTTGGTAGGCTCAAAGATCACATCAAAAATGAGGTTTGCATGTTTAACATAGGTTATATATTTCAGTATATTTTCATGGCATGTAGGTCATAGGATAGGTAATTAGTCACTAAAATGAAACCATTCAAAAGTATAAGAGATATAATCAATTCAACAAAGTCATCCCCTTAGCTTACCAAACTGATTCCTCAACAAATTAAAGAGAAGAGGGTAAATGGGTTATGTTTTAACTATGATAGCAAATACATTGATGAAATAAGTGTACAAAAAATATATTTTTCTACATTGAAGGTGTTAATGAAGAAGAGTATGAATAATATGCATGGGAGGTTGAAGAAGATACATGGGAGGCTAAAGATGAACTAGGGGATGAATCATAAGAAACCCAACTAACCATTTATTTCCATTCACTTTTTGATATTATTACTCCACAAACCCTTGAGGGAGTGTGTTTTATAAAAAACTAGAAGGTGACAGTATTGATTGGGTTGAGTAATAATCATAATTTTATCAAGAATAAATTAGATATGTGTACTAACTATTTTATCTATCTAGTACCAAAGTTTCATGTCATGATTGCATATGGTGACACAATAATTTACTCTAGGAATCTCCATGGTATTACAATCTACATGGTATAATATCATCTAGATAACCCTATTTTTTCCATCCCTATGGGTGTATTAGACACTAAGTTGTGGGTTTAATGACTAACTACCTTAAGAATGATTGAGATGAGTTTACAAGAGCTATTCAAGTTTTTCCATTTTAAGGGCATGAAATTTTAATTGCATGGGTTACATGAAAATTCCCCACATTTGGTAAGTTCTCATTAGATGTAGAAGATTCTAAAAAATGGAGTATAAGGGTTTGTGGCTCAACAATTTTCCATAGAGACATCACCACCAAAGGGGTCTACACCACCATATCTAAAGGATATTTTGGAGAAGGATTCATTATTTTTTAGTGATATGATAAAAATAATTCATCTTTAAAGGGATCATGATCATCTCATTCAACTAGTGTCATCGTGCCAACCACCTAACATCAATCCTTATAAGTACCCATATGTCTAAAAGAGTGATATTAAAAACATGGTACATGAGATGTTGGAAATAACTATTACATGTCATATTTATAGCACTTATTCCTCTCTAGTTGTAATGGTGCTTAATAAGGATGACACTTTGTGCATGTATCCTAATTATAGGGAGCTCAACAAGTACACCATCAAATATAAGTTCCCTTTTCCTATAATTTATTATTTTCTATATGAATTATATGGTGTTATTTATTTCAAAAAACCTGATATTCATTCTTGTTATCATCAAAGATAAATAAAAAATGAATATATTCATAATACAACTTTTATAACCCATGAAGGCCATTACAAAATTATATTTATGTCTTTTGGCCTTAGTAATGCACCATCTACATTTCATATTTTGATGAACTCAATTTTTAGGCCATTTCTAATGAAAATTTTCTTGGTTTTATTTGATGATATTGTAGTATACATAAAAACATGGGAGGAACACTTGCATCATGTGACTCATGTTTTGGATATTATTAAACAACACCATATTTATGCTAAGCCTTCAAAATGCATATTTGGAATAAGGTCACGTATTTTGGCCACATTTTTTCACATGAGGGTTTTAGTTAGTAGCAATACAAGATCAATGATATGGTATATTAGAAAGTACCTTAAACCCTCAATAACCTTTGAGCATTATATGGGCTAATAGTTTACTACCCTCATTTTTCAAAATATTATGGTAGCATAACATCACCACTAATAACCTTAATAAAAAATGTCTCCTTCCATCAAAATGAGGCATGCACCCAAGAATTTAAGAATCTAAATGAGGACATTTTCACCACCCTAGTTATAGACAATCTATATCTATCCAAAACCTTCGTTTTAGAATGTGATGCATTAGAGTATGTCACGGGAATAATACTCATGCAATAAAGATGACCGATTTCAATTGAGAGTCATAAAATCAAAAGGAATAATTTTCTAAATCCTATTTATGAGATGTAAATGATGTCCATCCTTCATGTAGTACAACAATGGTGACCATATATAATAGTAAGATGATTTAAAGTGAATATAGATCATGATATTCTAAAATATTTCTTATAAAAAAGGTTTTAATTAGAATAACCCAAAAAATGGTCACTAATATGTTGGATATGACTTTGAGATTATGTACAATAAAGGAAGGAGAATGTTGTGGTTGATGAATTATCTAGGAAGGATGAGTCCACAGAGGAAATTATGTGTGGCATGTCTATATTATAGGTGAAATGGGTGGATGAAACAATATTAGAGGAAGAAAATGATTTCACTACACAAGATCTTATTTGATATCTCTAACAAGATCCAAGTGTTTCTGATAAATTTATGTGGAAACAGGATGATCTTTCATATAATGATAGGTTTTACATAGATAAAAATTCAAACCTTAATCATAAGGTGCTTATATATCTTTATTCTCTAATAATTGGTCATTAGGGCTTCTTGAAAACTTATCATAGATTCAAGTATGATTTATTTTGTGAAGGGTTGAAATAAGAAGTCCAAAAATTTGTGGAAAATTGTATGGTGTGTCAAAAAAATAAAGGGGTGGGGGGGAAAAAATAAGACTCTATGTTTTTTGTAACCTTTATCTACTCATATCCAATGGTGGGAGGACGTTTCCATAGATTTCATTATGATTTTACCATATTTCTAAAGGGAAAAATGTCATGGTTGATATGGAAAAACTCACCAAATATGCTCATTTTTTGTGTTATCACATATGTTTGTAGCAATTATAGTAGCAACAACATTTATGGATAAATTTTAGAATATACATGGGACCCCAAATATTATAGTAAGTGATCATGATACTATATTTACCAATAGTTTTTGGAGTATCTTATTCTCATGTTTTGGTACCTAGCTAAATCTTAGATCATCTTATCATACCTAATTTGATCAGAAATCTAATGTGTTCAACAAGCTATTAGAGGGTTATCTTTGATGTTTTTATTAAAATAAATAGGAGAGAGGGGTTCTATGGTTGAAACTACCATAATTGTAATTTAACACTTTTTTCCATACCTCATCTAAAATGTCTCCATTTTGGCATTGTATGGGTACCATTCACCATCCATCACCTCATATTTTAGGTTCTAGCTAAATGTTTAAGCATTTAAAGAGAAAATTCAATTTTTTTAGGATGAAAATTTTAGTCTCAAAGAAAAATCAATAATGGTGAAAAAATGCATGAACCATCAAGTTGACCAACACTATAGTAAAAGGAATTTTTAAGTCAGAGATTGTGTTTTTGTGCATTTACATCCATATAAGTGAGTTTCCTTGAAATAACATAAGAAGTATAATAGTCTTTCACCTAAGTATTATGTCCCTTATCAAGTATTTTAGAATATTGGAAATGTAGCATACATATTGGAGTTACCTAAATCATAAAGATACATTTGGCCTTGCATGTTTCCTTCATGAAGAAGGTCATTAGACAAGACGTTTTAGTCAAATAAAAGTTACCAAAGATTGATAAGGAAATAAGAATCATTTTGTAACTTGAGTGAATAATTAAAACATACATTAAGAGGTTATGGATGAGGGTGATTACATAGTATCTAATCAAATAAAATAATTTATACAATGAAGATGCAACCTGGGAGGGTGAAGTGTTATTTTAGAAGCATCCAATAATTATCAACATTGAGGATAACATTTATTTTAAGGGGAGGGGCATGGTTTAGCCTTAGCCTATAACATGTAGTGGGATATGTGTGGCTAAGTTTTGGCTATTATAAATTATAAGTAAGTAGTATGATCATTTATTTATCTTCATATAAGTATTAAGGTTAGCCTAAGGTGTTTCCATACAATAACTAGGGTAATTAAAAGAGGTAATGGCTAATATTTTATCATCATATTATGAATTTTTTAATTGTTGTATTAGTGTGGAGGTTTACCCTTGAAGTGTCTTATTATTTATTCATATATTATACTCTATTTCGGTCATATTATGATCTATTATTGGTATCTTACTTTATATGTGAAGTAATTTCATTGCATACCTAGCAACATGTAAATTTGACTTTATGTATTCAAATTACACTCTTATAATACTCTACAACTTTTCTTGAAAATTTGAGATGTTTATATGCATTTTTATATGATTTATCAATGTTTTTAGGACTTGTCAAGTGAATAAAACCTTTGTGGTGATTTTTATTTATATATGATTATTTATCAAATAAAATAATTTATACAATGAAGATGCAACCTGGGAGGGTGAAGTGTTATTTTAGAAGCATCCAATAATTATCAACATTGAGGATAACATTTATTTTAAGGGGAGGGGCATGGTTTAGCCTTAGCCTATAAAATGTAGTGGGATATGTGTGGCTAAGTTTTGGCTATTATAAATTTTAAGTAGTATGATCATTTATTTATCTTCATATAAGTATTAAGGTTAGCCTAAGGTGTTTCCATAGAATGACTAGGGTAATTAAAATAGGTAATGGCTAATATTTTATCATCATATTATGAATTTTTTAATTGTTGTATTAGTGTGGAGGTTTACCCTTGAAGTGTCTTATTATTTATTCATATATTATACTCTATTTCGTTCATATTATGATCTATTATTGGTATCTTACTTTATATATGAAGTAATTTCACTGCATACTTAGCAACATGTAAATTTGACTTTATGTATTCAAATTACACTCTTATAATACTCTACAACTTCTCTTGAAAATTTGAGATGTTTATATGCATTTTTATATGATTTATCAATGTTTTAAAGACTTTTCAGGTGAATAAAACCTTTGTGGTGATTTGTATTTATATATGATTATTCATTAATTTTCTTCTATGACCTACCCATGAAATGAGATTAGGAAGACTTAATGGAGATTTATTATTTTTAAAAATAGTAATTAATGGTATCTAGACATTATTTGTAAAATCATGCCCTTGTGGTAACTTACACTATCAAAGTTTACTAATATTATATTGTAAATGAAATTAGGGTATAAAATATGGAGAATGTATGTCTAGGATTCTAAGGGGTTTTTGTATGGACCAAATTTATATTGAATATGTATGTATGTATGTATTTATATGTTTGTGTTTGTGTGTGTGTGTGTGTGTGTGTGTGTGTGTGTGTGTGTGTGTGTGTGTGTGTGTGTGTGTGTGTGTGTGTGTGTGTGTGTGTGTGTGTGTGTGTGTGTGTGTGTACATGCATACATACATACATATGAATAAAGGTGGATAATATAGTATATGGGTATATGGATATAAGGAAAGTGTTCCTACAAATCAAATTTATATACATTGTCTAATTGTGTCAAAGTATGCCAAAATTAATGTCACCAAAGTGCCAAATTTAGGTGTCCACATATGACCCCCTTATAATATAGTATTGTAAATTATAAATTAAAATTATAAAAGAACAAAATTTGGTACCTTTGATAACCATGCTTGGAATTGAAATGTACAACCAAAATGTATCATTTTCTCCATATGAACCTACAAGATAAATGTATAGATCAATGTCCACTCATAATAATAAATTTTAAGTAATATGAATCATTGGAAGAGTTGAAATTGAAAATATAAGGAATGGATGCACCTAATGTTATGTGAAATAATATTTCACTTATTGAAATTGATTTAATAATATCCTAGGTAAACATGCCCCAAGGATATATAACTATTGAAATTATGAGTTGAGGAGGGTAAATTCCCCAACTATTCATTATGAGGGAAATTTTATAAACTAAGTGATGTATTAACCTAAACCACATTTCTTTAGGTATAAAAATAATCCATTTTATGAAACCTCTAAATTAGGTTTGTATGTGAAAGGATCAACTTGTTATGCCCAAAATTTGTCATGACTTGAACTACATAAAATTAGGCCAATGTTTTTTGAGAGTGTACAATGAATATTATACATAAATATATTTTTTATTGAATATTCATATTCATGTAAAAATACATGTAATTAATAATAATAAACTCATATGTCTAAATAACATAGACGAAAATGCACAAGTGGCCATATGGTCATTACATAACCATGTCAATCTGACTTGCTCTAATTGGCCTAAAAGATTTAAAACAAGCATACAAATCTATAGTAAAACCTAGCCATACCCATGTTCCCAAGGTTTATAAAATATTATAAACTAAAAATAGGTGGGTTTTAGAAACCACTAGCTCATACGATTCATCCTAACTATCAATGGGGTTCAATAGGGACCTTGAGAATTTTTTCCAATCACAAGGATTATTTCCCACCTTATTTTTTAATTTAAATATATTTTTGTGTTGATTTACCTTTTTTTAAATTGATTATAAGTAGGACTCATACTCCTCATATGAACTTAAGATGGGCATAAAGTTTACTTTATTAGTTCCTTAAGGATGGATCACTCCATCTTAGTTGTTAGATCATTTAAATCTTGATCAGTGGATTAGATCAAGATGAAGAAACCATAAAAATCCTTAAGGAATGAAATAAAGGTTTAAAATAACTTTGTAATATGAGACTACCACTACCCAACAAGATGAGATTACCGATAATGTGTGAGGTTATTTGTTTTTAGTTTATTTTTTTATCAGATCAAATTTGTTAGATTATTATTTTTGTATATTAGATTTTTATTCTAAAAAAATGATAGGAAAAGAATCATTTCCTTTCCCAGTCTTTTCTATAAAAAAAGGTAATTAGTCTATTTTTTTGATTACATTTATTATATTCATTCATGGTATACAAATCTTGCATCCAATCTATAGGTGAATATTATAATAGTGCAAACATACTTTTAGCAATTTCAAACAAAAAATTTACAATTTCAAAACAAACTCTTTTCATTCACACACGTACACACTAATAACTAGAAAACCCTAAATTAGCCAAGGTAGACAATTTTTTTTAATTCTAATTTGTCTTGATTTTCAAAAACCAAGAACCTTAATTTTAGCCCACAATAATATAAAATAAAAACTTATATAATCATCTTAATCAAAATAAAACATTGTTCATAGCTAGTGTGCATCCAATCTAGGAATACTAAAAGTTTATTATAAATTATATAAGTAAATAAAGTGGTAAGAACCTAATAGAATTTTGTTGTTTAGAATATAAAAATATTTTTAAACAATTTTCATGATTGGTAGAAGCTTTAGTTTACATATAGGTATATTCATACTTCATTAAAAAAAACCAAAAAAAAGAAACACATATCTTCATCTAAGTTACATCTATAAAGTTAGAAAAATTATAACATGATTATTTAGAATATATATATCTCTTACCTTGCATGCATTGAAAATTAATAGAAAAAGGAAAAAAAATATTGTTTTTCCTTTCAATTTTAGTTTTATTATCCTTATTTGCTTTCAAGTCATTTAATTTCAGATAATAGTTTATTTTAATTTTTAAGACAAACATTCCTTAAAATGAAAAAAAAGACAAAAACATTAAAAAACCTTTCCTAATCATGAAATCCTCTTAAATTAAACCTTGCTTCTAAAAACATAGTAATTCCATTTAAACACTCAATTTCCTAGACAATCTCATATGCTTACACCTTGCCTAGCCCCTTTTAGATGACACTTCATGAAACACCTGGTCTTGTTAGAGAGGGTCTTTTCCATAGGGTTAGGTCATCCAATACCATAGTCAATATATAGTTTGATATCAACATAGAGATTAGGAGAGATGTTTTATATTCCTCACCAATCCCCCATATGATTATTGACTCTCTCAATACCTTAGAGGAACAATAACAATTTTTGATCCATGTATCATCATCCTTCCCCATAATATAGGTTGATAGTATAGCATGATTCAACCCTAAAGCCTCACCTCCACTCTTTCCTTCTTCTCCTTAGGTATATCCACTCATATATCATTCACATTTATGGATCTAGGCATATCTAACCCAATAGAGTTGATCTAATCACATTATTCATTCAACCTAACCTTCCTCATTTTACCAATCCTAATAATGATCAATAAATTCACCTCCTCATAATTTCAAAGACCAAAGGACCTTGGATTTTTGTTTTTACACAACTTGATGCTCTAAATGAGAAAAATGATGTTGCAGACATAATTTGGTTCCATCACAAGAACCCCTTACCACCACTCATTCCATATATAATTCTATTTAACAACTAACAAAATCCATATTCCTATCCATAACTCATCCATTATGTTGGATTCTTCAACTTGACCTTAGGAAGTCAAGTGCATAGTTTAGCATGTATTATTCACATGTACATAAATTGGTGAGCCCAACATTAAATACTTTCATATTTTGTGTTCCCCTTTATTCCTCTTCTTCTTTCTTACTTCTCCATTTTCCTTCCTCCTTCCATTAATGTTATGGGTATTCATATACCCCCAAAATATGCTTGGATAGGACATAGGTGGATCTATTTACCTAGAGGGATATAGAAGCAACCAACTCAACTCTAGTGAGCCACCATTGGTGAGTTGGAACAACCCTATAATTGACATCAATGTAGATTATCAATCCTACAATTATTTTCATCCTAATACCCAAACCAAGAGTGGGGTCTCTATCTATGATATATGAGATGTATCTAAAACTATGAGTAATTACCTTAAATATAATGTTATGACCCTCATTATAGGATGTAAAATCACTCCTCACATAATTATTAGGCCATTGATTAGCCTATGAATCCTAAACAATGAAAGTTTCGCTAAGTATTATCATTATTTAAGAAGAATCTACCACTTAGAGGATGAGTTTAATCACATAAAATAAGCTACACACCACCTATCAAGAGTAAGGATGCATCCAACCCATGAATGTAAACTATAATCATTGTTATTAGGGTTCTCACCACCAAAAAACTTTTTTAGATTAGCCAATATCATGCACAAACCCTTCATGTATAAAAGGTTATCAAACCTAACACCATCACTAGTCTAAATTAATTCATCAACACTCTAGTAGGTCACATTCATGACTTAAAAAACAACCAAAAAATATAGGTTAGGGGATGGGCCTAAATTATTTTACACAATCTCATACTTCTCTTTTTCCCATCCAAATGGTTACTTATCCACCACCATAACAACAAACTTACATGCTTCCACTAAAATAGGAGCATATGCCCTTGTAAAGCCATGCCTCTAGCTAACCCTTTTGGGGCATCCTTACTCATGGGGTCCCCAACTAAGATGCTTCTGAAGTTCATTCATCCTATCAATCTCCTATCCAAATCCCAATGGGGAGTGTATACACATATGTTCCACCTTTGAAAAACATTTTGGTACCCAACAATCCACCATTCTTTACCCCTCTGATTTACATACCCCTATGTACACTCCCCCTCAATATATGAGATATACCTCACCTTACATAAACTTGGGCTATGTGTAAGCCACATATACCCTAACACTACTCTTACATCTAACAATATTCCTCCCTAATTTCACATTTATTCCAAATCTACTTAGTAGAATAACTATTTTTTGGTTTATTCCAATTTACCCTATCAATATTCTACTATATCTTCTAATGGTTACCAAATTAACCCCTATGTGATCCCACATTTCTACTTTAGTCCTACCATAACAACAACAGACTTTAGAAACATGGGAACATATGATGAGTACCTTAAAGAGCCTCTCAACTCTAACATATGAGAGCTTCTTCTCCCACATCCCATATCTAACCTTCTCAAGTTCAAATTGGAAAGATATTCCAATGCACATGTAAATGCATATGCTACAACTATAAAGGAACTCATACCTTAGGATGGGGTTGTTGCCAAAATTTTACCAAAAATATTAATTGGAATAGTGCTTGTTTAGTATTATCACCTCCTTGAGGGGTATATACATTATTTTATACAACTCATGTATGAGTTTTTAAAATCCTTAAACATTAAAAAACTCATAAATTTAGCATATGAGAGTTCTTTCACATCAAATAAGAACACAATGAGTTGGTTGCCCATTCATCACAAGATGGTAGCATATTCTATATTCATTTTCTATTGAATCTCACATGGATCAATAGGAGCTATGTGACCTCTTCATCCACTCCCTTAAAAATGAAATGAGGGAGGATGTCCAAATATTCCCCAATTAACCCTATTAAGAAACTCTTGAGAGTGCCTTACATATTGAACAAGCTTCCATTGATAGTGGTCAGCAAACTTATAATACTATTTCATGAATCATCAACCTAAGCCAAATCAATGATGGATTATAAAATGAAATTATAAAAAATAATAATAACCAAGGTCCTTATATCCTAAATAAAAATAGGAAGACCACCATTAATGGAATCACTAACTATAAGAAAAAGGAAAACTTTGTGAACAATAATCAGTCTCAACCCATGAATAATTTTAATGTCAATAATAATGGTGTTATGAGTCAAAAACCCCTACCTACTATTCATGGGGTTTATTTTGACCAATCACCACCATGAAACATGTAGCACCAAAACCAAAATCAAAATTAGTATCATCACGTTGATCAATTCCCCCAGTTCTTGAACCAATCTTATTATAAGGAAATAATTAGCATGGGTTTGGTCAATAGGGGAAAAACCTAAGGCCTAGGGAATATGACACTAATGTCTATTACTTATTCCACCATACTATTTATCATGATAATTGAAACTATCAAGAGTATAATAAATTTATCTAAAGGTTCCCTAAAGATCAAAGGCAAACATTTGTATACATGTCCTAAGGAATGCTAGTACAAATCCCCAGGCCATTCAAAATGACCATGTCACCCCTCAAAATTGGAATCTCTAAATATACTAAAACCCATTTCATAACCATAAATCACATGATACAAAAAATAAATAGCAACGTGTCCCATAGGACCACTTGATTCAACATTATAAACCCATGGTGGCATACACCCATGATGCCAAAGCTTCCATCTCTAGAAATAATAATATTGATGTTGCTCCTCATTTGGAAATATAAGTAAAAATTAGAATGATAGGATTTATGGATTTATAAGTTAAATAAAATGTGAATAAATTTAATTTCACTATAGAGTATCATCATATGACTCTTCATCCCTCAAACATTTTAGAAACTAAGTCTATCTATAAGCCCATGGGGAATATTATTTGGTCTCTAATCTGACCAGGATGTTCTCCTACATCTCATTTTTTGATTTACTCAAGAACTCCCCACTCATCAATAAATGTTACTTGATGCCCTAGATTGGTAATTTTGTTTAGTATTTATCCTCTTCTATAGAATCAGATCAACCACATTGATCTAGATATGTTTCCACCTAGTTAGGAATCTTGAGACATTGACTTTTTTTTACTATGCATAGTCTTCTTCTTGAATCTAAAATGGAATGGAGGGGAGAAACATCATTATTTATATAGGTTTTAATTTAAAAAATTCATGTAAAGAGATATATGTCTGATGATGATTAGTCATCAATATTGTCCCCTTCTCTTCCTTATAAAATCTTGGTTATGGGGAAACTAACCATTATATGACTCATAACACCCTATGAGGCTATGATAGCCTCAAATATGCTTCCATAAGAACCATTTTTTTCCTAGTTAATCTTGGCTTTAAGATATTGCTAACCAATTTATATGTCATATATAAAGATACCAACTATAACATGATCTTAGAAAGACCTCAGATATATAAGATGAAAGTTATCCCCTCAAATTTTTTCTAGTAGATTTGATTCCTACACATAGGGAGGGTTTTCATAGCCTAGGGTGATCTTAAAACTTGTGATATTCTATAAGATATTATTCATAAAAAACTTGGGCTACACATTTATTACCATATGCATACCAATAGGGTCATAAAACCCCTATAGTTGGTTGATGTTCCTAAACCTATAAAGCCTAAAGTGGTTATCTTAATTAAAGGGTTTAAAATCCCATAGGCTCTATTAAAAGATAATTTGGAATATAATAATGTAGTGACAACTAGAAACATCGTTAGTTTAGGGTAGGTCACTGGTTTGATAGTTTTTACCATATATATAGCTAAAATCATCAATCTATTGGAAAATGATATGTTACTCATCCTCTCATTTGACCCATGAGGGATATGAACCTACAAATTATATTCAAGCCTAAAATTTAGGGAGCCCAAGAGGGGTTAGCCATTCTACCCTATACTTTCATGATAGATTTGTTAGAGAACAAAGAGGCCCTCATTCAAAATAACCTTTCTTGTGACCACCATCATAATTACCAAATGCCTAACCATATAGCAATAAGCCACACTTCATGTTCTACCATAATTAATTATTATCCCCTTTAGAGCATGATCTTAGATCACACTATGATATGGCCATACTAATTTTCTATAGTTTTTAATATATTAGGTTTTCTTCCTCCTATGATGATATTTATTCTACTTCATTCCACACCTAGTTATGATTTTCATCATATTCTGAGTTCCTCAACATGTATTCAAACCATTCATACTCTTGACCATGCCTTTACTTAAATATAAAATTCATACATTAAAAAAGGTACCATAGACATTAACATTAGATCTAACACTTATCCATGCATTCCAAAGTAGAGGACTTCTCCCTTCTTGAAAATAAGGGGGCCTTCAAAGATTCACTCATTTAGTTCTTATGGTCCTTAGCATATATATTAATAGGAAAAATGTAATTATCCTTCTCTTATTAGTAGTACTATAAGCTACATAATTACATTCCTAAATATTTTGTCTTGAAACAAGATCATAACTATGTTGGGATCCTGCCCACACTAAAAAATTATCATAACTATGTATGCATACTTCCCACACCAAAGAAAAATCGTAGAAAGTAGACTTTTGATTTCCATAGGTGTTTACTTACCTCAATCCATATCTTAAAATTAAGAATTTTTAGCTCCCATAATTTATTCCTTTATATAAATCAAATTGCAAGGGTTAGCCTTTATCACAAACTCTTTCAATTTCCTAGAAGTAGGGAGGGACCCATCACTCTTCTAAGTCTCAAAATCAGAAACCCCACGAGGGGTCAAAAAATATTCTTGATATTAATATGGCTCAAATATTATAATATCAAGAAATTTTTCTAGGTGACAATTATAATTCCATGCACAATCAGTGAGTCCTCTACTATGATGGTGATAAGTGTCATTTAGGTGTAGGGGAAGGAGTCATTGTAATTCCTCCCAAGGGAAAAACATTCCATTTGGTTTCAATCTATAATTTTAGTGTACAAATGATGGGGCCAAATATGAAGCCCTATTATTTGTCATGCTCATCATAAAAAGTATGGACATTCATAAATTAATGATGTAAGGTTATTCACATTTGGTTGCCAACCAAATCTCTATGGTATATCAAACTAAATTTAAAAATCTTCAACTGTATAAATTTGTTGTGTAAAAAAACACTAAAGACTTTGACTTCATTTCTATAGAGGAAATCCCTAGGGAAAGTAACCAGTTTGCTAAATCCATGGTTATATCATATTTAAGATTTAACCCTCATCATTATATATCAAAGTTTTATTTCATAGTTTCAATTAGGATATAACCTCTTGTGAACAAAACTCCTAGTGATCAAACCATTACCCATATCAAAAAAATATAATAGTTTGTTAGTGTTTGACTTAGATAAGAGTGATGAATCTATTCTTTAGTTATTGTGAGCTTATGATGACCTCCTATAATTCCACATGAGGGGTTTCTCCCTCACTTATTATCCCACATTAGCCTCAGAGACAAATATTATGATTCTTATTTATAGGTTGAGGATTACTTATCCTTTGATGATGAACATGACATTTACAATATTAGGGGTGAAGATCTAGATCTTCCCCTACCCCCTAACATGTTTGAGGTAAATGCATCCCTCATTTAATAAAACATTGACATTACCACTAGGATTTAGGAGATTCCTATAATTCTTAATCTTGGATCCTCACTCTTTATATAATAAATATAAGACCACAAGCATCTACTTAATGAACTCTCAAAACATTTTGCCTTATCTTAAAATAATATGATCGACATCAAGCCTAATGTATTTATCCATAACTTGGTTATGATGTCAAATTTAAAACCAGTCAAATAAAATTTTAGGCTAGTTAATCCTAAAGTGGTATTTATGGTAAAATAATAAGTCATAAATCTTTTTAAATTGAGATTTATCAAGATAGTGGACTATTCCAATTAGATGTTTAATATCATCCCCATTTTCAAAAAAAATGGTAAGAATAAGATATGCATAGATTTACAATATCACAACAAGGCATGCTCAAAATGATATTTTTCTCTCCTTTCCATTGACATCATTATTGACATAAAAATAGGATATCAGTTGTCACTTTTAGATGGTTTCTCAAGATATAATTAGATTCACATTTATAATGAAGATTAAATTAAGACCCCTTCACTATACCATGAGGGAACTTTTGTTATGTTGTGATGACATTTAGTCTTAAAAAATATATGGAAACATACCAGAGGGCCATTAACCATATATTCCATGATCTTATTCACAATATAATAGAGTATTATGTAGATTATCTTCTAGGGAAAGTGAGGTAACAAACTAATCACCTAGAGGTGTTACACATCATATTAATTCACTTAATTGAATATGGGGTTACTCTTAACCCTAAAAAATATGTGTTTAGAGTCACAAGTAGAAAAATCCTAGGGTATATCATCTCTCAATGTGGGATTGATATCAACCCTATCAAGATCCATACAATCATGGAAATTCTCCTTTAAAAATAAATCAAGAATCAAAACATTCCTAGGTAAGTTGGGAGTTATTCAATGGTTCATTCTCAATATTTCATATAATAAATAATTAGCTTAAGAAGATAAATATCCTAAATTGTACAAGTGATTGTCATGAGGTATTCAAATTAGTAAAATGCATCCTCATGTCTCCCCCCCCGCATAATTATAATGTATAACTAGATAGGTCTTCGATACTTTGCATTAGGGTGATTGATGTGTCCCTCACCTACATGCTAACCCAAGAGGATGATAATGGTAGATAACATGCCATTTACTTCATAATACACACCTTTGTTGATTATGAGAAATAATACACTCATAAAAAAAAGGAATGCTTAGCTATAGTGTTTATGACCAAGTGGGTATGGCATTATATATTTAATAAATAAACACAAGTTATTGTGAGATATCAAGCCTTGTGTACTTTTATAAGCTATAAATCCCTCTCTAGGATGGTTAGACATTTCATCACACTACAGAGTGAGTTATAATTAACTTATGTCAACCAAAAATCCATTAAGGGGTAGATCAACATTGATTAGTTATTTTATTATACTTTTTACGTCATATCTCATTGATATTGACTTCACTAATGAATTCATCAGCTACATAGACAAACATGTTATCATTTCTTCCCCTTAGTACACATATATCATTAACTAATTAGTCAAACATACTTACCCCAAGTGTGCCAATTCATAGTATAAATGACACCTATGTATCATTGTATCCAAGTATGCTATTTTATACAAAGTACTTTATCATAAAGCCTTTAATGGCATGTTACTAAGGTATGTCTACTAGAATGAATCATAAAGGGTCATCTTTCATTTTCAGAATGGTGTTTATGGTAGACACTTCAGTGGCCACATGACTAATCATAAAACATATATGATGCGATATTTATGACCCACCTTACACCATAATTCCATTGTGTATGTGTGCATATGTGATAAATACCAACACTTTTTCACACAAGATACATAATCCCACTAGGGAGTTATATCCCATAGTCATTTCATTGCCATTTTCTACCTGGGGCTTAGATCTAGTAGGCAATCTCTCCCCTACTTCCTCAAATGGTCATAATTTTAGTATCATACCCACTAAATATTTTACCAAGTGGGAAGAAGATATGTCATTAACAACCTCGCTATTTTGGTGATCATAAAATTTATTCTGAACCAAATCATTTATTAACTCAGGGTCCCACATGTCATTATTACTAACAATAGATCTCCTTTAAGAAAACCTTAAGGTTTGTGACTTAGGTAAAAAAAAATTATATATCACACCACTCAACCTATTTATATTACATGTAGGCCAATGATTAGGCCAAGGACACTAACAAAACTCTAAATTAAATATTGGTTAAAATTATTAGATATTGTAAACAAGATTGGTACTTAAAACTCTATCCATCACTTTGGAAATACATGACAACTATTAAAATACCCACATGGTCAACTCCATACTCTATTATGTTTGGATTTGAGGCTATTTTACCCATAGAGGTATAGATACCTAGCCTTTATGTTTCTATCCAGGGTCTCCTTGATCATGATATAAAGAGGTGTGGCTAGTTGAATTAGAAATTATAGATGAACGCCAAATTGTTGATACAAATAGTCATATTGCCTATGCTAATCATATGGGAAAAAAATATGAATATAACAACCATGAATGCCCAATTCATAGGATACCTTGTCCGTAGCTTTGATATCTATATTTACAAAAAGAAGGGATAAGTTCACAAATTCACATCTAACTAGTTATGCCCTTACTTAGTGACCAAAAACTTCAATAATGGATCTTATCGATTATGCACTCTAGAGGGCAAGGATTTCAATGAATATATGAAATATTTTTGCCTTAAACGTTTTTATATCTATTTATCACATATCACATTTCCCTAATTTGTATTTTTTAATAGTTTATGTGTTTGTTTGGATATTAGATGACCTTTTTGGTTGTTAATTCGGATGATGTGAAACTTTTATAATGCATAAAATCACACCATTCCATTATCGCATTAATCTATTTTTTTCATAGATAAAACTCTCAAAATAATCATTACATTAGTTCTTTCCTTAGTTATTATAAATATAATACATCTATTTTCCCTATATATTCTTGCACAACTTAGAAAATGTTAGCTTACAGTCTAGTCTAGATGATTGACCATGATAGAATCCTTTTATAGTTTATTATAAATTAGAATATTATCATGCTAAAAAATGGGTAAATTTACTTTCTTACCTTGGTATTCAATGATGAGTCCTTGCATTTTACTAGATACATGGGATCAATAATTTTGGGTAAAGGCCTTACAAATAGAAAAGTAGACACTCTTTTAAAAATCAAAAGCTTATGCAAAACAAAATTTGGATTCCAAACTTCTCACCCTTACTAGAATTTGGTGTTGATAAATCACATCTTACTAGTTTCATGGGCTTAGCATTCTAGAGAGGTGTCCTTAATCACCTACATATAACCTTTGGTGATGGGCCTTGTGTGTTTTCATGGTCACACAAGAAAATAAGTTTAAGGGGTCATAAATAAAAATAAATTTTGAATGAAAAATAACTATTAAATTATAAAGTATTCAAGCTAGAGGCTAATCCAAAATATTTCCTAATTACTATGTTGAAAAGGGTAGCTTTATCCCATTGACTGATTCTATTAGGGCTAGTTATATTTGGATGAATCTAACAAAGTTAGTATTTTGTAATTTTAGCAAGAATAAAACTTTCCCCCTTTGCATATAAGGATTAATTCATTTTCATTTTTCTTTTGAAAATTTTATCTATAATTTTCATTCTTTATCATCTCACATATATCCTATTCCCTTTTTCACTCCTTGATACAAATTGAAAGTTATATGTTGTGTAAATAAAATAACTAAGTCATCACCTACAAAATAATTTTTAGAACCATTTATAGTTTCATATATATATCCATTACATTACATCATTGACATACCTTTTTTATCACATATATAATAATTGTTTATAGAATTATATCAAAAACCATAGATAAACATGATATATCATCACATGCCTAGTCATATAGAGTGCATACTGAAAATTAAAACATGGAAATTAAAACCCATGGCACATAATGAAAATAAATTAGGAGGTAAAACTAATGTCTCTATATATACATATCATAATGTATATTTATTTTATACAAATTTAAATCTCTAATACAATCACCTTCGTAGAGGGAAAATGTGTCATAAATGTCAGAAATCAATACATAACAACAAATACAAATGAATCAAGATCTCAACCTCCTCCTATGGTAGGGTCATGTTGTATAATAATTTTGAGGTTTTTAGCTCCTTTTTCATCTCATACTATTTCCATCTTGGTAAACCATCTCTTTAGCCTAAGGGCTCATGTCCCTCCTCTTGTTACTATTTGCCTATAAGATTATCCCTCCTGTCATTAGCTAGAAGAAGCCTAACCTCCACTAAATATCATTGTGTCTACCATGGGGTTTTCTCTTTTAGATACATCATTAAGAGTTTTGTTCTCTACCCTCAGCCTAGTCAACATCACATACACATGGTGGGTTTGAGTGAAGATATCAGTATGTTGGCCTATCCTAATAGGTAATCAGATATTAGTTGGTAGCTCACCTTTAGTCATGCAGCTTACCCAACTAAAAAAGGTTGATCAAGGTATCCATAATTATAATCTTCCATCTATTTTATGTATCTATAACCATAAATTAGATAAATTAACATCATATCTAGTCATGAAAGAGATAAAGAAATAAATTAGCTAAGTAAATCCAAATCTAAAGACAAAGTATCAAGTAATAACTTGAAATGTGGAAATTAATAGTCTTTATAACTTGAGAAATTTGGATTGGATTCTTATTCCATATCCTCACTCTCATATACATCTAATTTCTCATCCATCTCAATGTACTTAGGCTCCTCATTATCTCCACATGTTATCTTTTGATCTAGTGTAGGATCCTACCATGTAGGATCCTAGTGTGATGGTGGTGGTGGTGGAACTACCTACAATTATTATGGTTCCTCCTCCTTTATCTACCTATTATATGGGTGTTAAATACACTATTTCTATCAATATCATCTAGGTTATATGCAACCCTTACATAAGTGTGTGCCAAGCCAAACATCTCAATTTCCCCTACCCATGCCTCTTGCTTTCCTCTATACATAACTATTATAAATGTAAGGCTTCCTATGTAGGTAATTCCAAATTTTTTAGTTTCCATATCCATTGGGTGTACCTCAACTTGAAGTATTTATTCTAAAACTTATGTGACCCTTGGTACTAATTAAATATAAACATCCTCCCCATCCCACTACCTAATCATGCCTTAACAGGGTAGGGATATCAGATATATTTTCATAAAATTACCAATATCCCATGACAAGGAACATAAGGGGGTCATGGTATGTCAATTTAAAGGCCCTAATGGCCCTTACATATTTTATAGGTTACTCCCTTCTAGTAAGGGATGGTCCTCTTGAATACCTAATTCATGAAGAGCATGGGATGACTGATCAAGACTGCTCATAGTTGAGCCACACCTTATATATCCCTATAAGTGTGAACTAGTATCTCTTAGCCCCATTATAAATTATATCTCCTCTTCTCAATCTAAAAAACAATAGGGAACTAATTATATAATAACCTATCAATACCTTTGTCCCCCACTAGTCGAGAGGGTAAGAATACCAATGATCACCTTCTAAAGATTAGGTATCATTAATCCCTCAATCCCAAAAAGGTGCACTCCACACTTTAAACCTATGTCAAATGTGAATACATCTCTAAAATTGTTGGCCTATCAAATTACCTTAGTTTTACTCGTGGCATCTTGGAGATCCACCTACTAACCTATTATTGATAATGGGGATTAATCTTATAAGCATCTATGAGAGTGATGGTCCACTATCTTTGGAACTAAGGGAACATGTAAGTGTTCTTGTTAGATTATGTGATAAATTTATACAATAACCTACTTTAAGGATTAAAAATCCCCACTTATGTGATCCCTAAAATGCCCACTCAATCTAGAATGTCCAACTCATCCACTATCAAAAGCGTCATGACTCATGGGAGACACTCTTATTATTGAGATTTGCTCTAGCATATGTATCCCCCTATAATGATAAAATATCCCAAGTCAACCCTTCGATCATTTCTACCCCTAAAAAATTTCCTTGTGCTGATTATTCTTAAAATAACAAAATTACCCCTATTTGCAAGGGGAAGTTTCATAACCACCCCTATTTTTATGTAATGGTTACATAATCACCTTAGGTGATTATATAACCACCATATGGAGGTATTTATGTAACCACCCACTTTGTAAATAGTGGAGGTTATAATTCCATCTAGTGGTGGTTACAGTCCTACACTAGTAGTTACATAATTGTTGGTCTATGAAAATCGGTGGTTTCATCCCCAATGTGGTGGTTCTTTCATCCATCCACATCTCCCTAAAATCATCCTAGAACACCCAAAATAAATATTAAATCACAAACTTATTTCAAATCCCTATATTACCCCCTCAAAAACATGCCTAAATTAAAAATTCCAATTTCCATGGGATTTTTAGTGATTTTTAGACATAATTTCAAAATTGGGGAAAATAGAAAAAATGCATAAAAACATACATAACCCTACTCAACTCCATATCTATCTAGTATATTCACCATTCTTATCTTGTAATCTATCTATCAAATATTCATTTACTCAAATCCATCATAAGTATCCCAGAGCTCAAAAATTGCTCAAATTAATTTCCACAAATGAATTTATTTTGGAAAGTTTTTTAATTAAATTGGACCCCCAAACTAATCATTTGTGTTCTAAAACTTATAATTTTAGGCATATTCTATTTATTTCTTATTTTCATGTTTATAAGTCATATTAATCCTATATTTATTTCTAAAATTTCAAAAAAAACATTTTTAAAAACATCTTTATCTTTTGTAGCATGTTTTGTTAGTTTTATAGGTACATAATGATTTTGTGTCAAATTTGATCCCTTGATAGGATAGTTTAGGTAGTATGGTTTTCCTGCACATATGGTATGTAATATTGTCTATGTTTTGATTGAATAACATGTTTTATAATTTTTTTTTAATATTACACTTGATGTCCCTCCTTTTATCTATAGGTTGTATGAAGTCTCAGTTGGCATTGATATTCCACTTAAATAAGTTGGGTAAGTATTTTTAGTTTCCTATTTCCATTCCACACATCATTACTAACTACCACACCCTCATCAATTCATGACAAGGCATCCTTCTGAGGGAACAATATGTATGCACCTAAAAATTTCATGGTCTGACATGTTTAGTGTAATGTTGTATGGTGATTTAATGATCTCATAATGATTATTAAAGCAAGGTATCTCTAGCCACTTGGATTTATTTACTTCCTATTCTCTATTTAATTCCCTTTAAACTCCTCTTTACTTGGCCTTTGCAACCTCTATTAACATAATTTTTAAAACATTATATACATGATGGAACTATTGTCCAATGTGATAAGATCACCGCTAAAATTTATAAAACCACATCTATTTTGGAACCACCATGGTAGTTTCATAAACTTTCACAATAGTTTTGTCTTAATAAGGTAGTTTTATATTAAATTAGTGATATTTTCCTAATACATAGTGGTAAGTTATATAACCTAGAGATTTAGTTGCATAACTTCCCCTATAAAATGAGGTGGTTCTATAATTGTCCCTCATCTTCCAAATTTAGCTCTTGAGATTCATTATTTCACATCTTTTTACATGTTTATTTTTCGTTTCTTGATTTTTACACCTTAATTTCACCTCCAATCTATCCCATATCACTCCCTCTTCTATTTTCAATCAGTTTGAGTCCCTCCTAAGTTCTAATCCCAATTTAACTTAGTTAAACTACTTCATACAACCTCCATGGATCTTCTACAAGTAAGCTAATTTTGAATTAATTATGGATCCAAAAATTTGTAATGGATCCTATATTTTTTAAGATTTTCAAAATCCATAGAATTCAACCATTGTTTTGAAGTTCTACCTCTATTTTTTTAATGATCGACTACACTATTACAAGTAAGGAACTATCATTGATTCTACAAGTTGATCTTTGCAAACATTTCACTCTAACCAACCATAGATCAATTGTTATTTATTTTGGATTTTTATCTATCTTATTATTCCACTTCTTATGACAACTATTGGTTCACCTTCTTAGTTAAAGAGTTCTTGAATTCTTTTCTCGGATAAATATCATACTAAGGATAGTAACAACACATATTGCATGCTTCCAGTTGGTATCTACCTTGATCAAGTTGGTGGTTATTTTATTTTTAGTTTATTTTTTTATTAGATTAGATTAGTTAAATTATTATTTTGTTACATTATATTTTTATTCCAAAATGAAAATCAAATTTGATAGGAAAAGGATCATTTCATTTCCTAGTCTTTTGCAACAATAAAAATGTAGTTAGTCTCTTTATTTTATCGCATTCATTAAATCCATTCATAGTATGAAAATATTGAATCTAAGATATAATTTAATATTATAATATAACACATGTAATTTTATCCATTGGAAAATACCCAATTTTTAGTTTCAAAATGAACTCTTTTCATTCACACATATATACACACTAACAACTAGAAAACCTTAGATCAACCTAGGTAGATAAAAAGTATTTTTTAATTTTGATTTATATTATTTTACAAAAACCAATAATTTTATTTTTATCCCCAAATAACAAAAAAAGTTATAACTTAGATAATCATCTTAACCAAAATAAAGCATCATTTACAGCTAGTGTGCATCTAATATAAGAGTATTAAAATTTTGTTTTAGATTGCATATGAGTAAAAGAAGTGATAGTATATATATATATATATATATATATATATATATATATATATATATATATATATATATATATATATATATATATATAATGTAATAATATTTTTGAATAATTTGCATGATTTGGTATAAGTTTTTAGTTCTCATATAGGTATACTCATACTTCATTAAAAAAACCATAAAAAATTTAACACATAGCTTCATCTAGGTTGCATCTAGAAAAGTTAGAAAAAAATAGCATTTGATTAATTACAGTATATATATATATATATAATATATATATATATTATATATATATATATATATATATATATATATATATATATATATATATATATATCTCTTTATTTATCTCTCTCTCTTAATTTAAATTAATTTAAATAAATTGAAAAAGACAAAAAAATGTGTTTTCCTTGCTTAAGCTTAGTTTACTTATCCTTCTTTGCTTTCAAGTAATTTAATTTCAGCAAATAGTTACTTTTCATTTTCAAAACAAAGCTTCCTTGAAATTAAAAAACAAGCCAAGAACATTGAAAAAATCTTGCCCAATCATGAAAGCCTTTTAATTGAAACATGTATTCTAAAAATACAATAATTCCATTCAAAAACTCAATTTATAAGACAATTTCATACACTTACACCTTGCATATTCCCTTTTGGATGACACTTCCCAAAACACCTAGTCTTGTTAGAGAGGGTCTTTTACCCAAGGTTAGAACCTATTCCCATAGTCAATATACAAATTTATATCAACATTGATATTATGAGATAGGTTTTATATTCCACACCAATCCCCCATCTCATTTTTGACTCTCTTAACACCTTAAAAGAACAAGAATAAATTCTTGATCCACCCATCATCATCCTTCCCCAGAATAGAGGTCTATAGTATAATATTGCATACAAATTAATTTAAATCAGCCAATAATCAATTGAATGAACATTTATATTAAAAAAACCATTAAATAAAATATAGTCTACAAGTAAGCTCCCAAGTACACCCACAAGGCCAAGCTAAGGAGGGGCTTACCTCTAATCCTTTTATCATCATTAGGTGGCTGCCCTAGGCACCCTCGATCCTATGACTCCTAACTCTGATCATAGATGATATTAATGGTTAAATTTAATATAATCATGAAAATAATTGGGTAATTAAAATGTAATAAACTCAACTGGAATATACAACTAGGAGTCTCAAGTAACAACTTAATTATAATAATAGGCTTCCAAATTTACCCCAAACCAAAACCCTTATAAAATTAATTCAATAAAATGTATATGAAAATTTAAAATACACACATGGAAGCCATACATATTTTCAATAATTATCAATACTATAAATGCACCCATTATGGATGACAATTTTTAGTCTCCACACTATGCGGTAGGATAAGGAGGACTTTGGAGTGCCCCAATTGCTCAAAACCTACTCTATTACCATAATATTTCCATTTTTTGAAACACCACATATTGGATCTTTATAGGAGTACTTAAAACTTAATTCCCTTTCCCAAACCCTACTCATGAATGCATATACCATGTACACAATCTAATCCCAATTGGGGAACATAATGGTACTAATTTAAATAAAAATTGGATGTAAAAACAACCAAAAAACATGGAGGGATTTTTCATCTCCAATAAAAATTAGGAAACAAAAAACACTCATGGTATCCATTGGCTCAACCATGAACAATGACAAGATAATAGGGTAATCCAAGTGACCATACCTCCTCTTGAAATCACAACGTAAGAAGGGAAGAGAAATTTTATCCTTAAAACAATAAAATGAAACATGCATGGGTGACATTAAATCTAACCTTATATCCAAAACATGAATTTACATAAATGGGATATTTTACAAGTATTTTTAGTAAGCTAACTCCTTCCCAAACCAAGCTCTCCTACTCCTTCTCTAAGCTCCTTCTTTCCTTCCTCAATCTCTCTTCCACTCTCTAATTTGAAAATGATCCAAAACATCAATCAAAGGAAGGATTTCCGTCATATTAAAGGTAAAACACTTTAGGATAATGACTAATGGGAGGTTGGAACTTGTCCCTTCCCATTCCTTGGCTCTTGAAAAAAATGTCTTTTCTAAGCATTAACTCACATTGCCCACTCATGAGGGAAAGCAAGGCTTACTCATACTATTTAATTTTATCTCTTCACTATGCCATAAATGGAAACTTGTGTTGTCCTATAATGTTTTCAACACTCTAAAAATGTCTTATCCCATCCCTTGGTCAAAATTAATTTTGATAGGCCCTTAAATGGCTAATTTAAATTTATATATATTTTTAATATTAAAATGATACAAATTAATCAAAGTTATTTTTTTAAAATAGTTTCTTCATGATTATGTTACCTTTCATGGATTTGTTTTTTGGTTTATGATTTAATTTTTATGAATTTTTAAAGTCAAACTACTAATTATACAATGAATTCTTTAAGAAAATAATCAAACTTCAAACACTTTTCGTGCCCACTAAATAATACTAAATCAAGTGTAAAATAATTTTAAACTAAATTAAATGAAATTTGGGACCCAACATAGTTTATTTTGTAATTTTAGGTTCATAATTGGTCCACAATGAAAATTTTAAGATCATCACCCTATAGAATAATGGAAATGCAACAAACTCAATTACAATATACAACTATGAGTCTCAACTAACAACTTAATTACAACAAGAGGCTTCTAAATTCACCCAAACCAAAACCCTCATCACATTAATTCAATAACATGTATATGAAAATTTACAATACACACATGGCAGTGACAAGGAGTTTTAATACTTATCAATACTATAAACTCACCCATTATGGATGAGAATTTCTAGTCTCCACACTATGAGGTGGGAAAAGGAGGAATTTAGAGTTCTCACTTGCTCAAACAATTCTCTAATTACATAGGAGGACCTTGGAAACACGAGGATTTACATATTACCAAACACCATGTATTGAAGTGTCATAGGACTTATAACTTAATTCCCTTGCCTAAACCCTACTCATGAAGGCATATACCATGTAGACAATCTAAGACCATTTGGGGGACAAAATAACACCAATTTAAATAAAAAATGGGTTATAAAAATAACCCAAAAATATGGATGTATTTTTCATCTCTAATCAAAAAGAGGAAAAAAAAACACTCATGGTATCCATAGGCTCAACCATGGAAAATGATAAGAAAATAAAGTAATCCAAATGACCATACCTCTTGAAATCACAAATAAATAATGGAAGATAGATTTTATCCTTAAAAAAATGAAATGAAACATGAATGGGTGACATGAAATCCTACCTTATCTCCAAAGCTTGACTTTACATAAATGGGATATTTTACAAGTGTTTGTAGCAATCTAAATCCTTCCAAAACCAAGCTCTCTTGCTCCTTTAAGCTCTACATTTTCTTATTAAAACTTTCTTCTAGTCTCTAATTTGAAAATGAGCCAAAACATCAATCAAAGTAAGGCTTTCTCTCATCTTAAATGTAAAACACTCCAACATAATGGCCAATGGGAAGGTGAAACTTGTCCCTTCCCATCCTTTGGCTCTTAAATTACTGTCTTCTCTAAGCATTAACTCACATTCCATGCTCATGAGGGAAAGCAAGGATTTCCCATACTATTTCATTTTATCTCTTTCCTAATCCATAAATGGGCACATGATTTATCCTATAATGTTTTCAACACTCTAAGAAGGTCGTAGCCCATCCCTTAGTTAAAATTAATTTTGAGAGGCCCTTAAAGGGATAATTTAAATTTGTAATTTTTATATAATATTAAAATGATCAAGAATTATATGTTATTTAGAGAAAGGATGATGACCTAGAATAAAATTTGGATTAGGGTTTCAAAATAGTTCTTCATTACATTGGTAGTGATAAGCTTGAGCATAAGGTTTAGAGAGCCAATTTTAGGAGAGTGGTTGGTTTGTAAAGAGAATGGGAGGGTCATTTTGCATCTTCTAGAGGTGATCATTCCAATTGCATGATATAAAGTCTCTATAAATAGATCAATAGTGGTTATAGGGGAAGTAATTCTGTAGGATTTTTGTTCTCAGGTTCTCTATGATGGTATTTTTTTCTAATCCAATCATGGCTCTTACTCTGGGTTTATGGATGTTGCATCCTTTCAAGCAGATATTTTTCTTGAAATTTGTAGATGGATTTGATTGTAGAGGCATGTGGATCAATTTTTTGTTCTTATAGATGAAAATTTCAAGATCAGAGTTGAGTCTAGTTTTCGTTAAGAGTTTTATTTACATTAATCAAGAAGTCTACTAATTGTTTGATAATTTTCTTATGATTAAATTAGATTGGTGGGTATTATATTTCCCAAATTTTAACCACATAAGTCTAAATCATGTCAAAGAGATCCTAATTTTTAGGTTAGGGAAGGAGAAATATTCTATAAGTTATAAATATATAGGGTAGAGTAGTCAAGACTTACACTTCCTTCTTCATTCCCAGTTGATTAACCATGTTAGCAAAATGTTTGATAAAAGGATAAAAAATAATAATTTTTTTGATTCTTTATCAAATAAGATCTTAGTGGGGGGAAGGAGAGGTTTTCATATCTTGATCCAATATATTTCAAGGAATACTCATTGCATATGGGTGGAAGATAAATATTTGAGGGTGGATCTGAAGTAGAATTTAGAGATTTTATTTGGTTTATCAGTGGAGTCTCTTTATTCTGTAATGAGGGCAGTCTTGTAGGATTGTAGTACATTATCAAGGTATAAAATAGGTAGATATTCCATCATTTTAATAGATTTCATATTACGGGGAGGTGTGTAAGGCCAAAAAAAAGTGTCCTCTTCCAAACCATCCAAACTAGTGACTTTCAAGGATGTAGTTAGAAATGTTACATCTGATTCAAAGTCTAAGTAGTCTCTTCCTTATCCTCAACATTAAATTGTGGATAAAGTATCATAGGTTCCATCTGTTGATTTTTTTACTCAGGATGTTTTAGATTATCAACATGCCCTTTTAAAATACACATTAATTTATAGATTCAATGGTTTATGGCATAAAACTATAGCATCATATCAATGGGTTTCTAAAACATGGAAAAAAAATGTGAGATAACCCTCTATTTGAAAGTATTTTTTATTGTGAATTTCCATTAGTAGGATGACTATAGGAAAATCCTTGTATATGATCCCTAATTTTGGGGGAATGCATGCTTGTTTATCACTCAATGGTTTTTAAAATTTGATCTGAATACACTTTCTATAATAAAGATGAATTTTTGGGTTAGCTTTTCACATCTTCCCTTGCATTTCTAGATAATGTTTAAGGTGATCAAAAGAGATTAGGAATGATTTTCCTTAGGTTTATGCACATATGATAATATATGTGTGGAGTTAGATATTAGCCAAGTAATTTCAAATAAAATTATCCTAAAAATGGTAGACATCTTCATGCTCAAACTCTAGATTATAAAAATAAAGTGTTTATGTGTTGTAACTATAGATTTCTAGGGCATCTTCAGGCCTCTTATCTTCAACGTTGATATCAAGTGTCAAATAAAAAGGGGGTGAAGAAAAAATCAAGTAGTTAGAGTGACCTTGATCTAGAGATGGGAGTTGAAGATGTTTTTAGGATACTATAAGTAATTAAAAATTAGAGATGAAAGAGAAAGAGAGTAGTGATCCATAAAAATATATTAAATAAGTGGTACCACTTGAAGGGGGTGTTGCAAAGAATCAAAGTTTAACTTTGAAAATTATAGTAGGGGGTCTTAAGAGAGGTCATAAATCTAAGAATTTAGATTTAGATAAAGAGTCATATTCAAAGGAATTCTCAAATTTCTAGAATCTAGAAAAGTAGTTGGTTATGATAGACACATACCATGGTCTATGGCAGGAGGTAAAAAAGAAGAAAAGAAATAAAGGTAGGATGGATAATCTCTTGGATTATTTCCCCTCTCAATAAAATTTGCTATCTTTTGGGAATGATTCAATGGTAGTACAAGTGTTCTATCTTTTTGTTGGATGGTAGTTGGTAGTTTGGATTTTTATTGGCCTTTTGACTATTGGGTTTATTATTATTTTATTAATCTTAGTGTTTTAGCCAGGTTTGTTTGTAATCTTGTTTTTAAATAAATGGGAAAGGATATTAATAAACCTGATATCTATCAAAAAATATATTAAAATAATCATTTTTTTTTAAAGTATGATTCTTCATTATTTTTTTACCTTTCACAGATTAATTTTTTGATTTATGATTTAATTGTTATGAAGTTGTAAGGTAAACTTTTAGTTTTATGTTGAATTATTTAATAAAATAAACAAACTTCAAATAATTTTTTTGCACACTAAATAATACTAAATCAAGTCTAAAATAATTTTCAACTAAATTAATAGAAATTTGGGACCCAACATAGTTTGTTTTATAATTCTAGGGCTCACAGTTAGCCCACAAATAAAATTGTAAGATCACCATATAGGGTAATGGAAACATAATAAACTCAACTATAATATACAACTAGGAGTCTCAAATAACAACTTAATTAAATTAAGAGGATTCTAAATTCACCCCAAACCAAAACCCTCATTAAATTAATCTAATACCATACATATGAAAATGTAAAATACACAAATAGAATCCACAAAGAGTTTTAATACTTATCAATACTATAAACTCACCCATTATGGGTGACAATTTATAGTCTCCACATTATGGGCTGGAATAAGAAGTAATTTGGAGTGGCCCCCTTGTTAAACCCCTTCTCTATTACCATAAAAGGACCTTGGAAACATGAGGATTTCCATTTTCCCAAACACCATGTATTGGAGCTCCATAGGAAAACTTGTAACTTAATTCCCTTACCCAAACCCTACTCATGAAGGCATATACCATGTACACAATATAATCCCTTTTGGGGAACATAATTGTACCACTTTAAATTTAAAAATGGTTTGAAAAATAACTCAAAAACATGGATTGGTTTTTCATCTCTGATTAAAAAGAGGTAACAAAAAACATTCATGGTATCCATAGGCCCAACCATGGAAAATGACTAGAAAATAGGGTAAACCCAGTAACCATACCTTTTAAAATTAAAAGGCAAGAAGGGAAAATAAATTTAATCCTTAAAACAATAAAATGAAACATGCATGGGTGACATGAAATCATACCTTATCTCCAAAACTTGACTTTACATAAATGGTTTCTTTTACAAGTGTTTTTGGAAAGTTAACTCCTAAAAAAAAGCTCTCCCACTCCTATAAGATCCTTATTTCCTTCCTCAAACTTTCTTCCACTCTCTAATTTTAAAATGATCTAAAACATTAATGAAAGGAAGTATTTCCCTCAATTTTAATGTAAAAAACTCTAACCTATGGCCAATGAGAAGGTGAAACATGTCCCTTCCCATTATTTGGATCTTCAAAAAAATGTCTTCTCTAAGGATTAACTCACATTGAACACTCATGAGAGTAAGAAAGGTTTTCCCATACTATTTAATTTTATCTCTTCCTAATGCCATAAATGGGCACATGAGTTTTTATATAACATATTTAACATTCTAAAAAGGTCTTATCCCATCCCTTGGTCAAAAGAGGTTTTAAATACACTTACATTGTCTTTATAACACTATTTATCAACTTGTACATGGGTCAAAATTATCATTAATTTTTTTTTTAAAGGGCCACTTAAGTGGTTTACACATTTACCTTTATGATTTTATTTAAATTTAAAGTGACTCCTAAGGTATTATAAAAAATGTTTGAATAGTGCCAAGTGTGTGTGAATAATTCTTGGAGGGTCAAAGAGGTTCAAAACACAAGACTACATTAAAAGATAACACTAGGATTAGATTTTAATATAAGGGATGAAATATTATTCTAATATAATAATGTTAATATTATGATTGATTGTAGGAGAGATTTTATCCCTGAGTGGTAGAAAGTTTATGTAGGAAGCTCAAGAGTCTTACTAAAATATTAAATGAATAGTCACATTCTTGGCTATATATTATTGTAATCATCAATTCTTCATTGATATAATAACCTTGGTTTGTACCAATTCACATTATTTATTGTCTTTCAATTCTTATCTTGACATTGGTATTAGAGCACGGCTTATTTAATTGATTTTTTCTTTCTCCATTCTTCCTCTTTTCAAATTCCATTCTAACCCAATCATTTAAACTCAAAAATTATTCTTTTATTGCTTAAGACTGTGGTATATCTCTTCTAGGAGGTGTTTCATTTATTTAAGTGTTATTTACATCTAAATGATATCCTAATTCTCTAATTTTATACTATTTTGAGTTGTATTCATTCAAATTTTAACCTGTTGGAAGGTGTATTATTTAGTAACTATTTTTTTGAAGGTGTTTTAGCATCCAAAATGGTGTTTTCACATGCTTTATGCTAAATATTGATATTTTTTACTATTTTGATTGATTCAAAGTGGTGTTCTAGTTGAAAATATGTGTGGAATAGCATAATCATCAATTTTTAATTATTTTCCTCAGTCTTAGACTTGAAACCAAGGAGTTACATATATTTGGGGTGGGGGGGAGAGGGGGGGGTTCACATGTTTATTATCATGTGGCATCATTCTATACTATTCAATAATAATGTTCAGACCTACATTGGCTGAATATTCTATTATATAAATGTGTACTTGATATTTTCACTATATTTTGGTGTGTACAAGCTAACATCAAGGTGTGGTGGTTGTCTTGTGTTATGTGGCAACATCTACATCTAAAATAAATGTTATTTATTGATTAATTTTAGTTTTTTCTTCAAATCAATGTGGAGGTATATGAACAACTCTAACAAAGGAGTTTTAAACATTCAATTAACCTTCTAAGTGGTAAGATAAGTAAATTTAATTATTTTTATGTTTTTACTCAAACTAAACCATAATTTTTGAATGGATAATATTCCCTCAAGGGAATAATAAGATTTTTTTTTCATTTTTAACTTATTCAAAACAAAAAATGAGTCATTTAAAATTTGTAATTTACTTTGTTTTTAAAAAATGAGCAAGATTTGAAAATAAATCATTTTTTACAAAATAAAACCCATTCATAACATTCAATATTAATAGTGCCTTTGGTTCACATTTATGATTCATGTCATCATGATTAAACTATTGAACTTATAGCCTAATATAGCTACAATAACAATGTTTGTAACATCATCCCTAAAAATTACGATGAAGAAATAAGGAAAATTTCATTTCCTCATTCCCTTTATTACCCATTTTTGACTATTACTTGATGTAAATCCTAAAAATGAGCAAGATAATGTTGAGGATATAGGTTTATCATGCCCACATATAAATAATTATCATTAAGTGGTGTCATAGAGAGATAAAATCATTTTCACATACTACCTAGGTACTATGTACCATTATATTCTCATGTGATTTAACATCTATTTCTTGTATTGTTAGGTATATTTAAAGGATGAACATCTTCCACATATTGATAGATATATAGGAATGACAATCATATAAAGATGTTTGTTCTATTGAATGGGTAATGTATATAAGACGGGAGCTTCTAGAGTGATAAATAACCATTCCCTCTCTTGATATAAAAAATATATATATTTAATAAAAATTATTTTTAGGATAAACCTAGCTAATAAATATACCTAGTTAGAATAATATATAAAAGTGGAGAACACACTTATCTTCAATGACTCTAGAATAAAATATTTTATGAGGATGATAAACCCATCAAACTAGAACAAGTAAAATAATTGTCATCCTAAAAGAAGATGAATTTGAAATCATTGGCCTTGATGTGATCCTCAATTGATGTAGAGGTGCTTCATCACATCCCTAAATGCAACACTACTTGGTAAGATTTTTAAAAATTATAGGATTTATATGATTCCCACTCAAAATTGGGGTCTATATAGTTGCATTTGAAACTATTAAATCTTGGATTAAAAAATGGAGATGTCATGAGTTTTTATTCTAAAATCTACAATCAAGCATGATGTTGATGTAACTAGTTTAAAAATCTATTTGATATCATTGAATTCATAAAGGATGTTCTTCATACATACTCAACATAATTAGAGTCATTGCAAGGAATAAATATGTTTAAGACTCTCACATTTGATTAATTGGTTGAGAAGATGGTTGAAAGAGAAAAAAACATTTGGAATAAAAATCGAGTCTATAGGAGAAATAATTTTTTAGGAAAATAAAAATGGAAATTATTCTAGTAATGTAAAAAAGTATAGAGGTAAATGGAAAAATAAAGGGTGAGACAACAAATTTAAAAAAAAAAATAATTAGAATCAAGAAAAGTAGAATGACAAACAACTCTTATTTTTCAAAATATGTGAAATGAAAGGAATTCATGAGACCAATGAATGAAAAAAATCATGGGATAAAATTAAATCTTACAAAAAATATAAAGTATAAAAATAGAATAAAAATAAAAACTCAGAACTAGATTTATCTCAAGTTTCTTATGAATGTGTACTTTTCATATTTAATGAAGCACATAATGCCTTAGAGAGTTAAACCTAGGATAATTTTTGAGTTATATGCATTGGTTACCTAAAACATGTGACTTTAAAAAGGGACATATTTTATGTGTTTTATGAAGAGATTTATTTTTCAATATTTTTTTTAGATAAAACAAGTTTATGACCTAAAGGAAAAGGTTAAATCTAACACAAGTCACTAGGACTTCCACACATCATTCCCCAAGATGTATTATACCTTCCTCAACTAAAAATAATATTTTTATCTATTTTGATCATTCTAAAACAAATCCACTCCATTCTATTTGATGATGGAGAGGTGAAAGTCATAGGTAAATGTAATATAGTGGATATGAGGAAGGGAAAATGTTAAAAATTGGGGGTGATCACTTTGTGCCAATAAAGTTTTATCATCTTTCTAAATAAGTAATTCCATCAAGTCTTTTTTTTCATGGCATATTTTTAAAAATACATTATGAAAATGTCAACACAATGTATAAAAATGGTTTTATAGGCTTGCCAAATGATATGTGTTCTTTTTCTAATGTTTTATGTTTGTGGTCACAAGTACTTCATGTTGTAAATTGATCAATACAGTATGATGAATTGGCTATATTTTCTAAATAATAAATTATAAGCATTCAAAATGTTTCAAATGTTTAAAATGATGGTTGAAAATAAATCCCAATCCCACATTTGGATACTCAGGACTTATAATAGTGGTGAATTCACTTCAAAGGTTTTTGAAAACTATGTCAAGAAGAACATAATCAATAATCATCTAATAATTCCTTACACTCCTAAATATAATGGAGTAACTAATTGGATGAATAAAAAAATGATTAACATGTTTCAATAAATTTTATACTTTCAAGGGATAAACCTATATTTTTGGGTAGAATTAGCTCAAGCAAAAGTGTACCTCCACAACAAGCCATCATAAATAGCCTTAAATATGAAGACTCTATATGAAGTCTAGTGTGATCTTCTCCCTTCATTGCAACATATTCATATTTTTTGTATCCACATGCTATGTATTGATTCCCATGGAAAAAGGGAACCAAAATAGAATATAAGAGTCATAAATGCACATTTTTGGGATACACATATTATTAAAAATCATATTGGCTATTTGATAATAAAATAATAAAGTTATCATTTCAAGAGATGTCATATTTTTTGAAACAATAAAAGACACAACAAACATCAATCAAAAATTGAATTGACATGATAAATATTCCAATTTTGATTATTTCAAAGAGGTTGATATGGAGGTTCCAAAAATTGATGGGGGAACATACAATTAGGAAATATTTGAATCTCTATTGACTTTGGTAATTGAATATAACACTCTTCATGTAAAATAAAATGGAACTTTATCACAGTAGGGTCTGATCTTTGAAAGTGAAGGATATTAAAAAATATAAAAAGAGGTAATAATGATTCCACAAGATACATATAAAAAGATACCAAAATGGGTCAAATAGACATTGAAATATGCCAAATATAATGAGGTTTGAAAAATAGGCACTTTAAATGCACACATGATCCCACAATAATCAAATAGGTTCTTAGATGAACTTCAAGATAAGATAGAAAATATTACCTTGGAAGACCCTCATAAAAAATAATTCAATGTTTATTTTGATTCTAAACCCACTTCCTTCAAATACACGTTAAAGCTTGTTGTATTAAAAATGCATTGAGATGTGAGTATGATGTTTTGGTCAAAAATGGAAATTGGTTGATCCTCCAATCAACTATAAAAATATTAGATCTAAGTGGTTTTTTTTTTAACAATTAAAAATCAATTATATAACTTGAAAAGCACAAATAAAGGCTTGTTACAAATGCATTTACTTAAAAATAAAGAATTGGCTACAATGAAACCTTTGTACTAACAATGAAATATAATAACATTCAAACCATGTTAGCTTTGGTAGCTCATAGCAGATGGAAATTTCACCAAATGGATTTTAAAACTACATTTTTGAATGGTTGTCTCAAGGATATAGTGCACATGATTCAACATGAAGTTTTTATAACAAATTTCCAAGAGAAAAATTTGTGAAAACTAAAAAAATCATTGTATGGTTTGAAACAAACCCCAATAACATGGTATGACAAACTCACTAAGAACCTCATGAAAATGAACTTAAATTTTTTTGAGTTATAATATGCAACTCTTTTGGTCAAAATAGTTGACAAAATAACTATATTTATAGTGGTATATGTGGATGATATGTTCATTGCATGAAACAATGAGAGATACACTATAAAATTCAAATCAAAGTTGTTGAAAGTCTTTAAATTCAAAGATCTAGATTGTCTTCATTTATATTTGGGTATATATTCATAAGTAAACATAAATACATTATTGAAATTATGAGCATGTTTATAATTATAGATTGTAAGCCTCTTAGTATGCCCATGGAACAAAATATGAAATTTATATCAAAAGATACCAAATATTTAGTAGATGCTACTAAATACATACAAATCATTATAAGTCTAATATATGTGCCATAAATAAAAGATATATTTATTTTTATATTGGTTTTATTTATTGATTCATGTAAAAACATATATAAATTCACTATTTATTAAAAAAAATAATCCTTCAATATCTCAAAAGAAGAGAGAATTTTGAGCTCAAATACTTCAAGGTAGGAGACTTTAAACTAGTCAGATATTCGAATTCTATCATATTGGTGATTTTAAAGATGAAAATATAATTCAAGGGGTCTAATGAATTTTGTAACAATAATTTTCAATTAGAAATCAAATAATCAACCATTGCTGGTAATTTCTTCAACATGAGTAGAATACATGGTAGCCTCAAAGGCAACCAAAGATATTTTGTGGCTCGAAAGGGTTATTTAAAATTTTCATAAATAATAGGTTTTGTCAACACCTATCATGGTTGAAAACACATATGTAATTAAAATGTAAAATAATTTAGTGTTTGTTGATGAAACTAAGCACATCACACTAATTTTCATTTGATTCAGAATTATGTTAAAGATGGTAGTGTAATATTTCTATAATTTCCTACTGCATAGCAACAAGTAGACATTTTGAAAAAAGCATTGGAAAGAGAAAATTTCAAAAAATTTAGAGGCATGATTCACCTCATAATAACCCATATAAATTAATGTGGGGAGTAATGTTGAAGCATTGTTCCTATTGTTGAGGTTTGCCATTAATGTCAAAAGTTCTTAAGAAAGGTTTTCATGAGGTCATCTAAGAATGTAGCTATGAGAGAGGATATTGATATTGATATTGATAAGTGTTTCAGTTTTTTTAAGAGTGTAAGACATGATTGGTATATGTTATTATGACTACATGAGTTATGTGAAGGTCAACATGGAAGGTATTTATTGTCAAAATTATCAAGTTCTTGAGCCTAGTAAGTGATTTGAGAAGGTATATGGATAAGATGTCTAATATTGTGCATGAAGGGTCATGATGTCATGGTAAGATGAATTAAAACATTAATTAAATGTTTTATTAGGTTTATTGATCATGCATATGAGGCATTGGAGCACTCATGTGAGTCTCAGGGTGAACATATAGGTGTAAGGCCTATAGACCTTATCTGCACCTAGACCATTTCTAGACCTTGCTTGGCCTAACGAGGCATCATGATATATTATCCAGTAATTTTAAGGATTTAAAGTATTTTTTTGGCATGATAAAGGCTTATTTATTTTTGGAATGAGGTGGAGAGTGCATGGAAAGAATCATGAAGGTTATTTTTTAAGCCTAATATGGTTTGTAGGTCAAGGTCTAATAGAGTAAAGAGAGAGAGAGTGTGGCCTAATGGGGTATGAGGTTATATTTCCAATGATATTATGGAAAATTTATTTTTTATATATGTATTATATGTTGTTTTAATCATTTTCACAAAAAATTAAGTCATGGTTTGCAAGAAAATGTATGAAAAGTAGTTTTAAGGTCTCTCAGGTCCACAAAATGAAAGGTTTACAATCCAATAAGGAATTTCAAGGGTAAATTTTCATGTGTAACATATGAATGAGAACTTAATATATTCATTGTATATGGGTAAGTATCTTGGCTCAAAATTCTAGGCATTATTTTTTCAATTAAGGGGCTATGCTTTATGAATGATCGTTAAGAGTGACTATAGGTTTAAACCCTTGTAGAACCCTAATAAGGATCCAATGTTGAATATGTTGATAAAAAATTCCCATAATGTTCTCAAATTAATTAAAAAACTACTAGATATTGTGATCAACTCTCCTAGACACCTCCAAGAATGATTGAGTTGTTAGGTGTGTGAGTAAACCCTATAGGAAAGTGCACATTTCTTAGAGATTTATTGTAGTAGTTAGAGTTGACCACATCAAAGTATGAAAATAATTATAAGGATAAGTTTGAGACTTTTATTTTATTTCCATGATTTTTTCTAGTAGGTTATATTCCTTAGATGTGTTAAATTGATCGTTCGACATAACCTATTGCTAACAGGTCTGATGGTGCAAATAGTAAGAAGCCCAGGTAGAAGTGAGAAGATGATTAGGGATATGTTATCATGGAAAAGGGATGAATAAAAATGAATGTATAAATTATATAAGAATTTTATTACATTTTCATGTTGGAAATTTTTTTGGAAATCATTTTATATAGTAAAACATTGGTCTAGCTCAATAAGGTCTATGTATAATAAGGTCATGAGATTGATATGCAAGACCAATATGTCCATTTAACAATGTTATATTTATATATAATAATGGTATAATGATCACATAGGATCATCCAAATGTATCATGAGTCTTTAAAAATATTCTTTTAGGTGTTGAATATCAAGTTGTTCATGATTGAGTTTTGGAGTGTTATGGCAGTTCAAAGTGGGCTATTTGCAGAGAAGGGTTTGAGTCCTTTTGTCCTAAGTTGTAAAGTCTAAATCACATGGTGATGACCCTAATGTCATATAATTTTTGAATATTTTATTTATTACCATGTTTATTTATCTAATTTGTGTTTTATCTTTAGTAGTTCAAGATAGACTTTTTAGGTATAGACATGCCTAATTGTAAATAGTACTAATGACATGCTTCAAATGGTGGTTGGAGCTAAAATGTGTCATGGACTGAATATGATCTTAGTAGGGGTAATTTTGAGTGGAATATTAATTTTTCATAATGTGTATGAATTTTAAAATTACTTTAATAATATCAAAGTGTAATATGTGTTAATCAAGGCCTAATTGAATAAGGTCTCCTTAAGGCCTAAAAGAGGTTTTCATCCTATATGCTGTGACTGACCTATTATAATGTTTGATACATGTTTTTATCATGTTATAAGGCCTATTTCATGAAAAATATAAGTGGTTAAGTGGGTATGACTGACCAATATTTGTATGACCAAGAGCCTAGTATAATAACAAGGTAAGGAATTTACTTAGATGATTCACAATAGTAGAATTCTATATGGAAAAATTAAGAGCAAAATGAGAAAATTGACAACAACAATTGGTGAAAGAGAATAATAATTGAATATTATATCTTAAAGACTATAAGGGGGAACCTCCAAAATAATGCAATAAGAACAAAATTCACAATATGATGATAAAATACTAACCACTACCTCCTATATATACTCTACTTATCCATGCTTATTCCAAAGGCCAGCCATAATAAAAACATCAAGAAATATAACAAGATAATATGAATATGTGTTAGCTACAAGTCAGCCACACATATCCCTAGGAATACTATAGGTTAAGGGCATAACATGCCCCTCCCATTCAAAACAACATTGTCCTCAATGTTGAATCAAACCATTATGTTTCTATAGGAATGCTTCATCCTCCCATGTTGAATCTTTAAAATATAGGTTCTTCCATTTGACCAAATACTGCTTAATGGCTCTAGTCTACAATTGCTTAGTACACATGTGAAGGATCTCCTTATATCTAGAATGACTATGCCATCTTCATATAATTCATGTAACTCAATTTGAGTGAAAATTCTATGTCTAATTACTTTCTTTAGGCAAGATACATGGAATATCAGATGTATGTGAGTGGCTAGTGGTAATTTTAACTTGTAAGCCACACTACCAATTTTATGCAAGATTTGGTAAGGGTCATAATACTTAGGTGATATATTTTTATCCTTTTTTTTTATTCAAAGACATATATTTATATCGATGAAAATGCACAAAGACCCAATCACCTATTCCATAATGCCATTCACTATGGTATTGATCTACTTGTTGATTCATTTGATTTTGTGCCATTAATAAATTCTATCACAAATCAAATAACACCTCCTATTGATGGTGAATGCATTCCTCAAAAGCTCAAAACTTAGGATACACTATCAAAACTAAATTGATAGATGGGGGGTGATACCCATAAAATGACATAAAGGAAGACATCTTATAAGAATTGTTGAAAGAAGTATTATACCACCATTCAACAAGTTGAAGCCAATGAACCCATTTATCCTATTTTCATAAACAAAACAAAAAACATACCCTTCGATACATTTGTTGACTACCTCTATATTTCCATCAGATTGAGGATGATAAGATGAGTTATGAGCCAACTGGGTACCTAAACATGCAAAAAATCCAGTCCAAAAATTACTACTAAATATGGGATCTTGGTCACTTATAATGATCTTTGGAGTGCCATACAATTTTTTTACTGTATTTAGAAAATAAAAATCTATTGTGCCAGTAATAAATGGTCGTGATAAGGATCAAAAATGAACATTCTTGGTGAGTTCATCCATAACTACCATGATAACCTTTTTACCCTCAAACCTTGGTAACCCTATAATGAAATCCATGGTTACCTCTTCCTAATGCTAGCTAGGTATGGATAAATGCCACAAAATACATGGGTTATTAATGGTTTCACCTTTATTTTATTGGCATACCATGAATTTAACCACATATTTCCAAACATCCCCATTGAGTCCTTACCAAAAAAAAATCTTGCTTGATTCTATGATATGTCTTCAAAAATTATGAGTGTCCTCCAAGTGGAGAGGCATGAAGTTCCTAAAGAATTTTATGTTAGAGAGAATGATTACAAAGGTATAATCAATGTTTATACCATAATCTATTCCCTTTCCATGTAAATTGTTTAGATTCATTATAACCTTGTTGAAGATTGTGAATCAAATCCTTGGTAACATTTCATTCTCTCATTCTAATCTTGCTTCCTTTAACCAATCTGCATGTCATATGGTCATGGTGCATAGCAATGCCTCAAATAATTCATCCCATCAAGAGAGGGCATAGACCATCACATTCTCTATTCCTTTATTATACACTATTTAAAAATCATATCCTACCTTTTAGTCACATATTTTTATTTTTCTTTAGATGACAAAAATTGTCCCAAAAAATATTTCAGGATATCATGATCAATATTTACCTAAAAATGATGATCCATCAGATACAGTCTCCATTTCTTCATTTAATATAGAATAACCATCATATATTTCTCATATATTGGTTTGAACCTATTTTTTCCCTTAAGTTGGTGAATTTTAAATGTTAGTGGTATGCCTTCTTGCATGAGTACATCCCCATTGCCATATCATGATGCATCACACTCCACAACAAAAGTTTCTGAAAAATCAAAAGTAGTCAAAATTAGAGTTATGCACATAATGATTTTCAACTATTCAAAGGACTTGGTATTTGAATCAATCCATTGGAAGGAGTCTTTCTTTGGCTAATAGATGAGTGGGACTACAGTGCTACCATAATTTTTGACAAACCTATGATAGTAACTAGTTAGCCCCAAAAATCCATGAAGGTTATTGAGGGTCTTGGGAACCAACCACTCCATCATTGCTTGGATTTTCTTAGGATCAAATTTCACTCCTTAATTTGAAATAATATGATGCAAGTAATCTACCTCTTAGACACCAAAATCACATTTAGAAGGTTTGGCATAAAGATGATGTTGTTCTAGAACTAAAAGCACCTGTTTCACATGATTCAAATGGTCTTCCCAATTTTTGATATAGATGAGTATATCATAAAAACCACTAATACAAACTTTCTCAAAAATGTCCTAAAATTAGTATTCATCAAACTCTAAAATGTAGATGGTGCATTTATGAGGCCAAAAGGCATGACCATAGATTCATAATGGCCTTCATGAATTTTGAAATCTATTTTAGGTATGTACTCATTGTGGATGTGAATTTGATGATATCCAGAGCAAAGATCTAACTTGGTAAAATAAATATCACCAAGCAATTCATCTAGTAAATTATCAATTATTAGAATAGGAAACTTATCTTTGATGGTATATTTATTGAGTCCTTTGTAGTCTAGGCACATAGTCTATCATTATTTTTCCACATCATGATGACCAAGGAGGAATATTCACTTTGACTATCTTGGATGATTCCTACCTCCAACATCTCTTGTACCATATTTTTAATTTCACTCTTTTGGGCATAGGGATACTTATAGGGTCTAATATTGGGTGGTGTACTTCCTCGAATGATTATGATGGCATGATCATGTGCATAACTTGGAGGAAGTCCTTTTGGCATGTCATAAAAATAATATAATGGTCATTCAACACCTTTTAAAAATCAAGATGTGTAGATTCCTTGGTTGGTTGAACTTGCATGGAAAATAAGCATCCCAGAACTTTTTGCACCTTTTTTGAGAATCTTCATCATCTGGTGGGAACTAACCAATTATGGAGATTTAGCTCATAATATATGTAGTTTAAAAGTCCTTTCTTCTGAATGGAACCTCAAGAATAATTCTTGGAAATACATCTCAATAGTGCCCAAAGTGGTGAGCCATTACACTCCCAAAATAATGTCATATCCTCCAATGGGAATAATAAACATAGGGGAATCTAATAAATAATCTCCCATAGGAAGCTATATACTATGATATTTACTATAATAGTTGACCATACCACCATCTACAATCATGACTTTAAATTTTGGGGCTAGGTAAATGAGATAATTCAAATGAGTAGTCAACTTAATATTAATGAAGTTGTGTACTCCCAGAGTCAACTAACATAGTCACCTTTTGTTTATTCAAGAACCCCACCACCTTAAGATTTTGTGGAGTACTAATTCTTGAAAGAGCATGATAGGAAATAGTAGGTTAAGAATCTTAATATTCATCCTCAGGTTCTTCTAAATCTTCCCCTAAATACTCTTTATCTTCTTCCTCTTCATTTGCACCAGTAATGTAAAATAACTTCTTTTCATCACATTGATTCCCTTTGATCCATTTACTATCATAGCCTGAACATAAACCTTTTGTATGCTTTTCTTCCACTTGTTGAGGTGTTAATCAGGTATTTTAATGAAATGATGATTCTAAAAAGGTACATTCATGAACATTGGTGAAATGTCTTCATTTTATCAGCTATTTTTCCTCAACCATGCATGCCTTTTGTATGGCCTCAAATACACTTATAGGATGAAACATGCAAACCTCTAATTGGATGTTATCTTTGAGGTCACCCAAAAATAGGTCAGTCAAATTGTCCTCAATGATGTCTTTCACACATAAGGAGATATTTTAAATTGATTAATGTAATCCTTGATAGTCTTAGTTTTTTGTAATTTGGCTAGCTGATTGAAGTTATTTTCAAAGAGATTATTGTGATAGTGGAGCTATAACTCCTCAAAAAATATTAACCATAAACCTAGGGTACCCTTCTTTTTCTTTTGAGCACACAACCATTGATACCAAATGAATGGCTCAGGTTCTAGATATATAGAGACCATAACCACTTTTTATGAACATGGAAACTAATGTAAATAAAATAAATTTTCAATTTGAGTGAGCCAAGTGAGTGGATCATTACCATCAAACTTATACAGGTCCACTTTTGGCAACATTGGCTTAGGGCCATAATTAGTGTTGGTATTATTTGGAGTAGGAAAACCAAATTGAAGTGGTGGAGGAGTATTTTGTAGTGACTGAGATAGAAAATTAGCTAATTACCTAGATATTTGTTGTAATTGATCCTTCACACTATCCAAGTCCCCTCTCAAACCTGTAATGTCCTTTTAAACCATATCTAAATCATCTTTTTCACCATGACCTACAAATCTAACTCAATTTTTTAAACTACCTCTAAAATAGATGGATTAGAAGTTTCATATACCATTTCATCCTTGTGATGATTTTTTGGAGTTTATTACCCTTTCACACATCTAAAAGTGTTTAGGCTAGCCATGTACAAACCTTAGGTGGGTTTTATCCCTAAAAAAATGTACTGGTGAAATACATCATTATAATTATTTTATCAAAATGAATCTAATGATTTCTATTATGCATAGGGGTAAAAATATTTTACCCAAAAAATTATACTAGTATAATATACTATTGTGATCACCTTGCAAAGATGAATCTAATGACTACTAATTTTCAGAAGGTAAAAAAAAAATTGGAACCCAAAAAATGTTTTTCATCTTTTTAGTGCTCAAAATACTAGATCTAAAAAATACACCATAGAAACTTACCCAAATTGATGCTCTCATACCACTTTAAGGAAATTACTTAGATTATTCACAATAGTAGAATTATATATGGTATAATTAAGAGCAAAATCATCAGATCCACAATAATAATTATTGAAAGAGAAAAATATTTGAATATTATATCTAAGCCACTTTGAAGGGGAAACCTGCACAATAATAAAATAAGAATATAATTCATAATATGATGATAAAATACTAACCACTACCTCTTATATATACTCTACTTAGTCACAGTTATTTCATAGGCCAACCATACTAGGAACATCAAGAAATATAAAAATATAATATGAAGATGTGTAAGCCATAATTTAGTCACACATATACCTATATGCACTATTGTTTGTAAAATCTAATTGATTAAGTTTGTATGGGTGACCAAGAGGTGTATGATCAAGAGCTTAGTATAATAACAAGCCTAATAGGCATAATTGTCTAGCTAGAGGATGAGGGAGTTGAAGTGAAGAATATATCACTTTGAAGAGAAAATTAGGTCTCATATACCATAATAAGGGTGCATAAAATATATCATGAAGATATAATAGGGATATTATATATTAATATCAAGGTCATATGATGTAATCAAATCAAGAAGAGGACTAGTTGAGTGAAGAAGCCTAAAACATAGTTTGAGAGGGCTAAGAGTGTGAAGAGATGAAGAGGTGGTCATAATCAGTTAGTTGATCAATAAGGTGTACTAAAGGTGATCAAACCAATTAAGTGACTAAGTTGGTATTAATTCATATAGGGGGTTAGTGCCTCTTTCCAAGTTGGTACTTGTTAAAGCTTAGTTGAGTTGGTGTTTAGTTAGTTGGGGTTGGTGCTCCATGTGAAGTAGGTGCTATAATAAATTTGTTGTTTGTCTTATATTACTATATTCCATTTTAAAATATCAGTGGGCTTTCTTCCCCTTGATTATTTCCCACTAAAATAAGTGTTTTATGTGTTATACTCTTGTCTCATGCTCATATAAATGGTTCTTGATGTGTTTTTAGTTCACTATATTGCTTTGATAGTTCATGAATGATAAAGTAAAGTTGTAAAAGTTTTTGAAAATTGATTCACCCCCTCTCAGTCATTGTACTTCCAATAATTTGTATAAAATCTTGGTCCTTTAAAGTAAGTCTAACATCTTAAAGGTGATCCTAAGAAGCACAAGATGTCAAGTGATCAAATGGAAGAAAACAACATATATGATGAAGAAGTATACAATGATAGTGAAGAAGGAGAAGCTAAAGTAGACCTTGAAAATGAGCTCATAAGTTCCCTTTATGATTTGAATCATCGAAAGAGGACTATCAAGTAACTCAAGAATCAGTTAGAAGGTGTCAATACAAAGTTTAGATCAAAGGAAGTTGAGTATAACCAATTGAAGATAGAGCTATATTCCTTAAAGTTTGAACATGAGAACCTCATAGAAAAGATGAACAAGTTTGAGAGAGAGAATGAAAAAATAAAACAAGTCAAGAGTACCAACATGAAAATACTAATAAATCATCCAAATACAATAAAGGATAAGCCATCATGGGATCATGGGAAAAGTAGTAATTAGTCAAGAAGTAAGCACATAAATGTTGTTTGCTACATTTGTCACAATATTATACACATTACAATATTATGATCTAATAGAGTTCGAAGGCCCTTAAGATTAAACAAGATGTATGAATCTACTAGAGTACATGAGAAGAATCAAACATTGATATGAAAGCCAAATCAAGTTAGGACTAATCATATTGAGCTCAAGATTCAAGATGGACTATTTGTTAAAGAGGAATAAAATATTAAAAAGGATTCCATGCTAACTCAGACTACCTTTCACATTAAATATGAAGGCATGAAATGGTATATAGATAGTGGTTTCTCAAACCATATGATATGAGATAAAAATAAGTTTATCTCATTAAAGAAGAATGATACATGAACAATGAGGTTTGGAGATAACACAATTGCTATTATAGTTGGCAAAGGTGTCTTGAGTTTGGATAATGGGAAGACTAAGACACAAAATGTGTTGTATGTGGAAGGCTTGAAACATAACCTACTTAGTGCAAGTAAAATGTGAAATCAAGGACACACATAACCTTTCATGATAAAGGGTGTGAGATAAAGAGAGCCAAATTAGGAAGGTTAATTTTCAATGCTAAGAAGATTAAGAAAAATGTATATGCCTTGAATGAAATCAATAAGGAGAGATGATTCATTAGAAAGATAGATGAAATTTGGATAGGGCATAGAAGGATAGGTCACCTAAACTTTGATAATATAGTCAATATTAGAACTAAGAAGTCTGTGAAGAACATGCCTAAGATCACAAAACTTACAAACATACTTTATAAGGCATGTCAACATGGTAATAAGACTAGAAGAAGGTTCATGTCCAAGGATTACTCTACTACAAGACCCTTGGAGTTAATACACACTGATCTTTGTGGGACCACAAGAATTCAAATCATTCAAGGAGATAGTTAATTCATATTACTCATAGATTATTACATAACACTGACTTGGGTTGCATTATTGAAATAAAAGTTAGAAGATCTTGGTAAGTTCAAGGCATTCAAGGCTCTTTTTAAAAATGAAAAGAATGGAAAAATCAAGTGCCTAAGGTCTGATAGAGGAGGAGATTTTTGGTCTAATTATTTTGATGACTTTTATGAGATTCATATAATGAGGAGATAATTTTTAGAAGCTAGGACACCTTAGTAGAATGGGTTAATATAAATGAAGAATAGGATAGTTCAAGAGATGGATATAACTATTATAAATAAGTATATATTATTTGATGGATATTGGAGAGAGGTAGTAAGCACTTCAGTCTAAATTTTAAATAGAGGAAAGATAAGGAATAATGGAAACAACACTCCTTATGAACTATATATGGGTAGACATATCAATGTGGAACACTTTAGAGTATTTGGGAGAAAATGTTTCATAAAAATAGATGATGAAGACTTGGGAAAGTTTTATTATAGATATAATGAGGGTATATTATTAGGATACTCATCAATGAGCTTATCCTATAGATGTTATAACATAAGGCTATAAAAGATAGTGGAAATCACCAATGTGAAGATTGATGGGACAAGGAAATCACACTCATAGTTAAAGGACACTTTATAGAATATATACTTTAATAATTAAGAGGAGACTATATAGTTTGATGAGGAAGTATAATAATTCGAAGAGAGATAGGACTCAAAAGGACCCTCATGATAGATTCAAAGAGATCACCCTGAATCTCAAATCATTGTCAATAAAAATGTAGGTATGAAAATAAGGAGAATATTAGTAAGTAATCTATAGCAAGAGAATGTTTCTCTATTATCTAATATTTAACCTAAGAATATTATAGAATAAATCAAATATTTTTTTTGGATAAGTTCTATGAATGAGGAGCTAGACCAAATAGAGAAGAATGAGACTTAGGAACTAGTTCCTAGGCCTAAAGATAATAATGTCATTGGAATAAGATGGGTGTTTAGAAACAAGTTTATTGAAGATGGAGAAGTTACTATGAATAAGGATAGATTAATATGTAAGGGATATGCACAAGTTAAATGGGTAGAATTTGAGGATATCTTTATACCAGTAGCAAGATTGGAGGTGATCAGATTATTTCTAGCTTATACAGGATTCAAAGGGTTCAAAGTATTCTAGGTGGATATCAAATATACATTTTTGAATGGGAATCTAGAAAAATAAGAGTAAATTGAGTAATTTGAGGGTTTCTCACTATTAAATGACAAATACTATGTTTTTATATTGAAAAAGGCTCTTTATGGTCTAAATCAAGCTCCTAGAGATTGGTAAGCTAGGTTGGATGGGTATCTATTAGATCAAGGATTAAAAAGAGGAGTTGCAAATATAAATCTATACATCAAGATAGAAAATGACCATCAATTGATAATAGCTGTCTATGTGGATGAAATCATATTTGGTGGAAAAATGAAAACATGACCAAGGTATTTTTAGAGGTGAAGAAGAAAGAGTTTGAGATGTCTATGCTATGATAACTATCACTCTTTCTTGGGTTGCAAATCACTCAACCTAAAAAAGGTATATTCATGCCATAATCCAAGTATATAAGAGAGATGTTGAAGAAGTTTGAGATGGAAGATTTTAAGGTAATAAGTAAACCCATGATCATAGGGTGTAAGTTGAGAAAGGAGGATGAGTCTTCAAAGGAAATGAAATGTCATATAGTGAAATGATTGGAAGTTTCTTATACACCACTACTTATAGACCTGACATAATGCAAGTAATAGGTATTGTGGGAAGGTTTTAAGTAGATCCTAAGGATAATCATATATAAGCAGTCAAAAGGATACTTAGGTAACTCAATGGGATAATATATTATGTATTTTAGTATCTAAAAAGAAAGGATTTGAATTTGATAGCCTACATAGATGCAAACTAGATAGGAAGTATAGATGATAGACAAAGTACTAGTGGAGGAGATTTATTTTGAGGAGGGTGCGTAGTTTCATGGATAAGCAAGAAGTAACCATCAATAGCATTATCCACTTTTGAGGCTAAGTACATTAAAATATATTCATGTTTTACTTAGATCATATGGATGAGATATACCCTAAAAGACTACAAGGTAGAGTATTTATGGTCATATCCCTATCTATTATGACAATAAAAGTGATATAAACATCTCAAATAACTTTGTCATGTAGTCAAGGATAAAATAAATTCCCATTAGTTATCATTTTATAAGAAAGTAGGTATGTGAACAAAGTGTTAGACTTGAATATGTTTCTAAACATGATCAAATTGTAGACATCTTGAAAAAACCACTTCTAAAGGTAACTTTTAAAAATATAAGATAAGAGTTGGGTATAATTCCTACCACTAGCAATCATTAACAAATCCAAGTACTTAGGGAGAGATAATCATGATCATTATCTCCAAGAATAGGTGATTTATTCCAAGAAGGTATGCATGGAGATAGGGGATAATGTTTTTATTATGAATCATAAACTCATAGTTTTGTGTGTTGATTATTTTGGTTTCAAGGAGTATGATCCAAAGAGTTGAAGACATCAATTTGTCATTTATGTCAAAGGGGGAGAAAGACCAAAATGGGGAGATAAGAATTATTATTTTGAAGTGTTTTTTGACATAAATGACAAAGGGATATATTGTTGAAGCATTTTTCCTATTGTTGAGGTTTGGCATTGATGTTGTCATTGATGTCAAAGGTTCTTGAGAAAGGTCTTCATGAGGTCATTAAAGAATATAGCTATGAGAGAGGATATTTATATTGATCAGTGTTGCAGTGTTTATAAGAGTGTATTACATGATTGGTATATGTTCTTATGACTATATTAGTGATGTGAAGGTCAGCATAAAAGGTATTTATTATCAAAATTGTTTAGTTTTTTAGCCTAATAAGTTAATTGAGAATGGATGTGCATAAGATGCCTAGTCTTGTGCATGAAGGGTCATGATTTATTGATGATATGAATGCACACAAGAATGAAATTTTGTATGATGTTGATTTATCATGTACATGAGGCATTGGATCACTCATGTGATTCTCATGGTGATCCTACATGGGTAGGACCTCTAGACTTAGTATGCACCTAAACCATTTCTTGACCCTACCTTGCCTAATGAAGCATCATGATATATTATCAAGGCATATGAAGGATGTAAATTATTGAGTGGTCATTGGATATATTTATTGAGTTTGATAATGAGGTGGAGAGTTCATGGAAATAATCATGAAGGTCAACTTTTAGGTTTAATGTGGTTTACAGGTCAAAATCTAAGAGAGCAAAGAGAGAGAGTATGGCTTAATGGGGTATGAGGTTATATTTCCAAGGCTAATATGGATGATTGAGTGTTTTTATAGGTATTATATGTTGACAAAGTTTTAAGTCATGATTTTTAATAAAAGGCATGTTAAATAGTTTTAAGGTCTCTCAAGTGCATAAAATAAAGAATTCTCAACCCAAGAAGGACTTTTAGGTGTTCTTGGCACATGTAACCTCTACATGAGAACCTAATGTATTCATGATATATGGTTAAGGGTATTATCTCAAAATTATAGGCATTATTTTTTGGATTAAGGGGCTATACTTTATGAATGATCATTAAGAGTGGAAATAGGTTTAAACCCTCCTTACAACCCTAATAAAGACCCAATGTTTAATATGTTAATAAAAATATCCTATAATGGTCTATAATAAATATTAAAAATATTTTATATTTTATTTAACTCTCCTAGACACCTCCAAGTGTGATTGATCTATCATGTGTATGAGTAGACCTAACAAGAAAGTGCACATTTCTTGAAGATTTATTTTAGCAGTTAGAGTTGACCAAGTAAAATATGAAAATAATTGGATGGATAAGGTTTGGAATTTTATTTGATGTAAATCATGGTTTATAGGTATGTTTTATCCCTTATATTTTCTAAACTGATAATCCAAGACAACATGTCATTAACAGGTCTAATGGTGTAAATAGTGAAACCAGGCAAAAGTGAGAAGATGATTAGGGATGTGTTATCATGGAATAGGGATGAATAAAAATGTATGGATACATTTTTAAATACTTTTAATACATTTTAATGTTTTACATAAGTTTTTTATATCATTGTATATATCAAAAATTTGCTCACAAGTTGACTTGTCTGGCTCAGTAAGGTTTGCATACAATGGGGTCATGACATTGGTCTGCAAAACCAATATTTACATTTAAAAAATTTATATTTATATTTAAAGATTTTTTAATAATAAAATTTTATAATTTAAATTCATCAAAATTATTTTAAATTATTCTTTTAGGTGTTGAAGATCAAGTTGTTCATGACTGGGTTTTGGAGTGTTCTAACAATTCTAAGTGGGCTATTTGTAGAGAAGGGTTTGAGTCCTTTTTCCCTAAGTTATAAATTATAAAGTACACAGTGATGAACATAAGGCTATATAATTTATGAATATGTTATTTATTTCCAATTTTATTTATCTAATTTGAGTATCCTCTTTAGTAGTTCAAGAAAGACTTTCTGGGTATACATAGGCCTAATTGAGAACAATATTAATGGTGTGCTTCAAATGGTGGTTGGAGATAAAAGGTTTCATGGATGAAATATGGGATTATTATTGGTATATTTAAGTGTAATATTATTTTTTTATTTCTGTGTATTAAGTTTTAAAGTGATTCAAGAAGATCAAAGAGTAACATGTACTAATAAATGCCTAATGGAATTAGGTCTCCTTAAGGCCTAAAAGAGGTTTTGGTCCTATATGTTATTACCAAAATATTTTAATGTTTTATACATGTTTTTTTCACGTATTAAGGAGTATTTTATGTAAAACATAAGTGGGTAAGTATTAATTACAACCAATATGTGTATGAGTAAGAGCCTATCATAAGAACAAGGCATTGTAGGACTAATTATCTAGCTATAGGATTAGGGAATTGAAGTGAATGATATAACACTTTGAATAGATAAATTATGAATTTTAAAACTTTAAAATGGTGCATATAATATATAATATTGGTACTATAGATGAATATCAAGTTCATATGACCTAATTAAGTCAAGAAGAGGATTGTTTGAGTAAAGAAGTCTAGAAGACAGTTTGAGAGGGATAAGAGTGTGAAGATCTAAATAGGTAGTCATAATTAGTTGGTTTAGAAAAAAAAATTACTAAATCTGATCAAATAAATCAATTATTTTATTTGGTTCTTGAGTCATCTATGGGGTTGGTTCCTCCTTTCAAGTTGGTGCTTGTTAAAGCCTAACTAAGTTGGTGTTTATCTAGTTGGGGTTGATGCTCCATGTGAAGTATGTGCTTCACTAAATTTGGTGTTTATGTTATAATATTATATTAAATTTGTATATATAAATGGGTTTTCTTCCCCTTGAGGTTTTCCCACTCAAATAAGTGTTTTATGTGTTATACTCTTATCTCATGCTCTAATAAATAGTTCTTGATGTGTTGCTAGTTCACTATATTGATTTGTTACTTAATGAATGATAAAGTAAAGTTGTAAAAGTTTTTTAAGACTGATTCACCGCCTCTCAGTCATTTTACTTCCAATAAGTAATATTATAGTAATATAATATTGTTAATCCTAGGATTAATTGGTGGATATCTTTTATCTTGTAATGATATATATAAATTTCACATAAGAAGTTAAAGATTCTTATTAGAATATTAAATTAATATTCACATTCTTAGATATATATTATTATAATATTTCATTATTAATTAATGCAATAACTTTCATTTTCAACAAATCTCATTATTTATTGTCATTCTAATCTCATTCTGACAAGGGATACATAAACCACCACATAACTAATACCAATGGTGCACTATGCTTAGCATAGTCCTAATTCCCTCATTTGGCTTCCCCTATCACCTACACATCATTTCATCCATAAAATTACACTACCCTGGGTAATCAAATGTGATAAATTTAAACATATCCAATAATATATATCAATACAAACTACATATTTAAAACATATAAAGCAAAACATATACATAATCATCATGGATTAATATACATGTGTCAATCATCCAAGCACCCATATAATCAATTACATGTTAAATTATAACTATATTTAATAGTAAGGAAATATAATGTGTATCTCAATGAAAAATAAAATCATTTATTACTAGCATCTAAATCATACTCTTGTGAGTAGAATTTACAACATCATGTAAATAAAACCTTTGTCTCAATAATATTATAATAATAATATAACAACATAGAAATAAGTGTCTCATATTTCAAATAATATAAGGATCATGTCCAACCAGAGCATGTGTGAAACAATGAAAAAGTCCCATTATTTTACCATATTTTTATTAAACATTTTTTTTAATAGGTATAAAAATTGATACATCTATTCATATTAAAATGTATTAAATTTAAGCATAATTTTTTATGAAAGAATAGAATTTATTAAAATGGACATTCACATGTGCTAAAAAAATAAGTAAAAATAAATAAAAGGTACCTATCTTTCCTTATCATTGGTTAATTGTAGCTAGTATTTGATAGTGAGAAATAAAAAAAGACAAGACTGTGACACCTAAGGCTCAAAGGTAGAAACTAGAGATATTCCTAGATAGGTCCATTCTCCCTAGATAACAACATAGGCTAGTAATGTTTCTTCACTGTAGAAGTATCTATGTTGACTGTGAAAAAATTATAATTACTCTACCTTTTATACTTATGTTTACTAAGAGGGATAATATATTTTTATTATGATATTACTATGTGGAATTCATTATTTTCCTTATCTTTATCTTGGAAACCCTAATTGTAATTTTGAGATCTAGAAACCTACAAAATGAGAGGGATGTGTAGTGGATGAGCTATCCCAAATCACCCCTTGATGATTGACCACTTACTAAATATCTAGATACTCTAAATAGGGAATCAATCCACTTGTAGTTCTCCCACCTAGAGTGAATATGAAATCTTACTCCTTGATTATATGTATGTAGCTAAAATTTTAGCTTTGATAATTGATAATGATAACTCTTGACTTGTTTTGAGATGCTTCAAACTTGGCTTATGACTACTCCTAGTGATTGATATTAAATTTGGGAAGAACATGGTAGATTTTATTAATGTTTAGTAGTATATAAGTTTCTAATAGATATTCCCAAGCTAGGAATAATGAATTACCTTTGATTTGT